>JAAVTI010000794.1:0-364564 GCA_011947335.1 Phytophthora constricta
GTCTTACCAGGATGCGATGGCGATTGTGCGTGAATTCGGGAAGCCAGACATCTTCTTGACTATGACGTGCAATCCGGAATGGGACGAGATCAAGGAGAGCATTCGTGATTTTCAAAATGCACAAGATCGTCCCGACGTCGTGGCAAGGGTTTGGCAACGAAAGCTTCGAGCGCTGTTGAAAGACTTGGACGATGGCGTCCTGGGTCGAGTCGTTGCAAGAATCTACGTGGTCGAGTTCCAAAAGCGTGGTCTACTCACGCTCACATTTTGATCATCTTGGCCGATCAAGACAAGCCTCGAACCAGGGATCGGATCGATCAGTTGGTGTCAGCGGAGCTTCCAGATCCGGTAGAGAACGAAGCGTTGTACAAGACAGTGACGACGTGCATGATGCATGGTCCGTGTGGTGCACAACATCCGAATAGCCCTTGCATGAGGGACGGCAAGTGCTCCAAAGGGTTCCCTAAACCTTTGGCTGAGACAACAAGAGCGAATCAAGATGCGTATCCTATACAGACGACGTCGCCGTTCAGAAGGTATTCTTCAGATCAAAAGCCGCGAGTACGACAACGCCACCGTAAATCAGTGGGTGGTCCCGTACAACCCGTACTTTTCCCAAAAGTACGACTGCCACATCAATTTGGAGGTATGCACGAACATTTCGGCAGTCAAGTATCTCTACAAGTATGTGTACAAGGGACCCGACAAGATTATGCTGACTGTGGAAGCTGTGCGGAACGGAAACCAAACTCCCAGAGACCTACGCGAAGAGCCAAACGAGATTCTGCGGTATGTGGAGACGCGCTACATTTCCCGGTCGAAGCCTGCATTGAACTGTTTGGGTTTCCCATCCAAGCCAAGACTCACGCTGTGATCAAGCTTAATGTCCACCTTGAAGGCTACCAATTGGTGCTTTTCCAATCGGATGACGATCCGGAAGAGGTGCTGCAACGTGGAGGTCATACGACTCTGACTCGCTATTTTGAGCTTTGTGCAAGTGACGCCAGAGAATCAGGTGGCTAAGACCATGCTGTATCAAGACATTCCGAAGGAGTTCGCGTGGAAGGAAAAATGCTGGATTCGGCGTAAGCGGTACCAAGCTGCAATTGGTCGCATGGTGCATGTGTCGCCTCGAGATGTGGAACGGTTCTACATTCGCTTTATGTTGTGTCATCGTAGGGGTGCGACTTCCTTCGAAGACTTGAGAACTGTTGATGGACAGGTGTGTGCAACATACCGAGATGCAGCTTTACAGGCCGGATATCTGGAGCATGATGGCGAATGGGTCTCTTGCATGACAGAGGCTTCCGCTATCGAGATGCCTTACCAGCTTCGACAGCTTTTCGCGACGATTTTGGTGTACTCGATGCCCACAGACGTCAAGGGACTAGGCCAATTTTACGGTGAACTGTCCAGAGACTACGAGTACCAATACCGCGAATTGGAAGGTGAAGAAAAGGAAAACATGGTCAAGTTTCAGACACTCAAGAGTCTCCAAGAACTCTTAGAGGCGAATGGAAGCGGCTCACCAGTTCAGTGATCTTCCGCAGCTTTCGGAGTTTCCAGATTTATTGCTCGATTCACTTCGACGCAATAGTCTCCTCGATCGAGAACAGCATGGATACGACGAGGGTTTGCTGATGGAGACCGTTGCTAAGGAGGACCAGCTCAACCAAGGCCAAAAGGTTATCTATGACACTGTCGTTGATGCAGTAGACAACCCCGAACCAGGGAACAAGTTGTTTTTTATTGACGGGCCTGGTGGCACTGGGAAATCGACGCTTCTCCGCCACATCCTTGCCAAGGTGCGACTGTCAGGTAAGATCGCTATTGCTGTGGCTTCCAGCGGGATTGCTTCGCTGCTTCTCATGGGTGGCCGCACTGCGCACTCCACGTTCAAGATTCCCTTAAACGTGGATGAACACTCGACATGCGGCATCAAGAAGCGGACGCACCTGCAAGAGTTGCTTAAAGAAGCCAGCTTGATTATCTGGGATGAAGCTCCAATGACGCACAGACATGCATTTGAAGCGGTCGACCGGACACTGCAAGACATCCTGAACAGCTCTGAGCGATTTGGTGGGAAGGTTGTCGTTCTTTCGGGAGATTTCAGGCAAATCCTTCCTGTCGTAAAGAGGTACACCTGCCGAGACGATCAATGCCTGCCTGAAGTCGTCCGTGATGTGGGGAGTTTACACAGCTCAAGCTTAAGGAAAATATGCGCGTTAAGTCAGCTGAAAACGAGGCGGGTGCCACAGGCTGGAAGAGTTCGCCAACTTCCTACTTCAGGTTGGCGAAGGCCGACACGAGGTCAACCCTGTATTCAAGACTACAAGAAGATTCCGTCGGACATGGTTTTGGAAAATCCGCCCGATGCTGCTGGCGAAGAGAATGATGAATTCTTACCTGGTGCGATTCCAAAAGGTGTTACGCGGATCATTGACGAGATGTACGCTAATATCAACGACCCTGAAATTTCGACGGACGAGTACTTTGCAAACCGTACAATTCTAACGACGACCAACGCGATGGTGAACCGAATCAACGAAGCCGTGGCAGAGCGCTTACCAGATACGGCTCAAGAGTATCTGTCAACGGACTCTGTCGAAGACGACGACGGAGGTTTGTTCGAGCAGGAGCTGCTGCATTCGCTAAATATCAACAGGATTCCACCCCACCGGCTGATTCTCAAGAAAGGCATGCCCATTATGATGATGAGAAACTTGAACCGAACCTGGGACTATGCAATGGTACACGTCTCCGTATCGTTGATCTCAAGCCTCATGTCATCCACGCGAAAATTATGACGGGCGAGCGTCAAGGCCAAGACGTGCTGATTTCCAGGATTGTGTTTATCAGTGATGACACTGTTCGTGATTTCCCATTCCAGCTGCGTCGCAAACAGTTTCCGGTTCAGCCTGCGTTTGCCATGACGATCAACAAGGCTCAAGGACAGACTCCACAAAATTTGGGACTGTATTTGGGTACGCCGTGCTTTTCGCACGGACAGCTATACGTGGCGTTGTCCAGAGTCACCCAAAGATCGAAGCTCAAGGCCATGATCCAGTATCCTGACCTCGAAGAGGACGATGGTACGTATACTGCCAACATCGTCTACAGACAGATTTTCCTGTAAGCTCAGTTGGACGGTTGATACGCGCAAGCCTCAGCATTTGATAACTTCTCAATACATATTACGTTTTAAGAAAAATCCGCCGTCCAAAGCGAGACGTTTACTAAGTATACGCAGCACCAAAACCTCGGCACCAGCCGAGCGCAGCGAAGGCGGGCCTTGGCGAGTAGTGGAGCGAGCTGCGAAGCGAGCGCAACGGGCTGCATCAAACCATATACCTCCGCCCGCAAAGCGCGGCGCCGACTGGTAAAATTCTAGTTTACAAATATTAGGTATAATTATAAGAAGTCACACAACCAAGGACTAGTCGTTAAATGAGTAGAATCTATAGAGTTCACGTCCAATAAATATAAAATTTCAGCACCTGTAATTTTTTTACTATTGTTTCCGGAATAACATGTTCTGTTGACAAAACAAAATATCCGGATAAAATAAAAACACGGATATTTTTTGCTGACATATTCCGGGAAAATCTATGGAGATCGAGGTAACGAAGATCGTAATCAAAGCCCCCTTGTCGACGAACCTGTGTGTGTCTGTGGTGTCGCCGCCCAAACCGCACTTTTCATTGGTAGAAAATAGCGGGGGTTTTCAGCCGGCCATTGGGCATAAGAGAATGCATGTGCGGTGAACACACATATAGAGCTGAAAGGCAAACGTACTAGAACGCGCATGTACATCTAGAAGATAGGCGCAATAGATAGATGCACGAGTCACGCGAGTTGACCAACCCTCAGCTTGCACGTTGCCTTAAAACTATCGCCTATCATGTGATAGCAGGTGAGCAGTAGCTGAATTAGATATGAACAAGGACACATCATTTGTTTTGGTCAGTTATGTGCCTAAACAGTATATTGGCTGGACATGTATGTGTGTGCAAGACCAAGCGGTTTGTTGTGACTTAGCTTTGGTGAAAGTATATTAATGAGCGTTTTTTGATCGCACGATCCTAACGTGTATCGTATTAATATTAGAAATGGAAAGTGTAAGCATGCATGCGTAAATGCGCTAGTGAGTGGGAGGGTTCGTAAGTTGTGTGTGAGTGCGTGTGTGGGTATGCGTGTGTAAGAAAGCAATACATATAGAGAAAGTGAGCGAGTAAGTGAGTGAGTGAGTGTGTGTGTGCGTGTGTGTATGAAATAAAGAGAGAGTGAGCGAGTGAGTGAGTGCGTGTGCGTGCGTGTGTGTGTATGAAATAAAGAGATAGAGTGAGCGAGTGAGTGAGCGGGAGAGTGAGTGAGTGAGTGAGTGAGTGAGTGGGAGTGAGTGAGTGAGAGAGTGAGTGAGTGGGTGAGTCGTGCAGGTGGGTGGTGAGTGAGTGAGTGGGTCGTGCAGGTGGGTGAGTAGGTGTGAAGCAGAGTGAGTGAGTGAGTAAGTGAGTAAGGTCTGTGAGTGAGTGAGTGAGTAGGTAAGTTGGATTTGGTGAGTGAGTGAGTGAGTGAATAGGTAAGTTGAATTTGGCGAGTGAGTGAGTGAGTGTTGCTAACACAGCAAAGAATTGCTAGCACAGCCAAGAACAGTTCGTGCACATGTTGACAACCACGATTTCAGACTGTGAATACAACGTGAATGGAGTGAGGATGTGCGATCCAAGTGGTTACGTGCGTGTATATTACTGAAAGCATATTGATCTATTGATGATGTTCTGCACGTGAGGGAGGTCAAGTTCATGCGTAGGAGTAAATGAGACCAGTTGGCCGAAATTAGATGCTGAAGAATATGGTTTACAGTAAAACATTAAACAAGGTAGATTTATGCCTTCGTACTAAATTAATCTGTTGAAGTACGAGAAAAATTGCAAGTATAGATACTACACATGGGTGAAAAGTATCTGATGAAACATTTCCAAATGATACTCAGCCAAAACCTCGGCACCTGCCGAGCGCAGCGAAGGCGGGCCTTGGAGAGTAGTGGAGCGAGCTGCGAATCGAGCGCAACGGGTTGCAACGAACCATATACCCGCCCGCAAAGCGGGCGGCGCCGACTAGTCTTAAACAACTAGTAGAGTGTCACGTCTGTCGGTCACGCACACTTTCCTGTCACAAAACCTGGACCTATCTTAAAGCATGGGTGCACCTTCGAATGGGTCGGGGTTGTAACAGAGCTCGGGCATATTGCATGTGATAATGCATATTTCGCGAGACCAACCAGCTGCCGAGCGCAGCGAAGGCGGCACTTGCCCAGTTGTGGAGCGAGCTGCAAGCGAGCGGAACGGGCACCAACACTACATAACACACCGCCCGCAAAGCGGGCGGCGCTCGGCTAGTAATAAAAAAGGAAAATCTATGGAGATCGAGGTAACGGAGATCGTAATAATAAAAAGTGCAATTGGATAACATTGGTCAGAGCCCACGAATGATGTTAGGATGCTGTCGTTGCTGTCATTCTCGGAATGGCGGCAACGACGGAGAAGACCAAGCGTACGAAGAAAAACAGCAGCTTTGCTGATCGGCGATGCAGTGCCTGCAAAAGTATTTGCCACACCGTACACTAAAAACCGCCATCCAAAAAAGAATTTTGGTTGCGGCAAAGCTCCAATGAAGAAGAAGGACGCTGAAAGGAAGGAGCGGAGAAAGAGTCGAAACATGGCATACTACCTACAGCACAAGTGAGGTATTTCGCTAACTCGACACCTACTGAGAAAAGTCCTGGACACACTCTTAGCCAAGGTTCCGGAGTCCAAGGCACCAGGCTACGAGCGAAACCAATTTAGAAGCTCACCAAATGTAATAGTGTATTCTGGAAATGGTTCGATTTGTAGAAATGGTCTCTTTTTAAATGACCTATTTTGGATGGCGCCCTTTTCCACACCTCGATCTCCGTAACCTCGATCTCCATAGATTTTCCCCATGTTTATTGTTGGGGCAAGATGAGATCAATACAATATTGTACTGACTTGCGATCATGGGGGGCTCAGAAATTGCTGCACATCACATTCGAACTGCGTCGGCAGGCTGGCAAAACTACATTTTACTTCGCGAGGCAACGAGCAGCTCGCTGCTGTTTTGCTGGGCGTGCACTCGCTGCGAGGCAGAGAAGGCTTGAGCGATTATATTAGTAAAGCAGTTGCTCTATATGCCATTCATTCTTTCTTCATTATATCATCGGTGTCTGCGAACCACATCCCAACGGCACGTTTCATTGGTGTTCTCGATTCCTCGTGCGACAACAATCACAGTCTCATCAATGGGCCTAACCAGTAGAGGTCAAGGAAAATTAACCTCGTGCTCAATCTAGCGCAAAAGGAGCTACATCGCGAAAGAATTGTCGCTGTATCACCGGTTTGTGTCATCTCAAGAGGAGAGAACTCGAAGCCTGAGCAATGACCAGACCTATATCAACACCCACTATGCTGAAACATGAAGTGAGCCCGGTCAGCGGGGTTGATGCAGAGCTCGCCCTGAGAGCAATCGGCGATAACCGCAAAAAATAAAAATAAAAATTATCGTGCTCGGATGTCAATCTAGTGTCAGCAGATTAAAAGCAAAAGTTGCTCGCGCCGACGTCACTGAACACACCAAGCCTCGCTTCCAGACTCCAACAAGCTGACCGACCGCTCGTGCTCTGCCATGTTCAATGAAATAAAATTTGCTCACCGATGAGCAGCAGCAGTATTTTACGGCAATGCCGATGCGCATGTGCCGAGCATCCAAGCAACACGTCAGATTATCAGATCTGATGCTGTGACAGACCGGCATGAAAGGTCGTCCGCCAATCCCGCGCGTTAATGGATGACGCGCCGGGCCCCTGCCGCAGCCGCAAATATCATTCATAATTTTCGTTAAAATTTGGACCCGTCATACTAGCCTAACTTGTACCATCTCTCTCGCACTATATTTGACAGGTATCTACTTCAACATCCACTTCCTATACAAATCCTATTCAATACAATAAACATCATTGTTTGTGTCCATCAAGATAAGAAGATATCATCTTCCCCAAGCATTACTTCTCGCAGTCAGTAACCGCCCTTTTAGCGCCGTCTCCGTCAAGTTACGTCCGGCGAGCCAACACTTTGACCTTTGACAGACGTATCTCCGAGCCCCTCCGCTCCACTCTTCCGCACTCACTCTGCCATTTGCGTCGAGCTACGTACGTGTCTCTTTTCTCATTCCGCACGCAATGGCATCACCGCGCGAGCCTACGGAGACGGACGCGCTGTTGGCCTCGCCGACGGCCGTGCGCGTGTCCATCTCCGGCGCTGAAGACGAAGACAGCGACACGCTCTCGTCCGGCCAGGACGTGGGCGCGGACTCGGCGCGCCTGCTGCCGGCGCTGCACCGCTCGGCGTCGGCGCTGCGCTCGCCCAGCTCCATCCTGCGCTCGCCCATGCCGCGCTTCACGCTGGACGGACGCTCGCCGTCGCTCAAGAGCGTCGGCTTCGGCTCGCGCGCCAACCCGCCGCAGCTGTCGCAGTTCGCGGCCGACGCTGCAGTTAGAGACCAATACACGTACACGCTGGGCGTGCAGCGCACGCACTCGTTCCCCAGTGACTTGTACTCTGGCGCCAGGTTCTCCCGCTTCGAGATCGAAGAGGCGCTGCGAGCGCGGAACGGCTCGACGCTGCTGGACTGGCTCAAGGGCAAGGGGCGCAACCCGTTCTCGTCTGGGTTTAGGAAGCAGGAGAAGGCCGAGAAGGACAAGGAGAAGCGCGCCAAGGCCCAGCACAGAGAGTCGTACAACTACGACTTCTTCGAGAGCCGCGTGAACATGCAGCACGACCAGGAGCAGACGGAGGCGGAGATCCGCACGCTCAACATCGCCCGGTGGGTCATGACCTTTGGCGTGGGGCTGGGCACGGCTCTCGTGGCGTGCTTCGTCGAGTTCTGGACGTCGCTCTTGTCGTCCTTCCGCACAGACACGATGGCGAATCTCGTGGCTGCAGAGATGGACGGGGCCTACAGCTTTGGAACAGGATATCTGGCCTACGCGATGATCAGTGTGGGCTTTGTGTGTGTTGCAAGCTACTGCGTCGCTATCCTCTGTCCTGTTGCTGGCGGATCAGGTATCTCGGAAATCAAGGCGACACTGAACGGCATTAAGATTCACCGCGTGGTACGTCTCAAAACGCTCTTTTGCAAGGCCTTCGGTATTCTTTTCAGTGTGTCTGGAGGACTGCCTGTCGGTAAGGAGGGTCCGATGATCCACAGTGGTGCGGTCATCGGCGCGGGCCTCTCACAGGGCAAGTCGTCGAGTTTTGGCCTTGATACGAGCTGGACCAAGTTTAAGGGATTTCGTAATGACAAGGAGAAGCGCGACTTCATTTCCTGTGGTGCTGCTGCCGGTGTGGCAGCTGCCTTCGGTGCTCCCATCGGTGGCGTGCTGTTCGCATTGGAAGAAGGGGCATCATTCTGGCACCAGAATCTCACGTGGCGCACGTTCTTCTGCGCTATGGTGTCCGCGTTTGGGCTTAACTACTTCATGTCGTTCAGGGAGGCCAGCGAGTCTGAAGGAACGACGCCAAATGTGGGTCATGTGTTTATTGGCGGAACGATGGGTACCCAGACGGGCACGTTTACGTTTGGCCAGTTTACAGGCAGCAAGGCGTACGAGGTGTTGGATGTTCCTGTGTTCATTTTGATGGGCATGGTGGGCGGCCTATTTGGCGCTGGTTTTAACGGTGCCAACACGGTGCTGACAAAGTTTCGTAAGCGCTACGTCACTCACCGCTTCTTGCGCTTTGGTGAGGCAGTGTTCATCGGATTGAGCATGGCTACAGCCTCGTTCTGGCTGTCATACCATTTCGGTACATGCAGAGAACTCGCGGGTGATTACAGTGACTCTCTATCTCGATTTTACTGTCCGGAAGGCCAATATAACGACCTGGCGTCTCTCTTTACGGTGAACTACGCTACGAGCATGAAACAGCTACTGCATTTCACGGGAGAAGCCAGCTTTACGCCGTTCTCGCTGTGCATGTTCTTCGTGGTGTTCTACATTTTCGCGTGCTGGACGTATGGTATTGCTGTGCCCTCGGGTCTGTTCGTGCCCAGTCTGCTTGCTGGAGCAGCGTACGGTCGTATCTGCGTGATGATCGTGCACTACCTAGGCTTTCCCGTGGGTGCTCAAGACGGCATGTTTGCCTTGATCGGCTCTGCTTGTATGCTTGGTGGCATGGCGCGTATGACGATATCGCTTACTGTGATCATTCTCGAATGCACGGGTGTGATTGAGTGGGGTCTTCCTATCATGGTGTCACTTATGGCGGCGCGTTGGGTTGGCAACAGTTTCAACGAGGGTCTATACGACATTCACATTCACCTGAACCACCTGCCGTTCCTCGAGTTCGACCCTCCCTACTACGCCCGTTTCCTGCGTGCGATCAACATCATGAGCTCACCGCCAACATGTGTGCCACAGATCGCCAAGGTCGGCCAAATCTATGACACGCTCAAGCAGTGCAATCATGGCGGCTTTCCGGTTGTGATACCCCGTAGCGATAGCACAGATGGTAGTACCAATCTGCGCTCTAGGCGCAAGAACCCTCGGTTCGCTGGTATTATCAACCGTCACAACCTAGCCGTACTGCTGCAGCGCAAGGACTTTTTATCGAGAAACCGGAGCCGTTCGTGCGCACTCCTGCAAGCGATACTACGCTGCTCTACAACGATCAATATGCGCTGTCGTTCCGGGACATGGAGGGCAGCTACCCTCGATACCCATCCATTAATGACATTCAGCTGGATGATGAAGAGCGCGACCTGTGGATGGATTTGACGCCGTATATGAATCCGACGCCGCACACCGTTCAGGAGCAGACACCGGTGCCACGTACCTTCCGGCTGTTCCGTTCGTTGGGATTGCGTCATTTGGTGGTGTTGAACCGCCGCAACGAGGTTCGCGGTTTCATCACACGCAAGGATCTGACGCCAGCACACCTCAAGTTCTGCCTTGAGGGGCTCAGCGAAACGGAGAAGCAGCGCATTCAAGGATACTTCAACCGTGACAGGTCTGGCTCAGAAGGCTTTGAAGTCGTAGAGAAGAAGCTGATCAACATCACCGACAACTCTTAAAGCCGCGGCCGGCGGTAGCAGCCCAATAGTCGGGCACTGCTGCCGATGGTTCTCGACACGTGAGCTTGCGTATAGAAATCTAACTGACCCGGGTACGTTGATAGATAGACAGTTGATTCAGACCATTCTATCCGAGTTAGCATGTTACGCTCTGGCAAGTTCACCGAGGACCCCAAGACCACAGACCACTCCAATTTTGCTCGACAATGATCATGTGACCTGTTCATTCTGTCTGTTTGAGTGTCGTTTGAATGTTTGGTGCCACTAAAAATATGCCAGTTGTCATCCATCATCAAGTGTCAGTCCAGTCCAAGCATAGCGCCGTGATTTAGCTTCGGTGCATTCGGCGCCAAGTATGGCAGGCCGAAGCCCTGCAGGACCACCCCCACCTGGAGGGCAACCCTCTGGACGATACCTGTCGTCACATAGAACACAAAATGCTCCTCGTTTGCCAAGCAGCGTTCCTGCAAATATTTCTGCTGGAAGTCAACACCGGAGCATCATCGACAGCTCAGGGTTGGCATACCCAAGTGTAGCGATGATAACTGCGTCAGCAACACCAAGCGTAGCAGGAATGTCGAACCCGCAGATCGCAGAAATTCAAAACCGTGTGGCGGAGCTGGTGCGCCGATACGACGAATCTGTTGCAGCATTGGAGCAGGAAGAGGATCGAGATGACGTGGAGGATACTTTCGGCGACAAAGGTCCACGAGCTCCTACGCGGTGGCGCGTTGGAGACGTGTTGCTGGCGACGCATCGATCCTTGGCCCGGACGAGCACCCACACGGAGCGCACCATTGTTGCAGAATTCGGAGATGACCCGGAAGTGAGTGCAGCTATCGGCACTGGAGCGCAGCAGATGGGAGATGAGCTCAAGGAGGCAACAAAGTTGGCTGCAAGTCGTCACCAACGACTCTCTCATATCCAACAAGCACTACACTATGTGGCCTCGAACGGTTTATCAGTTGGAGATGACGATGATGACGAAGATCAAGTGCCGTCACCGTCGATGCGGGAACGCCAATTGAGGAGCACAATAGATGCTCTGCATCGTGAAATGACTTCAATGACAGCACAGCTGCAAGAAGCGCAGCGTCTGAATCGTGAAGCCTCTGTGGCGACTGAGCAACAAACGCAGGAGCTTGCGAAGGCTCAGCGAGCACTACGAGCCCAATCTGACGAGTTGCGACTCGTTCACGAAGCTAATGAAAAGGCTGCTGAGACGTCCAACGCATTAGTAGCTTCGTGGCGTGATAAATTTCAGGTGAGTTCCAAGGCTGCAGCCGCAGCGGAAGCAAAAATGCAGGAGCTGGAGGCCAAGGTTCGAGCACAGAGCGAGGAGATCGTGAAGCAAACTTTTGTGCTGCAGGCTAAGGCTCTGGAGTTGGAACGCTTCAAAGAAAATGAAGCTGCTCGTAGTCGAGCCGAAGCTGTGGCGCTTGCTGAGGCTGAGGCAGAGGCTAGAAGAGCACAGGCTAAAGCGCTGGAGGAGAAGCGTAAAACTAAGATGAGCGCAGATGACAGCAACAAGGACCTACGGGAGATGGAGGACAGGGTTAGTGAACTCGAGAGTGCTCTCGAAGTAGCAGCAGATGCCAAAAAGAGCTTGGAGGTGGATAACGCAGAACTATCGCAGCGGATGCGAGAGCTGCAAGCTCGTTTCGGTGAACTACGCAAATGGAAACCCGCGAGAGAAGAGGTCAGTAAGCCGACGGAATCAACCGCTTCCACCTCTGTATCGACATTTTCGCTACGGTTGCGTGAGCACACACCTCGTGTAGTTACTCGCAAGAGACAAAGAGTGGTCAAACAAAATCCCCGACCAGCTCCTGTGGCCGCTCCTGCCCAGAATGATGACGACTTGTCGAGCAGTGGCAGTGAAGGTGACAGCGAGCCCGATGAGGAGATAGATGAGGTGGAAAGAGACGAGCGTGAGGTGAACCGAGCGATGCAGAACGTCGTAGCTATGGTGTTCCTGCCGTACTCACTCCGGTTCAGAGTGAGAGTGAACTGAACGAAAGTATCGCCCAATATGAAGACCCGACACGATCACCTTTCAGCGATATTCACCCGGGTTCTGTTGATACTTCAGCCGTTTTGTCAAATGATAACATGGTGTCTCGCTCCGAGTTGGATGCACTGCGAGGTATGTTTGAGAACGAAATTAACTTGCTCAAGCAGCAATACGTGGAGGGGTTACTAGAATACAAGCGTCTGGTGATCGAGCAATACGGTAGACGTCAGGCCATCGAGCGTGAGCACCACCGGCTAGAAGTTGAGGGGCTGTTGCGGTTGATTCAAACAAAATTCCACGCACAGCTTAAACGGCGTAGCGAGCGCTTAAAACGTGCCAAGGAGGCATTAAAAGTGCTTTACCAGTCACTCCGTCAGTACTCCAGCCGGAACTTTGAACTACAGTCCCCTGACAAGAACCTACAGGCGCCTAACAGTTCGTCGAGTCAACTTCGAACTCTTTTGCGTGCAGCAATTTTGACGCTGTCAACATCCGCCAAGCGCAGTGAGCGGGGCACTTCGCAGATTGCAGCTATCCATGACCAATTGAAAAGCTTGATGCCACCTCCTGACACTCGCACGAGTGCCATAGCAGCAGCCATGACCATCCACAGTGCTATTCATGAGGAAAAACCTGCTGACAATGTACCAACAGAGGAGGTAGGATGTCAAACCGACCCGCTACCCAAAGATCGAAGTAAAAGCGTCGTTCCTGGGGCTCAACGCCTTGTACCAGAAAACTTAGACGACTACGTTTTGCCCGGCTCGCCGTGCTTTCCCCGTCCCAAACCTTCGCCGCCCAAACAGCAACAACAAGCAATTGCTATCGCGTTGCACCTGGTTGTAGGTATTCCCATCTCTCCACCGTTGGTAGCCGAAATGCGTCGGTGTCTACCGAGACTCCCACCGGGTGCCTACTACGTGTCAAGTGCCTTACGACTCGCCCTTTTCACCGAGCTCGTGAAGTTCTACGCTACCATTGAGCTGCCTCCTAATCCAGCAACAAAACCGGCTACGACGAAACGTGGTCTGGAAATCGAAGACCAATTGCAAGAAGCTGAGTTCGTCATCGGCAGTCCTCGAGACACGCCTTTCCTACGACGCAAAGCCGTCGAGGCCATCGAGAGCAAAAGTCGACAACGGAACCGTCGACACTTCTTCTCATCTGGAGGATCAGCCATTTTGCAAGCGGCCTTCACATCCATATCCACTTCACCAGAAACATCCACCCCGCCCAACTCGCGCTAAGAAGAATAACCCCCAACAATCCAGACATCCGTTAGACACCAACAGCGAGTCGTCGACAAAAACCACATTCATTTTGTTTGCAGCCTGAAAGCATGTTCACTTTTTCTGCCTGGATTTTGCATTTGTTTTGGGAAGCATGCATGTTGCGTGAAGGTTGCGTAAAAGGAGGGGGCTACACATTCTGAGCTCATAATTCAATACTAAGTACAGAAGGCGCTAAACCCCTAGCGTATCGGCCCGGAGGTTCGATAGCGTCGCGCACGCTCCCCCGTTCGGGCGCCGCGTCCACACAGGCCCAGAATGTACGCAAACAACGTGAGCAACCTGGACCAGATCCTGTCGTCGCTGCAGTGCTACCCGGTGCGTCCCAGTCGTCCAATCGGCGTTTTTCCAAAAGTGTTTTTATTGACACGGAATTCTGTTGAATATGACAAATTTCCAGCAAAGTTCTCGCGTGCGCGGAGATGTGTACAACCTGCTGGGCCAGATCCCGTCGCTGCAGCCCAATTGCGGCACTTTTGGTGGGCTGAACAGCATTGAAAGGGTCTTAAAAACAAATGTGGACACTCATTTGGGGATGGATGCAATTTTTTTGCTGCAGCACACAACGACGGGACCACGAGCACGCTGCTGAATCTGGAGGGAACCATCCCGATTTTCTACCGAAGCAACCAGTACAACATCCCCGTGGAGTTTTGGGTCGTGGAGACGTACCCCATGGCTCCCCTGTGTGTTTCGTGCGCCCCACTTCAGGTAGACAGAGCTTTCGACAGAGCTGACTTTAGAGTTTGGACTGAAAGTGTTGACTTTTGGTAGATATGATGGTGAAGCCTGGACATCCGCACGTGACCAGCGACGGCTACGTCAAGATCCCGTACACGTCCGACTGGCGGCCAGATTTCACGCTGTTGGAGCTGGTGGCGCACATGTGTTCCATTTTCGGCAATATGCCGCCAGTTTTTCGTCGACCGAATAACTCGTCGCAATACCGAGGGAGTGGTCGACTTAATGGAAGCGCAGCGTCACCAGGAAGCAGCGGCACAGGTGGATACTTCCAGCAGGGATCGTACGCACAGTCGCACCCGCCACAACAGTCGCCGTACTATTCGTCGCAGTTCCAGGCTCACTCTCGAGATTTGTCATCATCTAGGGGGCCTAATGAAGCCGAGTCGCTGTTTGGGAGCAGCCAACATTCGGTGGGCGGAGCGTCATCTTTGTCGTCTTCGGGCGTGTTTTCGGGACGGGCGTCAGGTTCAGCAGCTGCTACGCCTGAAGAGAAAGCGGCAGCAGTGAAAGTGGAGGTGACTGGTAAGGTCCAGATGCAACTGGAAAAGAATTTTAAGCGTGTGCGTGACGATATCGACTTGCAATTCGAGCATGAGGTGCAGCTTACACAGTCGCGAGAGAATGTAGAGCGCGGTCTGCAATCACTGCGGTTTTTGCGTGACGACATTGCTCGTGCAAAAGAAGTGGTGGATTCACAGGACAAGGAGGTCACAACATGGCTCGAGGAAAACGAGGGCAACGATACAGTGGACCCTGACACGATTCTGATAGAAGGAGATGCTTTGTCGAAACAGTACGTTGAGATGTGTCGTCAGCATAAAGCGTTTAAACTGAGGGAACTTACCAATATTGCTGCTTGTATTTGCACGTACAGGATGATCAAAACGCTGGCGGAACATCAAGCAATTGAGGACGCGCTTTACTACATGGATCGCGCCTTGGGCAACGACGAAATCGAGCTGAATATATTCTTGAAAGAGGTACGGAAACTCGCGCGAAAGCAGTTCATGTGCCAGGCTCTCGTGCAGAAAATACACGCCAAGCAGCAAGAGCTTGCGGCATCCTCTTATCATAATAGTCTCCGCAGCTAGAAGTCGGCAAACGTAGTCGTAGAACACATCATCATCAAAGCACAAACCATGAACCATGAACAAACGTGTCTTTACCAGTGTCAAAATCGGTACACTGCTTGATTGCAGAGTCTTTCAAGTTTGCAGCATGCGTTTTGAGTCCATTGAATCCAAGCAGGACACTACTTCGAAGCACTTGAGAAAACACTCTAGTAAAACAGTTAACTACGTTCGGACCTTACTTACCTTGTGGGATCTCACTATGACCAGCTAAGATATCACTACTACCTTCCCCACCTTGGAATCTACTTTTACGTGCAGGCTCGTCTGGTATGTTGTTCTCTAAGCTAGCGTATAGTTCCCAAAAGTCCGATGGCATGCTTTCTGTTCGGCGGTCAGCCCAGTCACCTGTCTTGAGCCAACCTCCTCTGCGACTGCAACTATCTCTGAGCGCCAACACGACTTCGCAGGTCTCAGGTTCATCCATTTTCAGACAGGAACCCAGGTGCACACGTGATACGCTGCTGAGACCAATCAGTTCAATAGGTAGTTGAGAGATATTGCACCCGTCTAACAGCAAGGTTCGCAGCTTAGAAAGATTGGAAAGTGCTGTGGGAATTGGTGAGGAGATCGGATTGACACCGAGGTCCAGAATCTCCAGTTCCATGCAGCGCGAGTTGGGGATGGATCTCTGTGAGCTTATTACGGCGAAGGTTCAGATGTACAAGAGCCGTCATATGTGTTATACTGTCACCAGGCAGCACTGTGATGTTGTTACTGTTGGCGTCCAGTTTCACTAAGTGCACGAGATTCTTCATACTTGGTAATGCTTCAAGCTGGTTTTGTTGTATCTGCAGAACCTCGAGGTTGCTGAGGTCGTCCAATGTCGGTAGTGACCGCAGCTGATTCATTTGCAGGAGCAATTTCCGCATGTTCTTCCAGAGTCGTAATTCGACCGGCAGCTTTGCGATCTCATTGCTACTTGCATTCAGATCCACTAGCTCTCCAAGAACGCTGACAGGTTGACTTAGCTCATCGAGTGCGTTACTATATACGTTGAGGACCCGAAGCTGCTGACAACGCCCGATACTGTCAGGAAGCTTCTTAATGTAGTTGCGGCTTACAAGCAATACCTCGAGTGCCTCCAGGTTGCCCAGGCTCTGAGGCAGTGCAGTGAGTTGATTGTCAGTGATTTCCAGAACACGAAGTTTTGCTAGTTTACCAAGATCTTCGGGAAGCACCGAGAGCTTGTTCTTCGACAACACTAAGACCTGTAAAGCCACCAATTTGCCAATTTCTTTTGGCAGATCAGTGATCTCGTTGCATCGCAAGTTGACTTCCGTGAGATGGGGCATGGACAGAATCATTTCCGGGACGTGATGTAGGCAGCGAAGGCTTTGCTGGGTCAGCGTACCAATGGGCACACCCGAGTCGTCAAAATCTGTCGTAGACGTGAGCTCCACTCGGCCGGTCCGAGACATGTCCAGCACCATCGACTGCACTCTTTGTGCTGCCTCCGTGTCCAGCCGAACGGTGTGACGCATGGTCAACTTGCGCTTGGACCCGTTGGCACCATTTTTAGGTGCTGTCTTGCTGATACTAGGGTGGAGACCAGGAATCACGCTTGTGCTTGCAGCTCTTGCAGCCGCTTGATTCTTACTCTTGCCGATGGACACAGCACCACCCATCGCCGCCGATCTTAAGTCCAATGTCTTCTCTTCCTTGCTCTTGGCGAACCGCAGTTGCTGAACTTCGTTGGCTTCCGCTCAACAAAGAACTCAGTTGGACAACTGAGGAGACCGGGCCTTTGGAACTCGCCCCTATAAATACGGGCAAGAACTTATCAGGCTTCGTGGATGCGTAAAAACGTTGAGGACGCGTGCCCTTGAGATGACGGGCGTTTGAGACGGAAAGACTAATGATAGCTTGTAGGTGGTGGTCGTCGTTACTATGTCGTCTGCTGTCCGGGTTGTTCAACAGCATGCGGTAAAACTTGCGTTGCAGGGGATAAGATGATAGGCACTCGCCAACCGTTGTAGAGCTGATGATTCGCGAGGTATCATTTCGTGCGCAAAGTTGAAGTTGGCTGGCCAATACAGGACTTTGCTCAATGGACGATCGTGTTGTTTCGAGCTCTAAGTTTGCACCTTGTCAAAGTTGCGGACAAGCTGGCGAACATCGCAATGGACCCTGTAACAGCAGACAAGTTATGCGTCCAACCAATGTTGACCTGAAAAGGTTATCCCAAAATGATGGGGTTAAGTGGATCGGGGTCGCGACAGTGATGGAAGTATTACCCCGATCCATTTATTATTACGATGGCATGCCAAACCAGCAGAGGTAAACAAAAAAATAACGGAATTACTTTTTTGGATTTTGCTGATACCAAATAAACTTAGTTATCACATTCACTTTGTTATGACATACATCCAAATGACCAATAGCAGGCCTCTCCGAAGAGTGATCCATGCATCCCTGTGCATCCTCTGTTATGGCGTACAAGCCCTTGTAGCCAGCCATTCCAGCCAAACGCGCCATTTCTCACATGCCAACACCACTAAAGGTTCCCAAGCTTCGAAAGCCTCCGAAAGGAAGGCCTCGCCTGCCAGGTGGGAATGGCCGCTCTGTCAACAAAACGAGATCCCGGCCTACAGTGCTCGTCACAAGCTGAAGGTCCTGACGTATTTCGACCAGCACAACGACATTGCGGCTACAATAGCCACGTTTATCCTTCCCTACCTATCAAGCAGTACAACAGTCGGCGTGTCCTAATCTAGTCGTGGCGTCGTTCTTTGGATAAGATTGTCGCTTCGTAGGCATCACACCGAGGTACCAAAAGAAGACGGCTAGGTCAACCGGGGTGGCTACTCTGCTGCCTACATCGGTGGAACTCAAGCTGGTTCAGTGGATAAGTGAACTACGTGACGAAGGCGTGCCCGTCACCCCCATGATGATGAGGCTGCAAGCCTTCCTTGGCAGAAGCAGAAGAAGCTGGCATTGAACGCTTCCGTGCTTCATGGTGCTGGCAGCATCTTTTAAGGCTAGACACCGTCTGGCCCTTCGCGCTAAAACGTGACAAGGACAACTCCGTCCCTCAGAGCTCACCCAAATTGCTAGAGACTTTGCAAAGGAAGTGCACGAGAAGGCTCTTAGCCTCGGCGTCACTAAAATTTTCAACTCAGACCAAACAGGTACAGTATTACACGATGATATTTGAGTGGTAATGCGAGCTCCCTAACGTTGTTTCAATTTGTTAGCTGTGAATTTTGAATATTTACCTAGGAAGACGCTAGATAGGAATGGAATTAAGACAGTCCGGATGAAGTGCGGTGGAAAGGAGAAAGAAAGAGTCACGGTTACGCTGCTGGGCAATTCTGAGGGAAACAAGTACATCCCTTACGTCGTGTTCAAAGTTCGACCGTCCTTCGCAAGCCGGAAACGCAGCTAGACAACCTCCAGCGCCGCAATGGCTTTGGAATACACGCTTGGAAATAGATCATTGAAGCTTAGAATTCAACTGGATTGCGAATCCACGGCAACGGAAAAGGTAAGCCAGAATATCCATGACGAAAAATATCTTACTAACGACTTTTTGTTTTTGTCATGTGTAGGCTGGTGGAACTCAGCACTAACCGTGGAATGGCTTCGCTTTCACTTTGGCTCCCGTGAAGACAATTCGGACCCCGTGCTGCTTTTGCTCGACGACTTCTCTGGTCATTGGACCGACATAGTCGTCGAGTATGCTAAAACTATCAATGTAACCTTGATGAAAGTCCCTCCTAACGCCACCTCCGTGTCCCAGCCGGCCGACGCCACGTGGAACGGGCTCTTCAAGAGGAGACTGCGCAACGCCTGGATACTGAACCTCAGAGAACAGCTAGCTTCCCGTGTTTCGGGTGTGCCATTTAAACTAAAGCCGCCTTGCCGAGGTCAGCTGTGCGAATGGATTGCTGGTTCATGGGGTGAAGTAACTGCGTCGACAATTCAAGGTGGATTTCGTCATTGTGGTCTGCTGCGGCGCGATGACGAAGCCACTGTCGTACAGGAGCAGGTGGAAGTGTTCCAAGCCGATGATGAAGTTTTTCAAGCTATGCTCAAATCAAACTTTATCGACACAAGGTTCCAGCAGTTTAGTTTAGAAGACGACTTTGATAAATTTTCCGTGAAGTTGCTCGTGATGAATAAAAAGCTCTCTTCCTTTTCATCGTGCAGTGAAGATGGCTTTAGCCGGTACACGTCCAATCCTGTCTCTGCTACTACAGATCAGAAAGAAAGAAATACATTGATTAACTAGGTAGCGGATTTCTCGTCATGCTAAAATAAGGTAGAGAGCAAAGACTACAACAAATCCTAAATGCTACGGTCTAGATATCCAAATTCGGCGCTGGGGAAGTTGTTGCGCAACGGGTGCATCAAAGCCTAAACGACTGAGGATTGAGAGGAGTGCAACGGCATCCAGTCCTAACTCACTCGAATGCTGATACACAAATTGGCAATGCCATCGATAAGAGCTCTGAATCGCACGGACACTTGGGTGGTCCGCTTGAGTTTCTTCGAAATAGATGGCATTTCGTAAACGCCACGTTGCATGCAAGACAACAGCAGTGTGCATCCTTCACAAAAGAATCAACATATCCGCATGCTGCTTCCAGTTCCGGTCAATGTCACGAATGGAAGGGAAAAGCACCAATCGCCAATTCAACGGAGCGACAAAAGCTTGATGCCATGGTGTCCATAAAGAAGTTCACATTAGATTCAACGACGGGCACGAGAAAAACAATGCTCAAGCGTTTCAAGAGCCACACAGGAGCTACGAACACATTGCTGCACTGTAGGGTTTCTCTCCGTCAGGAAGTAAAGCCGCGAACCAACAATCAGGTCTCCAAAGCATAATATCAGCATGACATCGTGAACCACGGAAGCAGACAACGGCGTCTGCTACTACAGACCAGTTAACTAAGGTTATTCGGGACCCGTTTAATAATTGGGGAAAAGCCCCCCTATAATCAATTTGCATCAGACTTTTTATCCTTGCTTTGCTGCTTCATTTACCCTTTTACAAAGCTCAACATACGCATATAGGAAACACGTTAGGGGATGCGATTTATCATTTGAAGCACTCGGCCCATTTTCCCCTGAAAAATCCCTGTGTATAAGAACATAAAAACGCCATGACATATTCTCTAAAGAGCGATGCGCGGAAATCACCTCTCCCAAACCTGTTAACAGTCACTAAAGTAGGGTAGCTTTGTATCAGACCTCGGAAGATTACCGAATTTCTTTAGTTATAGCGTCCACCACTATTTGGTGAAAGGGGATATTTGCATGAATAGACCAGAGCACATACCCGCCGAATTTAAGCGATATATTACGATATGTGGTCCACACCAGTCGACCTGTCCATCAAGACGAGCGAAGACAGTCAGAAGCTACTGCGTCCCGATACAACCATTTTCTAGCAGCAAATGGACAAAATCTATTACGTAGGCTCGCTCCGCGAGGAAGCTGCCTCCTCTCCTCCCTCCTCCGCTCCGCCTCCCCTTCTATAAAGGCACATGCTCTCCTACAGGCAAAAATGACGATTCCAATCCTGTTATATACTACCTACCCTCGTCCTAGTATACTCTTGCAATTTACCGCACTTCTCAACTTCCCTACGACGACAGTGGTTTCGATTCCGCAGCGCGTTAGCGAATTCACTAACCTTGTCCTGCCTGGCGACCACAACCTATCCTTCAGAACTACAAATCGATAACGCTTCTTGCGGGTTATTGCATACATGAGACCAGGATCACCATCGACAAGGGTCAGCGTTTCCAAATTCTTCCTTTGATTGGACTAGCAGCACTAGAACGATTGATCCTCGCATTCAAACCAGACCATCGTACGCCAATCTCGATTGTAGCATCACTTCCAATCCTGAGCGCTACTCTGAATCGAATTCCTTGCCGTCTTCGAGATCACCCACAGCAGTGTCGATCAGGCCCAACGCAGACAGCTTCTCCACCACATCAACGGTGTCGTTCGCCTGCTATCGCTCCTCCTCTGTCTCCAGAATTTGAGCTCTCTTGTACCCGCTTACGATCATAGAACTGCTGCAAAGTGCTGACCATGTCGTTGCCTTTGTTGAGATACTGTACAATATCTAGTTTTTGCTGATTCGTGTATGATTTGCGTCTGTTCTGCCGTGGCACACGGCCTTTGTCTTTCAGGTGTGGTTTTCTTGTAGCCATAGCGACTGTGGATATGCCAGAAGAACGCCAAATGTGGCGGCAACAAGCGAGGTCGTAACTTATATGGTAAATTACACGCGACCGTTATAACAAATTGGATGTCGGGTTGAGATAAGAAGTGATTCTATTGGTTGAGCTGCGACGCCCGTTATAAGTAGTGGCCGCTATAACTAAATGAATTCGGTTCGTGGTTCAATGGTGTTTTAGGTACGTTTTGCGACTGACGGTTTAGGACAGTTGCCATGGCCTTCACGACCTAACGATTAGATGACTGCTGTTAACGATTTAGTGGGTTTTGCTGTCAAATCATGGTTGTGAGGGCTCGTAAGAAGTCCGTAAAAAGTGTACGGTCCACCAGCCGTATGCACTGATTTTGACCTTTGATTTAAGTTAGATACGTGAAGCCATTATGATGCCTCAGGCGTCTACCGTCGGAGTACTAGACGGTGGACATTCACGTTCACAGGTGCGACGTGGGCCTGCATGAGCAGCTTAGCGTTGACGACATGTACGCAGACGTAAAGGCGTGGTGTGGAGGTAACTTGCTAGAGCGCCCCTGGCACTGGGCTGCGCGACTGTGTTGCTGAGAGGTGCTCAGCTGGGAGTGCAGATCGTGAGAATGGCGGTAGCTTCGCTGGAGGACTTCGTGCTGCTGTAGCGGGTGAGAGTGTGTGGTGGCTAGCGACTGCAACGTGAGTTTGATGAAGTTGGCTGAGGTTTGTGTTGGCACCGCGGGTGATCAAGTCGCACAGCGTGACGGTGGCTTCGAACCGGTGGACTCGGTGTCGTCTCAAACCGTGGAGGTGGCGGTGGCGCACGTGGTGCGCAGCTTTCCAGACCTCTTGCTCTGTCTTAGGTGTCGGTGGCCATGTTGCAGCCGGATGGGGTGGATATCACGGAGGGCGAGGTTGCGTTGGTGTCGATAGATGAACTGGAGGCGTTTCGTAAGTCACTGGACAGTCCGTCGCTATGTTCGGGGTGTAGCCAGATGAGAGGTCAAGCACTTGTATAGTGTAGCGGCTTTTGTATCGTGTACATGCACAGCTCAGAGAAATCTCTCCTTTATTTTGCCAGTCATTATGTACACAAACCGGATGACGATTGCCATATGCTCCGCCTTTGCCTCGCAGATTGCTTCATCCACCAGCATCGAAAAGTGTATCCATAGCCTAACGCTTTGTACAGGATATACTCGCGAACAGCTTGGGTTGAGCATTGGATTAGTTGTTCTGTACTGAAGGAAACGTGAATCGAACATTGTGCAGAACCCCCGCCATTTGCTACGAAAACTCTAGTATGTGATCAGCTGTGTATCTCGCATTTTCGAGAAAGTTTCCTGGATTCAATGAGTCTATCTGTAGAAGAAACAAATATAGTAAAGTCAATATTGGCGATCAACCGTTAAACGTACCCTTCCTCTTACCTTCTCGTTGTGTCCACGAAATGGCATACCCTGGCAAGCAAGATGGAGACAAATATCCAGGATCGTACCGAGCCGACTCCTATTTTCTTTTCTAACTGATAGTTTGCTGATGAAGCGCTAGTTCAATATCCGATGCTGTTGTCAACCATTTGTAGTAAGCAAGCTCAGCAATATGATGCTTTGAACACTGACCCCCTTCATGCTTAGCAAAGCCGCTTTTCGAAGTTGCTCTTTTCAGTTTCGATATCCGACGTATGGCTGTGCGAACACAGTGACTTCCTTTTCCAAGGTCATAGCCTCTCTGCTCAGATGACAGCATAAGCAGTACACTGCATCCAACGTAAACCAACAGTACTTATATGATCTCATACTGCCACCGATCGCATGAGCTGGAAACGAGTCATGAACCGGTTGGTGAGGTCCAAGTCAGGCATATGTACGTATCACATTCCGCAAAAGTGCATGGTTATCGAACAACTGCTTCATTCGAAACAGATTCGATGGACGTTCCGCTGGATCATTTCGCACGAAGTCAGAAACAGATCAGTCGAGAGTATTTTCAGGTACTCCATTGCGCGAGCACCACAAAAATACATTATTCGCTGCGGGGTTCATCTGCGGTAGAAACTGCTGGAATCGGAGGTTTGGAATCTCACTCTACTCGAATGACGCGGGTTTTTTTAAAACGTAGTTATTGAAGTCATTTTCGTTTTTGCCCCCGACGTCTCCTCGACAGACACCGAATTCTAAACTGCTTTGAGCACAATGCATCTGTGCCAAATACAGAGTTCGGCTATTCATATCAGCAGTTAAAAAACGAAAGCTCCTCTGAAAAATTGGGTGGCATGCGCCCCCAATTTTGTATGAAGGTGCGCCCCTGAGGGCAACCGCAAGTCCACGCTTTCTCCTTGACCTTTATATTTGGTCATGTCGACTACGGGGGCCGCTTCGGCTAACAAACCGCTCCCGACGAGTACCACCCCAACGGCACCAGATGTATGTGATGGACGACGGCGAGCCGCCTTCCCAAACAAGGGCATTGTCTCCGGGGAGATCCAGCACTCGTCTGTAGGCGAAAAAAGCGGCGCGCATCGCGCGAGCAGCTGCCCGAAAAGCGAAGTGTGTGGGCCCCGTGACTGGCACGAAACTTGCTGAGGCCCAAAACACATGTGCAAGACCAGTGCCTTTGAGTCGTCCAAAGATCGGCCTTCCCATCCTCCAGCACCGCATTCGACCACCGGAGAACCCCGTCTATGCAGCGACGTTGTCTCTTCCGATACAGGCAACCCGTCTGCCCTGTTTGCTCCTCGGTCGCACCCGGCCGGTGGTGCAGACCCAGCCGGCGCTACCACTACTGTCGGCACTGCCGCCGAGCCGTAACCTGTTGCCGACGCTGTACGACGCAAGCAAAGCCAGTTTGGAGAGCTGCAGAGTCAATCCCTAGGGTGTGCGTGGATGAAAGCGCGGTCAAGCCGAACGGAGATAGTCATTGGCTTTGTGAAGACCATCGGGAGTGCCAGAATGCCACGCAGCGATATCGTTACAAGCGGCATCGATAAGAAGAAGAAGAAAGCCGATGGCATGGACAACTATTCTAAATCGGTTAGAGCAACTGATGTCGCCGTCGCTAATGTTGCGATATGTTCTATAGATTTAACAGGAGAATTCTGTCGCGATCTGTTCGCCCCTAAAAACAGCCAGTGTCACAATTCATGACTCAAGAACCTCCTTTCGATGTGCGAGAATTTCCAGATAGCGGTTCTGAGATGAGCGATTAGGCTAAGGAGAAAACGCAAACCCCTGATATCAACGTCGCTAGTGCCCTAAAAGAAGCGCAAGGTCGACTCGGGATTCCAAGTGAAGAACACAAACAAAACAGCCAAAATCAGTCACTTTGTAGAATGATTCAGCCCATATTTTCCGCATAGACATGTTTCACCAGCTGTCGAGTCGAGAAGGCGTAGCAAAATAAAATTACTACCGACATTTTGTCTATCAGTGCAAGTTTCAAAGCCACCGAGGTCGCGGAACGTCAAAATGTCCCCAGCTCACGATTATAAATACCAAATGCAGACTCAACCCAAGCAATCTTCTGAGGTTGCACCGTCGATAAACGGCTGTGCTGAAAAGCTCGCCAACGCAATACCGGGACTTCCACTACTCAAACAACCCAAGTCGTGTACGTGCCAGTCCAAGACAGATCGTTACTAAGTATTGATCAAGTACCTTCAGCCGGCCCCGCTAAACAAATGATATACGTCGTGATGCAAGCGGTTCCGGTCCGAGTTGATTAACATACCTCGCTACAGAGTTCTGCTGTTTCTGCAATATGCGGGGCAATTACCACGACGCTCGTTACACAACCGTCGTCGCAGTAGAATAGTGCAGGCTCGACGGCGGGTGTATGCATCAACCTTTCTCTCAGGAATCCCAGCAGTGGTAAACGACGGATTTATCAAATTCTATATGTCGTATACTTGACACTAACTAGTTACGGAATGTCGTAAATACGTCGGCGAGTGGGCTCCAATGTAATGAGCATTTGTCAACTAGTTTCGCATGTATATTCTGTTCATCATCGCCTCGATCGCAACTAGCACATCGAACTTTTGGCTACTTTTGCTGAAACGCGTTTCGGTCCGTCCCCCGACAGCATATTAATGCAGTGGCTAGAGCGGCGACTTGACTTCAAACGTCTGGGTAGACACTTCTCAGCTCGTCTGGGCAGTGTAGGGTCTACACAAACGCTCATTTCTGGCAAAATTAGAGTTTGTTTTTAAAACAAAACCGCATCCAGCGTCAAGTTAAGTACCCGACTGAATGGTTGCTCGAAAAAGCACACTATCATTCGTACATACCAAATTTACATCATGGAACACACAACAATTTCCTTGTATCGACTTCTTTTATGATTTTTTTAATCGTACCTCCGCTTCGGGTCATTCTCGCCGTCCAAGGAATTGATGGCAAGTATAGCCTGGCATAAACTATAGTGCAACTTGGGGCGACAACACGGCAGCGCAGTGGCATCAGCGGTGCGTCATTTGCTTTGCTTCCGGCAGGCCGATACTGGGTTGGAGTATCGTGTCTGCATACATAGGTGACTACTCGTTATTGTGCGCTACGGCGAGCTATTGCAAGGTGTGTACGATCGTTGCGATCGGCATCGTGGTCATCCACGTCAACTGGGCTCGGACTTATCAAATGATCATGCGCTTAGCCTTACCCTTCTTCTTCAACGGTATCTTGCGCGCAGCCTTACGCTTCTTCAGACGTGGCGTCACCTTGGCGATCTTGTCCATCATGTTGCTCTCGTACGGGTCATGACCACTTGGAATGTCTGCGTAGAACCCCACTCCATTCTATCTGATGAAATTCATAGAACCGCCTGTATAAAACGGGATGTTAGGCCTGCACGCGGCTCATTTCTCCATCTTGGCATCCCCCATGATCTAAGCAATGTAGGGCTTCTTCTTGTTCGATGACGACTCCACCAAGCACTTACTATTCGCCCCGAACAGCCCACGCTTTCTAGCGTCGATGACAGTCACACGAGTCCTGCTGTCCCTGTTGTCCAACGATAAAAATGCATCTTGATAGTGATGTTAACATCGGCAGCAGGCTCCGTCGAAGCGATGAACGCGCGAATATATTCTCAACGCGTGAGAAAAAGTTCTCGATCTCCTTCTGCTTCAGCGCATCATTGCGAATCGAGTCAAGGATATCTATCGGCGAGTGGCAGGCGTGTTGTGGTCTTTGTAGTTGATGCATGCCGTCTAGGGTGCAAATTGCGAAATGCGCTGACAGCCATCAAGGCCCTTCGCGCTGCAGCGTACTGGTGTGGCGCAGCACCAATACTCACCCAACACAATATCCTACAACAGAACAGAGCCCTCAAGTATTTTGATCCTTATCGAACGTCTCCTTCTTAAGCCACATTGGTATGGCATGATCTAGCATTATGCGCCCTTCCAGCGGCTCGACCTTTACGGTTTGTTTCGTATTAGTCCATACAGTGCACTACTCTGATTTGTATGTTAATCTGAGTGACACTTCACCTTATTGCAAACGCCGCGTCACCACTTGACGCCAAAATACGACACCAAGTTGTACTATAAAACGTAATGTTTTAGAGAATACTTTTCCACCTGATAAAAACGCGACCCACCAGGGTACCATTAACTTTGCCCTCAGTTAATGACATATGGGTCATACGAGTGAGGTAATTTTTGGCACTCGCTATTTGAAGAGTTGCACATCAATTATTAAAGTTATAATAAGAAGGTAACTTTTGATCGAATGTGTCTCCTGTCGTGCTATGATAGTTCATGTCCCTAACCCATTTTGAAAACTTATAACTGATCTGAAAAAAGGTAAAAGTGGCAATAGGAGTGCTTGTACGTATTTCGTTTCATTATTGGTGAGGTTTCGCCCCCAAGTACTTTAGTTGTATGTCTCAGAGTATTTGAGGCGTCTGAGCTACGTATTGCCTGCCCAGCGCTGAAGCGGCAGTGCCGGCGTTGAGATTACAGTCGTGGCGCCAATAATCTTGGGCGAAGTAATAAACAGCCCAGGCGAAGCCATGTGACCCCGACAGCAATTCACGAGTCGATGTCAAACGATCGTGGAGGAGTAACTTATTCATCGGTGGTGGCGTTAACCAAATGGTTACAAAATTGAGATTATGCGAGTAAGGCTTGGTAGGCGAGTGAGTTGAAGGAAATAAATCCGAAAGTGAATGAATTTGAGTTACCGTAATAATCAGGTCCGGTGCGACACCAAATCACTGTCAAAGCCAAGTCAAATGAAAACCTTCATCGTGTTTTAACAGGCTTCGTTAGGATGACCCCTATCCCGCACAGCTGGTTGAAACTGCGAAACAATATTCAGATAAAGGATGGCATCCTTATATTCGCTATTGTCGCGCAGGACCCGTTTGTCGCATTGGACCCGATTATTACGGTAGTTGTTTTCATCGTCACTAACGCATATCCTCATCGTCACTAACGCATATCCTCATCGTCGCTAACGTCAAATCTCGTCGGCAAATGGTTGCCCTGGTCATCACTAAGGCTTCTTTTCAACCGGCCGCATCGCATCGGCGATCTTTGCACGATGCGACCGAATACGACTGGAGTCGTTTAGACTGCTCATGTGTCCAGTTGTCTCCTCTCGACCGGGACAGGCCACGTGAACGCGCAGTTTCCTGTAACGCATCAACAGTTTGCTTAGCCTGAAACCCGACCGCAGCATTTCCCGTCTAGCGCAGCCGCGGCCCTTCTCAGAGCTGCTGTTGCGCCGGAGCGTCCAAATCAGGCATAGGAAACTATGCTGAGGAATCGGGCTTTGGACGTACCAGGTATGATCGCAATTTTAGAGCATACTAGAATAACAGTGTGTGGACATGAATATTTTGCTAGTCGAAAACAAAAGTGATCCGATTGGAGCATTGTGGGATTAGCTTCGTGCGACGAATTTTTCTTGCGTCCAAATCGCCGCATGAGCGTCTATTTTTGTATCCCGCCGCATGCCACCACCTACCCCACAAACCAATCTGAATACGCGGTTCCGTCGCATGCGACGACAAAATCCGGTTGGGAATGAGCCAAACGGTTACGCATAGAGTAGCCCGTTAGTGACGTCTCATCAATAACGTACTTCAACCTCTTGCCCAATGACAACTCCGTATCCGAAAAGATCCACCAATCAAATCACAGGCCACGTGCCCCTCCGGTACTCGCACGCGCCACACACACTGATGCTATGTTGGATCCATACTGACTACTCAGTATGTGTTTTATGATAATATACGTTATCGGCGAACACGGCCATAATATACATTATACAGATGAACCCTCATTAGTAATCCCCAGACTTGGAATACCCGCTCAATTTGAATAAAATGTCGGTTCTCGATGACCAACTGGCACGTGTGGAATACAAAGCTAAGTAAATTTTACTATCCTACTGGCGAGATGACGTGACATACCAAATTCACAATTGTTTTCGTATCTCTGTCAAATCGAAACGGACGACGATGGCGTTGCCACCAACGTAATTTTTGGCTGTCAGGCGTCATAACTTTATATCCACAACCAACAGCTATCATTTCTCAACTCGCTATGGCCCAGAGACACCCCAAGAAAGGCTGCTCATCGTGCATACACACCAGTATTTTCTCGCTGAAGGCCAGCAACGGCTGGACCGTCTGGGTCATGCCGTACGCGAGCGTGTAGCCACGTGCCTTGTAGTGTCGGAGAGTATCGTTGCCCGTGTGGAATACTCAAGAAGATGAAATGTTGCCTTGGCTCCAGCGAAGCGCGGTCGTCCGCGGAGGTCAGAGGTCGCAGACCTTCACGAATATATTACAAATATAAATACCGTAATGTATTGAAAAAGCAGACGACATCGAAAACCATCTGTGCTGAGGTAGAAATTGTGACAGGTGTAGACATTCCTGAAAGGACAATGCGTAATGCGTTGAAGACAATGATGTCAGTTACAGACGCGGCCGACGAAGATATCCGAGGGCAGACTTCGAGGTGAACGTTGTATGTAGATATACATATTTACAAAAGAAGATGTCCAATCTTACTGCACATTTGCATCCAAGGCTACCTGGGGCTATTTAGATGAAAGTTACTGCAACGTTAATCACGTTGCCGGTGCGACACAGGTGCTCAAGAACTCACCTCACTATGTAGCATCCAGAGCAAGGCAGCGCTAATGTATTGCTGGTGCGGGGGCTGATATGGCGAACAAATGGAGGCTGTGTGCCAGGCTCAATTAGTAGCGGGGCGTCGCATCTCATGGGGGACGGCGAGACCGACTACAACGGCAACTTCACGGGGAGTTGTTCGAGACCAGGTTCGGGGACTGTGCATGGTTATGCAGGCACAATACGGGCTGTGCCACATCCACGTGGACGGTGCAGCGTACCACAAGGTCGCAAAGGACCCAGCGCCATCCGGCTCGATACTCAAGGACAGCATGATCACGTGGCTGCAGAAGCACGGCATCACGGTGAGCGGAGACGACTACACGAAGAAAAAGCTGGAACGGCTCATAGCGCAGGTACGCGTCTAATACGCTTTTTTACTGCTTAACAGGTGACTAACTAAAATTCGATGTAGGCGAACCCTCCTACGATGTACAAGGCTGCCCTGAAGGCTACGCAATATGGACACGAAGTCCTGTACACACACCCATATCATCTCGAACTCCAGCCCATCGGGATGATACGGAGGAGGCTGACTAACAGTATCACCATGGATCCTCCCTCGACTTCAGCCGACTTGGGGGTAAAGATTTCCGTGCGTTTAAGAGCCATCACAACGCATGAATGGCTCGGAGCGTACAAGAAGCAAACAAGACAGGGTGTACCTACAGAAGAGAAGCCACCGCCAACAACGACGCTAACACCATCGGTCTAAGAGCTGCAGATCTTGGCAAGCGGTACCGTCGCGGATGCCACAATTGACAACGACGCGCAAAACTTTGAAAAGTACCACATTTCTTTTTAATTATTCAATTTTAGACAAAATGCGACGTCGTTCAAGAAACACTATGAGAGGTTTTGTAATGTACGGTAGAGATCGCTACAAAATAGCTGTCTGATTTAAAAACAGCTCGACTTGTCTCAGTGACACGATTTTGACGGACGCTGCGTTTTTATTGCAGTGTAGTACTCCTAAAAGAGCGAAGTATGGGCAATGCTGCTGTGAATTTAAACGAGAAGACACGCAGCTTCGCAACGGTCCCCTCTTGAAAACCCCATCACTACAAAATAAGTTATGCGCTCTCAAAGCTGGTGTGTCATTTCAGCTCGCCAGGACTATAAATCCCCTCTGATGTAATATGGAAGAAAAACTCGATAAATATTCCTACAAAGGGGTTCATAACTAGAGAAAAGTTGTGGTGTTCTCACGAACCAGTTGCTGCGCGGACACTTGAGGCGACGACGCCTCCTTCAAATTCAAGTTGAGTTGCTGCCATCGACGATGGCTGCTATCCTGTGTTCTTATCCCCATATGTATGTTGACAGCGGAGCCCTTGAGGAACCCTCCGCTTGATGTATTTTGCTCTCTAGCTTTTGATCATTCTGTATTCTGCTCAATACAACTCAGTTCCTTTGAGTACTCTACGGTACAACATTGTTTCTGGTAGCACTAGTTAATCCACATCAACTTCGCCGTGCTAGTTGTAGCTCTCCGACCGTTCTGACCAAGCCGCTCCGACTCCTGTTGTCCAAGATGGAAGAACCCACAGTGGTGGCTCTGTGCGAAGGTCTAACCCAGACTATTTATGAGCTTTTCCACGCCGAAGCGACCCAGAACAATCATTTCCGATCGTCGGTCATGGGCCAGTTGCAGCACCAACAGTCGAGCCGCGAGTTCAAGATTGAGGGTGCTTTTATGCTGAAATATTTTGGGAAGCCGTAAGAGAGCGAGAACGAGTTCATTTTTGAGGCCAAGTTCTTCATGAATGGCAAGAACATCGACTTCAACCACGCTGACAACCAGGCACGTGTGGCGGCTATTCAACCTTCGTGAAAGCCCGGCCTCGAGGTACCATAGTCGCCTCATGATCGACAACGAGCCTCTTGGCTCAATTGACGAGTTTGAAGAAGCTTTGCGCGTGTAGTGTTTCACGAAATCACAAGCTGCGGAGTCGGCTGTGTTCCTGGTAGTTGCTGCCGTGATGTATTAGACAAAATGGAAAGTGAGCAACTAGGACACGGGCTCGGAGTTCGTGCTGCTTACTACGAGTTCCTACAGTATAGTGCAGTGGGCAGATGGATGAGACTTGATTCTCACGCACGCTATGTATGCGAACTTCTGGCGTATGGCATTCGCCACATCTTATCTGCAGCAGCTGACAAGGCTTGCACTTGCTACCTCAACTACAGTTCCCCTCCAAGCCTTGTTCAGCTTGTTGATTTGTGCATCGGGTTTTCCCGTTTACGCACATGATTTCATCTTGTGATGTGTATGGTCAGCGTGATGGGACTGACACACGGACCAACTTCAATGAGTTGAAGTGTAACGTGCTATCCGTTTGTGGCTTTTCGGATCGATTGGATGCAAATGTTGCACCTGTCCAAACTAGCTATTGTTTTTTTCTTTCACATTGTGTGATCTGTAGCCATACTAATTGCAGTGTGCACTCAAGCTGTATTGGATATAGCTTTATTGCTGCAACTATTGTTTTGTTGCTGTGCTCGGTGTTCTTTGGAGTAATCCTGCAGTACCGAGTCTTGTTCGACAAGGTACGAATCAATTAGGATCGGAATCTCGCTACCCAGAGATTGTTAGGGTTCCCATGAGTCCTCGATGGGTTCGAGACCGCTCCGGTTGACTTGGAGCTCATAGTCGTTGATGGTACTGTTCCATCTACAATCTACGAGCTCGTTGACGGCTAGAATGATGCCTTGTGCGGTGATATGCTGTGGGAGCTCTTCGCTTACGTCGAGACAGTCGTCCGCATAGAACTTCAACCTCGATGTGTGAACATCAGCTTCATCTTCAGTGACTATGTGACGAACACGGAATTAATGGCCATCGGCCCGGACCACGATGTGTGGCCCCGTTCATGTCACTTGGAGCTTATTGATGTGCTTCTCGTCCACCCAAGAGCGGAGAACGTAGTCTCCAACGTCGAAATTGACGACGTCTTGCCCGTTTTGTCGTCGTTTGTTGAGGAGGCGCTGTTTAAACGCTCGTCATGCATGGGCTTGTGCATGGCATGGATGCTGGCACGGAGTTCTGCCAGGAATCTCTCGATCTCGTCCGAGTCAGCGGGCACAAGCGCCAAATCCTGGCTGGTTGGCTCGTGGAACTCACGGAGTGGTGTCGGGCACGGCAACCCAGTAAAACGTTCCACTGGGGCCTTGCCTCCGAGTGATGGCATTGGTGTGTGGTTTTGACTTGACTGTACCATTGGAATTAGATATACCCAGTCCTTGTATGAGAGGTTTTACTCTGGGATCATCGCTCGCTATACCTGGAGAATGTCCTTGTTCACCCTCTCAACTGATCCATTAATCCAGGGACAGTATCCCGGTGTGAAGGTATGCTGGCTTTCAAGCATTCGCCTTAATTCGTTCATCACTTATTCTTGAAATGACTTTCATGATCACTGACCCAAGTCGGCGGTATAACGAAACGGCTGTACCATGCCAGAATTGCCTCCGCTGCAACTGTGCTGTTTGCACTGTCCCACACGATGAGGCCAACAAACTGTGTGGCGTTATCCTTCAGGACCAACACGTATTTCGTATCGCCGTAGCCGTTGTCCAGGTATAAGAAGTCGAAATGGAGCACGTCATTGCGTTTCTTGCAGTCGATAGTCTCCCCCATGGACGTCTGACCATCCTTCCCTCTTTCACGTGTAGACACACGAGGAAGTCTTGGTTAAAACGCGCACGGGTAGCACCAAGCTCAGCAATCTGGAAAATGCTAGTGAGGTGAGGCGTCATCCCGTGTTGGCCACGGTGTCCTTGGGGGTCATAATTGTGATGATGCACAAGCACTGGATGAGTGCGGATGCTGTCGGTGGGACCCAGATACTTCCATCGATTCAGTATAGACCGTTCTCGTCTGTTGTCGCAGTCTGCAGCAGGTTGGAGTCAGTCTGCAAGTTCTTGATTTCGGCCACCGACGGCAAGACAAAACCTTCGCCATCCAGTGGGCGAAGAATTGGTGAAAGAAACGGGATACGTTGATGGCGTTGTGCACGGCGTCTTGACGCTAGTCGCTTCACATGCACATCGCGGGGTCGGCCACCACCCCAACGGGAAGTCATGTCGGCCCATACATTCTTAGGACCTTCAGTGTGTTCGATGACGTAGCCATAGTTACTGAGTTTGAGCGCCCAGCGTAGGAGTTTCCCTCTAACATGCTTTTTGATCTCGTTGTTCGGGGCGAACGCATGAATCAAGTTTCTGTGGTCGCAGAACATCCTGAAGCTTTGGGGTCGGAGCAGCAAATAGTCAAGCTTCGCGCATGCTGTTACAATCACGCTCCAATTCATTTGAGACCCTTTGAATGTCCCGCTCATGCAGATCAGAAGTTGATGTTGCTGCTAGGTGATGCCCACTGCTGGCTTCCAGTCGTGTACTTGACTGACGATCAGCGCCCATACGTAGTCCGACGCATCGGTCAGCAGGCATGTAAGTTGTCGTCTGGGAAAGCAAGCGTCGCAGAACGTCCGAGCATTGCCTTTACTTTCGCGAACACTGCTTGCTCTTCTGCTGTGAGGGTGATGCCGATTCCTTCAGCACTCCGCTTCGTTCGCTTGCCAGAAGCCAAAGCAGCATCCAATCGTGCTCGCGGTGGCGCCATACAACGTGCGTTACCGACTAGACTCTCGCGCATCCAGTTCGACGCGCAGAGGAACTGCTGTTGTTCACCAGCGGTCGTTGATACAGGCATCGATGGCAGGCCTGCAATCCGTTCTGGGTCATGGGAGATGCCGTCTCCACTGATCACTTTACCGCACCACTTGACCGAAGTTTGTTAGAGGCTCGACTCCTTGGCACTGAGTTTCAAACCGAAGTCGTTGATCAGCTAAACCAGTTCTTGCATCTTCTGTGAAACAGGGCGAGAGTTACGCTCTGTTTCTTAGCATACACAGTATGCGCGTAGTGAGGAAGCGCAGCTTAAAGTTTGAATGCGAGATAGAAATACGCGGGCTCGCGTATTTCTAAAACCAAACACTTAAGACTTTAGATCAAAATAGAAAACTGAATTGAATGGCAGCCCGCCGCGTGGCGGGTTGACCTTATCTTTACGCTAAACCCTCTTAAGATGATATCTATTTGCAAAGTTGAGAGCATGGTTGGCTCTCACGCATTTGCATGAAATGCATGCACATGATTGGTTGAAATGCGGCCCTTTCAACCGATAGTGTGTGCCTGAGCGTCCGTCATTGATAGTTGCATTGACAGCTCGTAATGTTGGTAGCTAGTGTGTGTGTCCCACACACTAGTGGGTTTGTGTGTATTAGTGTACCCAGGGAACACTATCCTGTGTAGCCCCGCTACAATTTGCGTCGTGTGTTTGAGATTTTGCGGAGTGACCAGCGCTACCTGAGACCGACTAAGTGCCATTTTGCACAGCCACGGATCTGATTTCTGGGGCTCATCGTCAGTGGGGACGGGGTGCGCGTCGATCCCGACAAGACAGCGGCGATTGCGTACTGGTCGCAGCCACAAAACGTGAAGGACTTACATCGATTTCTGCGGCTTGCTGGATACTACCGACGATTTGTGCGAAACTATGCCTAGCTAGTTCGAACCCCTCCGATTTGTTAAAGATTTCCACTGAGTGGAAGTGGGGCTCCGACCAAAAGTTCTCATTCAACACGATCAATAAAACTTTCATCTCGGCACCAACCTTGCGCTTGCTAGACATGAACTTGCCTTTCGAAGTCACAACGGATGCTTCGAAGACGTGTGTTGGAGGTGTCCTCAGTCAGCACGTCGATGGATTTTCGATGCTCGATCATCCGATCAGCTTCTACAGTTGCAAGTTATCGGACATAGAGATCAAGTGGGCTGCGCACGAACAGCAGCTGTATGCCATCACGCACTGTCTTGGACGATGGCGATGTTATCTGCTCGGATACCATTTTGTGCTTCATACTGACAACTCAGTGTGCCGCTGGTTACTACACCACCCCAACCTGTCCTTCAAAAAATATCTCGCTGCCTTAATTTTTCGGCCAGTTTGATTTCGAGCTCATGCACAAGAAGGGCACTTCAAATGTGGTCGCAGATGCTCTCTCTCGCCCTCCAGTGTGCTTCACGAGTGTCGGTTATTTCGCCGTCAAGACTCGATGAATCACCCGAGCGGCTAAGCTTTTATTTGAAGGGACAGCAGCTTTCCTGCCGGCCTTCAATAGCTATGGCATCTCTCAGCCTCGCATCATTTTTTGCGGTGGGGGGATGATCAGTTTCTTCGGGACAACAAGGCAGCGTACGCGAAGGACAAGGACAGTGTCACAATCTTAAAAGGACTCCAACGCAACGAGGAACGCGTGTGAGAAGTACGAGCTTATCGATGGAGTGCTGGTGGTGAACATTGCAGATTCCGTACGAGTGCTTCGAGTGCCTCAAGTTGACACGATCCTGCTTCGATTGATGCATGACTTTCATGATGCTGCAATTGGTGCACATCCGGGCGTTGAACATACCGTGGTGGCTATGCGTCAGTATTTCTGGTGGCCAGGAATGCGGGAGCACATTGCTCAATACGTCTCGACTTGCGAAGCGTGTGTGCGGCACAAGTCTGGGTCCAGGCGCCGGAAAGGTCTGCTTCAGTCGCTTCCTGTTCCGGATCACTGCTGGCAGCATGTAACTATGGATTTTGGCACAGCACTTCCACGGAGTGGAGGCTTCGATGCGGTTTACGTGGCTGTGTGCCGACTTTCGAACAGACCCTGCTACATCACAACTACTAACGATGTCGACGCCAAGACTACGGCCAGATTGTTTTTCGACCACGTAGTTCGACACTACTCGCTTCCTGAGTCGACCGTCTCCGATCGTGATCCAAGGTTTGCGAGTGAGTTTTGGCGTGAGCTGATGGAGATCATGCAGGTAAAGCAGCGAATGACTGTATCGAGGAGAGCTCAGGCCGACGGTCGTAGTGAACGACCGATTAGAACGTTGGAGGACAGCTTGCGGTGTGTTGTTTGTCATTATGGCGACAACTGGGTGACAATGCTACCGACCGTGGAATACGCGCACGCGACATTAGTGTCAACTTCAACCAGAATGTCCCCGTTCGGGATCGATTGTGGACGGAAACCTCGCTCGCCGATAGTTCTGGCGACGTCTGGCAATTTGGCGTAGAACATGACTCGATCCCGTCAAGAAGCTATTTAGTTCGCCCAACGCAATCTCCGGCAAGCACAAGAACGCCAGGCCCGTTACTACAATCGTGGTCGACAACAAGTGCATTTCAAGGCCGGCGACTTGGTCTATGTGGACGCCCGAGTTCTGAGCAGTGAGCTTGGTCAACCCGACTACGACCCAGCACTCGACCCGACCTGCAACAAGCTACTCCCCAAGTGGTATGGTCCGTTTTCAGTCGAGGAACGCATCGGTGAAAACGCATATCGCGTTGCATTGCCACATCGCTATCTTGCCCGAAGATGACACGTTCAATGTGGATTAGCTCAAACTTGCACTCGGCGTTCCGGAGATTTTTCGAGGGCGGCAGATCACGAAGAGTGCACCTCGGATGTACGATGAAGCTGGCGAAAGGGTGTACGTGAGTCGAGCACTTCTCGACCATCGTCGCCAAGGTGGTCGAAAGCAGTATCTCTGCTCCTCGGTGGACCTACCTGAAAGGGAGAACTCGTGGGAGTTCGAAGACGAAGTCCACCATGTCAGCCACTGGGATAAACTGCTGAACGATATCAAGCAGAAGCAGCGTTGTGTTTCGTGCACCCGCAGACGCAGGTAAGTCCGGGGAGGATTTAATGTTATCACGACCCAGATGCTGCGCGGACACTTATGGCCACGACGGCTCCTTCAAGTCCAAGTCGAGTTGCTGCCATCGACGATGGCTGCAGGCGTGTGTTCTTATCCCCATATGTATGTTGACAGCGGAGCTCTCGAGGAGCCCTCCGCTTGATGTATTTTGCTCTCTAGCTTTTGATCATTCTGTATTCTGCTCAATACAACTCAGTTCCTCTGAGCACTCTGCGGTCCAACATTGTAAAAGTCACCTTTGTCTAGGTCAATATGCGCATTGACACCAGTAGTTCCGTCCTTGTGTATCGAGATTCCTCTTGGAATATTCGCTGAATTTCACAAAACCAGCTCACAGACCCGTCCGTCACCCCTACAGTATTGGCACAAACTAAAACATTTTCTATTCATTTTAGAGAACATGTTGTAGATATCACGATAGTTAGGTTGAGTTTTCCATGGATTTTGCATATAATTCTGACAAATATGCAGCTTTTAAGCGTTGCTGAGCGACATTCAAGATGTTTTAGTTGGTGACAGCACTGATGAGCTCCTTGAAATTGTTTTTGGCTGATATGTACTTTTCGGGATGAATGGCTTATGGAAGTTAGCGCTTTGACAGCAAATAATTATGGTAACACCAAAATGGTACACCCCTGAGATAGGGATACCTTGAAATTGGAACAAGTTTGCCGTTCCCGACGCTATGACAATTGACGGGTTCATCTGTATATCGGAAGGATTTTATTGTAAATGGGCGCCAGTAAAGGTGTAAATACAGCTCTGTTATCAAACGGTAGAATTAACTTTACTCAGGTTACTAATTGAACACAGCGGAGGTGTCGTGTATTTTTTGTTATAGGTCACGTCCTAATTCACAATACAAACATCAAGAGTTTTGTGACCTGTCAGCGATACATACTTGTGAGGGATAGGTGCATAGGCTAACCCCTCTACATAGAGCATGATGTGAAATCATGTTAAGCACTGTCACTAATGTGAATGTGAACTCGTATCATTTGCTCGTGTTGTTTCGCCTCTTACTTCGTTGCGCGACGGGAGCGGCGGGGCTGCGTTGCAGCCGCTTTCTTCGCACGCCCGAGCTTCCTGGTGGGTACCTCGGGAGTATATGGCGCAGTTGCCTGGACAGGCTCCTGCGCGGGTGGAGCAGATAGCGCACTCTCCTGTGGCCCCCCTGAGCGGTGGGCGCACTGTCCTCGGCGGGCTCCTGCGGCGGGCTCCAGCGCGGTGGTGCACTGTCCTTGGCGGGCACCTGCGCGATGGGGGCACTGTCCTCGGCAAACACGGTCGAGAAAAGGCTGGCATATGGTTGGGAGCGGCGAGCATGATGCTGTCGACGCTGTCGACGCTGATCCCTAAATTGGCGGTAATGGCGACGAGCATGTGCTCTATGCGGGCGAGGCTTCGATGGATCGACGACCTTACCATATACGTCATACATGGAGCTGTTCCATACCTTATTCGTACCGTCTAGATGCCCCCACATATGCAATCTGAAGCCACCACAGGAAAGATGCTACATTTGCCTCGGCAATTACGCACGTACTCGTTCTTCGAATATGCGTGACCTGCAGCCATTAATGTGAAGCCATGTTATTTACGGCAATGTTAAGCGATGTTATTCTGCGGCATGTGATTCCTTGCTAAAGCACATTATTGTGAAAGCGTGTGAATATGTGTTACACTTTACCTTCTTGCTTGTGACTCTGCACGACTTCAAAGCCTTCTTGAGACCACTCGCTTGTGCCCTGTAGGAGCTCTCACGGTATTTAACATTTCCGTCAATACACTGTATGCCGTACCACGATGAACGCTTGCGGAGATCCGGGAAGGGCTCGCCGGTAACATGAAAACGCCAGAAGACATACAAGGCGAGAGCGCTGATGGGGCAAAGCATGACATCCTTGTGACGGATGCATCCACCGTACTCAATTCGGCCGAACTGGTTCATTTTCTTCTTGTTCATAATCGCCAGTGCAGCAACGCATTTTGTCGGACCCTCTTTATTAAGCTCCATCGAAAAGAGATCCGGCAGCTGCAGTTTTCTTGTAGTCTCCCCTCTCGCCATTAGCGTGTGTCCAAATTACAAATCGACGGGATCGCGTAGAGCACGTCCGGTGCTGAGGTTCAAGAGGTAGTCGGCCACTCCTCGCAACTGGTCCAGCGTGTACGTGTCTTGAACGGTTCCTTCCCTCGATCAGCGTACTCTTACGCTTACGCTTTGACCGTTCCCTCTTGTGCATCTTGAGGTGCTCGGACACGGCCTTCTCTCGTGGATGGGGAAGGGGCCGACGCCGAGAGACTGTTATGTGCTGTACAAGTCGACTAGCATCTCTTCACGTACCCTTCCAAGCCTTCTGCGGACAGAAGAAAAACCACACCGCCCTTATTTTCGTCTTGCGCCTCGAGGAGTCGCGGCTTCCGTGAGAAAGACCAGGATCTTGTCCGCCGTGACTACGCTGCCGTCAACAAAGGCTCGCAAGTTGCACCATCGCATCCACTCCTCTTGTTTCTGTTCATAACTCCTCCTGGTGTTGCGCGCGATATGCTTCAGGCTATCCGTCACCACCTGCTGGATGGCGCCTTGAACTGCGGCGTTGTTTGCGATCGTCCGGGACGCGGTGTCGGCAATGGCACCACTTTCTGCTTCTTCGCGAAATCTGGAATGCGTGGCTAGACATGCCCCCCCCACTGAACTCTTTGGTGTTCTTTTTCTTCCTGTCCATGTGACTTGGTGTTAAACGATGTGATACACTGGTGTGTCATTTAGTGTTATTATGAGGTATCTGACAGCTTGTTAAATACAACGGCCAACCTGTCTCATATAACATTGTGGAATTAGCCCTAACCCCAGCAGACACAGCCTGTATCTGCTTAAAAACACACAGCAAACACAGAATGTATCAGGAGTGACCCGCCGTGACATATGTCACGACTCGACACCTGACACAGGGACGGAGTTACATAATATGAGGAGGGGTTCATATTATGAACCGCTCAATTGTCATGGCATCAGCAAAGAATACATTATTCCAATTTAGGAGTATTACAATCTGGAGGTGTGCCGTTTTAAGGGTACAATTAAGGTGCAGCTTCAGCCTTTCATATTTAACAGCCGACTATTTGTGCTCAGAGCTCACACAGCTCATTTTGCAATGTATCGCTCGTCAGCAATGCCGGCGCCTACGAAAAACATCTTCGAATGTCGCTCACAAACGCTCAAAACCCGCAAATTTGTCATCTCTACACGTAACATTCGCAGGAAAATCAACAATCACTAGCTGCCTGGAGTGCTACGACATTGGAAGCGATACCACCTGGGCAGCTAACTGCGCGGTCTTGTCATGCAGTTCGATTTCCAGAGCTTGATTATCCTCTCGCTAACTGGGTAACGTGGTGCGAGGAAAAAGATGTCAACATCACGGGTGAAGCCGTGAGGGTGAAGACAGCACGCGTTCCAAAATTCTGAAGCTCGATACATTTCGTTTCTCAGTGAGGTACATTGACGTCACTTAGCTATGCTAACGACTTCTTATGTCCGTCGCACACTCCGCCCCTACGTCGCATTAGACCGTGTCGCTTCCAAGGTGCTATCCAGCACCGCGCTGGCAATATCTTGGCTAACTAGATGCACCCATCGCCCTCCGCGATGTCCACCCCGGAATCCAAAGACCCTCCTCTGCGTGGTAATACACATCATGGAAGGAGACCTCCCACCGCATGTCTTACCTCATCGTATCGCAATCCACGATCGTGGGAAAGACCCCACTCAGCGCCAAATAGAGTGGTAGCCAGTTGGCTCCACCACCCAGCAGTCCATCGTGATGACCCATGTAGCTTGAGTCGCGCTCGCCACGCGCGAGCTATATCCAATATGGACGCTTGTGTAGCTTGAGTAGCGGTCACCGTGGTCCGCGAAGCATTGAGTGTTGATACGCCAGCCTGACGGCCACCGAGTAGCCTCTCCCCGAAGGGAGGCCGGCGCTTGTGTAGCTTGAGCCGCGGCTGAAGCTCGATACACCTCCGACGTGGTATAAATGGACGGCTACATCGCTTCAATATAAGGCATGGCTTCTCCAGTACGAAGTCGCATGAAAAGAGCGGCTCGGCAGTTGATGCACCAATCGTTGATATTCAGCAAAAGTTCAAGGACTACATCTTCAGCCTGGATGAGATTGGGCTGTTTTTCTCAATGCTTCCCAACCGCACTCTAGCTAAGAAGCGCCTTGCGGAAAAAGAAGGACAAGAAGCTCTTTACTATCGCCTTCACATGCAACGCAGATGGCTCCGAACGTCCACCCCGTTGTTTATTGAAAAGTCGATGGAACCTCGGGGTTTTAAGAGGTGTACAGCAGTCGAAGATGCAAGTGTCACTGCTAGACTTCATAGATCGACCTGTACGACTTTGACTTTAGCCATAGTTAAGCACCTTTCTGACGGAATACATGTCGATTTTTTATTCCATATTCCGTCAGATGTGATTTAGTAATAATTACTTAGCTTTGTACTTGTATAGCACGCGTGCCAAGTTGGTCATCGGGAACCAACATTTTATTTTATTTGAGCGGGTCTCCAAGTCTGGGGATTACTAACGAGGGGTTCATGTGAATCTGAGTTCATGGCACATTCGCACAACACCTCAACCGATTAACATGTTCCTCGAATGTTGCGTGAATCACAACCAAGCGACGCCAAAATCCGCTGGTCGCCGATCCAGCGTCACTTCAGCTTTCGCTCTCCGCCGCACATTCCTCCGCCGTCTCAGAAGATGTTCTCCCGCGTGTCCCGCCGCGTCGCCGCCGCGGCCAAGTGCACCGCCACGCGCTCCATCGCCACGCAGGCCCGCGCCGCCGCCTCCACGTCCTTCAAGACGCCTGCCGCGCTGGCCGTGGCCGCCGGCGTCACGGCTCTGGCGCTGTCCGCCTCTGCTCCTGTTGCACACAGCAAGGCCGCTCCGACGACGCCCCTGGCCGGCGTGCCCGGCACCGCCACGGAGCGCACGTTCATCGCCATCAAGCCGGACGGCGTGCAGCGCGGTCTGGTCAGCGAGGTGATTGGCCGCTTCGAGAAGAAGGGCTACAAGCTCGTGGGCCTCAAGCTCATGACGGCCACCGAGGAGCGCGCCAAGGCGCACTACGCCGACCTGAGCGCGCGCCCGTTCTTCCCGGGCCTCGTCAAGTACTTCACGTCGGGCCCCATCGTCTGCATGGTGTGGGAGGGCACGGACGTGATCCTCACGGGCCGCAAGATCCTGGGCGCCACCAACCCCAACCAGGCCGCTCCCGGCACGCTCCGCGGCGACAACTGCATCTCCACGGGCCGCAACCTCGTGCACGGCTCGGACGGCTCCGACTCGGCCAAGCACGAGATCACCATGTGGTTCACGCCCGAGGAGGTCAGCAACTACCAGCGCGCCCTGGACTCGTGGATCGTCGCGGACAACTAAACGTCCCAGCTGACGACCGACGACGCACGACGAGGCTCTCTATCTTCTTGATCGATTGGAGGGTCGGCACAGTGTCGTCGTGCACTACTGCGATACAATAAACAATAAAAACAACGCTGCAGCAGACACAAAAAAAAACATGTTGATCGTTCAGTGCATGGACCTTACTCGAGTGTTAACAACAACGGCATCTCTTCGCTATTGGTGTCGGAGCTCTCGGACCCCACAGACGCCATGTCGAACTCGTCACTATCGTACCGAGCCAAACCATTCACACGAGGGTCCTGTAATCGAGTTCGCGTGAGCGCTGCACGTCTGAAACCGAAGAATGTAGCAGGCAAGCGCGACGAGTCCACGCGGTCGAAGCGCCATCCGAGGTGCGAGTAGCAAGTGTTGCAGTGTGTGATACCCAGGAGTAGCCAGCGAACCACGTGTCCTCGGTGCTACGCATGATGTCCACGACCACGTGTGCGTGATCCACCTCACGCAAGGTGAGAACCTGGAAGACATGTCCACCAGGGTTGACAAAAGTGCCTCCAGCCGCTCCACGAGCCGTCATACTGAAGATCTCGCGCGTGTTAACGAGGAACGAGCCGCACATGGAGCAGAAAATGTCCTCCTCAACCTGTTCCAGTAGCTCGATCTCGCGACGTAGCAATCGCACTGTGGAATCCATCCGCAGTAGCTCCAGTCGTTGTTCGGTGTCTAGCGGCAGATTCCGAGCGACCCAGTACGCAAACAGATTCGGGTCTTGTCGGTCGCTAGACAACGCCAAGTAATGCACCAACGAGGACTTTTCGCCATCTTCCTCCTCTTCTCCTGCCACCCTTGGCTTCCGGAACCAGTCCCCATGAAGGTTCGACAGCAGCATGTTCTGGACCTTCCGCACCAGCACTCGGGCATCATACAGCGCGTATGTGCTGCGTCCCCAATAGGCCGGATACTGCCGTTCTTGCAGTTTTCTCAAGCTTCTCTTCCTGCCCTTGTCCTTCTTCTCTCCGTCATCCCGACACCAGCTTAGGGGTCAAACGGGATCCGAGGGGCCCTCGCTTGAGGCAGAATCTCCACCACGCCCCACAGTCCCTGCACGCCTGGCTGCGATCTCACTCTTCTTTTCAGCCGGAAGCGTTGTCTCGCAGCTCCCGTCAAGGCTGCGCCGTGGTCCTCTGTGCTCAGTCTGTCCACTCGAACCGTCGAGCCGAACTCAGCTCCGACCTGATTTGGCGGCAGTACCGCCAGCAGTGAGCCCTCACCCACCAGCAGCTCTCGAACATCTTCCAGCGTGGAGTTCGACAGCATCCGCAGCGGCAGATCGTCCCCCGGGAACAGCACCTGAGAGCAACCGCAAGGCCAGAATGAGCAGTTTTGAACTACATTTGGTGGGCTTTTGCATTCGTTCATTTGGAAAGCCAACGCACAATGTCCGGCAGGTAAATGAGCGGCAGCGACATGGCTGTCCCCTCTGGGAAGAACGAGAGCGCGGGGTGCTCCACAGCCTCCAGCGCACCCAGATACGCATGCGCATCAACATTATCGGAGCTGCTCGCGGTTGCCATACGTTCTTCAAGTGAATTACTGTGTCGGATTGCTTATTCGCAGCCACCACCTGGAACCCAAGCACACCGTCCAGATGGAAATTGGCTTCATCCATTTGTCACCATGATACCGTCTCTCTATCACGATATTTAATATCGCATCTTTCTTTAACATATGCATACAAATATTTTACTAGCAGTGTGATACCCTTCATATCGTATATATAGTACGCACTGCTACAGGTTTTCGACAGTACGTCAGCGCAATGTGTGACGTGTGTCGGACCAGGGTCGTGGGACCTGCTCGGCGCTGCCTGCACCCTCTGGCGCTGCTCTTTCCGAGGATTTCTGGGCGCCACGCCTGCTGGTGGGAGAGCTGTGCATTGCGCTGCTGCGAGCCAAGCGCCGTTGGTCAGCGTTGGCGCTTTGTCGTGGCCATGACTCACTCTGCCGACTGGGATTGAGCCTGAGCTCCTCACTTTTCGATTCGACTCGGTCGTCTCACCCTCCCCTTACTTACTGCGCCCCGTGCGTTAGTATTTACCCCCAACTTGACTCGATTGCACTATGAGTACCCGTGCCACCAGTCTATCAACCGCCTCGCACGCCTCCCGGTGGATCAATGTGCGTCCCAGCACCAAGCAGAGCTGGCACGCCACCATCGACTTGTCGGCCCGTCGCACCGTCCTCCTGCATATGTGCGTCCAGTGTTTTGTAATGCTTTCGATGCATTGGGCGGTGTACTGACTCGTACTTGTGTTGGTGTCAGGGCAGTTTGATGCTGCTGAAGTCCAAGTACGGTCGAGTGGACGCCAAGATCTCGTACATCGCCCGCCGCGCGGAGTTGGCGCTGTACAGCCAAGCCTTCTCTGCATGGGAATACAGGAACCCGCAGACGCTCAGTCGACGACTGCATTCGCTGGTCGTGAAGCTGCACTTGAACAACCTCGCGGCTGTCGAAGATGCCGCGTTCGCTGAAGAGCAGATAAGGATGTTTGAGTTTGCATCGCGCAAGCGCAAATGCTCTGCCATTGAGGAAGACACGCCCGTCGGAAAGCGTGCTCGACTCATATTGACCAGAGCGCAGAGCTCGAGCCCCTGTTCTTTGGCGGCAATCGCGACCTGCTGCAGCAGGTGTGCTCGTTTCTGAGTGCTCCTGACGTGTTGCGGTACGCTGCCACCTGCTCGCAAGCCGCCTCGCAGCTCCCGGCGTTCGTTACATGCATCGACGTATCGACGGTGGCAATGATGAAGTTGACACCTGTCCACCGCGCATCATTTTTCCAGCGCTTCGTCAACCTCGAGAGTTTTTCGCTCACAGGTCGCACTCAAGCTGAACTTTTCAATTTCCAAGACGAGCAGACTCTGGTTTCGCGCAATGTGCTCGTGCGCAGCGTGCTTCAGGCCTTAAGTAATGCGGAAATGCCGAAACTCTCGGTATTTGCTCTTAACTTCTGCTACTCAATGGGCCTGAAGGACCACATCACGAAGCAAGTTGCAAACGTTTTGCTGGGTCCGTCGAGCCGCTTTCTCCGTCTGCACACGCTGTCTCTGGTTGGCAACTGCATCTCGGACGACGGCACCATGGACCTGTACGATGCTGTCGCACTTCCACGCGATGGCATGACGGGTGGTGCTCGACTTACCCTGCTTGATCTGGCCCAAAACTTCATTGGTGAGCGTGGCCACGTGCAGATGCAAGAGCTCGTGACGCAGTTCGCTGGTCGTGGCGCTGCGCTCGTTGTCAATGTCAGGAATAATCTCTTGACCACTGCAGTACCTATCTCTGACAGTGTCCCAGTGTTTTCCCTTGAGTAGGCAGTGCCCTATGGGCTGGGAGCCTTTATCTCGAGCCTAGTGTCATTTGTTGCGTTTGGTGTTGTTAGATTGAGTGGACTTGTGAGCAGGCTTATCGCCGTTGCTTAAATATGAAAGTATACATTGAACAGGTTGGCGGTGGTCGCCAATCTCTTCATATGTCTTGTTGTGGCATATTTTTCGTGTTACGTGTTTGTCCTCAACACCCAAGAATGGGTAGTCAAGTCTGTGAAACCCGCTTGAAGGCTCTTGCCCCGTTGTACTTAAAATGTATTTGAGTCGTATGCGGAGTAAGTTTGCGTCGGTGCGTAGGTGCTCCACGAGGTCCGGGTTCGAGATGAAATCACGGCCAACGGCAACTAGATGGTATCCGTGTAGACAAACCCGGAGGCCGTGATCAATACTCTCGAGGAGATGTCCTGAAAATGGTGCCACACCACTTACCGGCGCCAGGACATTATCTGCATGCATGCCACTACATTCAATCACGTGCAAATAGGCGAGGTCGTAGTCGTGGAGCTTGTTTACCACGAAGCCGTAGGTCTCAGTCCTGGCAGCCAAAGGTATCCCCCAAAAGGAGACAATCGAATCCTCACTCGGCTCGACGGCAAGTTTGACGAAATGGTCTCGACAACATCAACCATAACTCGTGCACGATTCCCACTACTCGTCCGTGCGCTTTATTGACGCTATCGCACAGGAACTACTTCAGCAGATAACCGTTCGCTGCATGGATCTCAACGCCATCACATCCGCATTTTCAGCCGCGCTTTTGTGATCAGCGACGATGCCAGGAATGTTAATGATATCTAACGCGCGCGGAGTCACAAAGTTTCATCACGGCGTCGCTCTTTGTGTTCGTCTTTGCTGGACAAGCTTGTCAACTCTCCGTTGGGTTGGTTAAGTGGGGTGGCTCATCCGACCATTATGCAGTAGTTAAATATGTTGCCACCTTTGACGTGCACATGGCCACGGATTTCCAGCCCTTGACTTAGTCGTCATGAAAAAGGCCGGGGGCTCCGAAGTAGCCGCGAGACTAAGGGCTGGTTTTGGTGGACTCTGCGATCAAGAGACCACCGTCATTCCCAAGTTGCGAAAAGTACTGAGCCACCAGACCCCGGGCACAACAACCTCACCCGTCTGAACACGAGTGAAAGATGCCTTAGCAATTCGACTTGAGTTGCATGGAAACGCCGAGCTCACAGTCGAAAAGAGCTTGAATTGAAAGACAGTTTTCTGGAGAACCCCTAGAAATGTGCGAGAAAAATTGAGGGGATTGCCATAGTCTCTCACTTGGAACATCGATCAGGTGGAATATTGCACCATTGGGATTGTTGTGCAGGACGCAATTCATCTCAAAACGAAGTCGATACAGAGTGGCCCCCTGTTGTTACGCCAACGTCAAATGCTAAGAATCTGGATATTAGCAATACGTTTGTTATGGACAATGGCTTAGCTATTATGGTTACATCTCTCGGGTGAGAATTGTGTGGAGTTTGTAGAGCACTTCAGCCGCTGTTGGTCTTTGATTCGGGTCCACCAAAACACACGTCATCCCGAGTTCCCTCATCGATCCCGATCCGCCTGATGAAAATTCTACTTGTAGCTTGCCTGCTGCGATTTGCTGCAATAGCATTGTGTCCGACATTTTGTTCAAAGAGCTATCTCTAGCTTTTGCATGCGAATATGGCAACGAGTGCACATCCAACTCAGACAGCACAACGCCAAAAGAATAAATGTCAGCCTTATCGCCATAACGGTGTCCCATGACCACTTCTGGTGCCATCCACAGTGTCGATCCCACATCGGCAGTCATTGTGCAGTCTAATTGCTTCCGAGATACGCCGAAGTCAGTCAACTTGGCGTCTAACTTGGAGCTCAGCACAATATTCTTGGACTTCAAGTTCCGATGCATAACAGGAGGTGCAAGCGAGTGCAAGTAGGTGAGAGCATGTGCCACATGCAGCGCGATTTTCACCTTGTCGTAGTCGAAACCAACGGGATGCCGTATTTCTGTGAACTTGTCGAGTAGGGTTCGCAAGTCACCACCATCCAAGTACTCAGAAACGGCACACAGATCTGCTCGAGATTCCCACGCTACGCCGATGAACTGGGCGATGCGTGGATGATCCATTTCTGCCATCATCTTTACCTCAGAGCAGAAGTCCGCCACACTTTCAGGGTCACTTTGTCTCTCCAGACTCAATCTCTTGACGCTGATGAGTTGGTTGTTAAATGTTCCTTTGTATACCTCCGCGTAGCCATCGCGGCTGATAAGCTCTTGGAAAAGCACCTTGCGTCGCGGGATTCTTACTGCTACAATGGTTTCGTCTTCCCACATCCCACCACTTCCTCGCTGTGGCATGCTGGAATCTCTCGGAATGTGAACATTTGCAATGGTTTCTCGTTCAGTTGATTCCAAGATGGCAGAGTAGCCGGCCTTGATATTATCACCTTGATGATCGATAGATCTCTCAGCATCGTCGGAAGGATACCGATCTGTCTTGGACTGTTTTCTCTTGGACAGACACCACCAAATGATTAGTGCTGCAGCAAGCAACACAAACAGGAGGCTTCCGATCGTGATGCCAACAATGGCACCGTCACTGAGGCAACTCGAACTGCTTGATACTTCCGAAGTTGACGGAGCCAGTGTTTCCGACACGGAGCTACTGGAGCTACCAGCACTGTCAGCACTGGAAGAATCACTTATACTCGAGTAAACCTTTACAATGTCGTAGATGCACGTGTGATTCGCGACGTCCTCGCTAGTGGCATTAACCAACAGTATTTTTTCACCGCCGCAACTTGTTCCTTCAAAAGACTGAACTGTCGCTGAGCCGTCAAGGTTCAGCCTCGTGATCACGGAAGCATTGGTATTCCCGGTCGAGCATGTGCCTGTTGCGAGGTAGGCGGTCGAGAAGTTGAGGCCCTCGCATCCTGCTGCTTTGTAAAAGTCCAGCATCACGTATGAAAACCCCTCGAAAATGTTTGCCACGTAGGCGTGCTGATCTTCATCGATGCAACTGATCGAACGATACTGCACTGCTCCATTAATCTCGACTGAGTCACAAAGGCCTCTCTCAGTGGCACAATTCTCGTCCACCGTCAGGATCAGTCTCAAAGGCGTGCCCACGCAGTTCATGGTGGAGTAAACGACGACCGACTCCATGAGAATGGAGGCCACTGTCCCCCAAGTCGCTGCTAGCAACGCAATTGCCACCGCTGCATTCTGGACGAGATGCATCGAGCACTTTTGTTCAAAGTTCAAAACTGACATCGGTGCAGTGTCCTCATTTGCAAGGTGTCCTCAAACAGGGAGATACGGTGGCAAGTGTTGCTGCTGTGTGGGCAGAACTGTCGCCCGTACTTTCGCATGCCATCTGCATGAACATCGGTTCTCCCAACACCTTTAAATGAGACTTCAGTGAGCAACTGGTTTTGAAACAGACATCTGCGGCAGTTCAGCCGATTGAACTTTAGACCATCCCGACACCGATTGCTCAATAGCACTCAACTATCAAAGCTTAGATCCTTCAGTGGTGCTCGCTGTAATTCTTTAGATCGACCATTTCGGGAGAAGGAAAGGAAAAGTGGTTGATGTTGAAGTCATGATATCATTGCTGCGAAACGAACGATGGTCCGCTTTTGCAACGGTCGACCCGAACTCGAACTTGTGGTCCGTTGCATTCCGACCTTTCGATTCTGCATTGTGCTGGGCGATTCCTGGTGTGAGCGTGTAGTTGAGGGTCAGTCCATCGTTTGCTGTCGCCTTTGCATCGTCAAAGGAGTTGTTTGCTAGGTGAAGAAGATAAGCCCAAATATGCAGGGCAACTATGGTACACGTCGTTTTGGCACTTGGTGTGAACTTTGAACACTCTACTGATGCTATGATCGTTTTTCTGTAGATGTTTGGATCCGAGCACTTACGCCTGAGCATTTCGACAAGCTGCTCAAGGGCGAACGCCCGTTGGTTGAGCTGACAATGCGCCAGCTTTGCTTGCGCTCGCTTAGACTGTGCAAACAGCTTCCGAACTCTCCGATCACGTGGTTGTTCTTGATGCTTCTTGGTTCCATGGCTGCAGTCTACGGGTAAGAGATACGATCTCGAGCTTTCATTGCATTGTCTACAACTTACATTGCGTTCTTGTCGCTGATAATGATTAAAGACTTTTGTTCGACAACTGGGTGCGAACCCTTTTCAAGTTTCGCCGCGTGATAATCGATGCTGTGGGAACCGATTCGTTTTGGGGATTCCTCTGCTGGGCTGGATGGTGCATTTCGTTGGCTATGGTTGCGACGTGCTGCGGGTGGTTCATATCGCCAGCCTCTGATGGTTCAGGTATCCCTGTCATGCGCGCACTGTTTGCAGGAGTGTACCAGAATCCGGGCGATATGCTCTCATTCCGCACTCTTGTTGCGAAGTCGTTGAGTACGGTCATCGCCTCGGGCTCCGGTTTATCCGTTGGCCGTGCAGGGCCATTTACCCACCTAATGGCTATGATCGGCTACCTTATGGGCAAATTGGCACTTTTTCGCCGTGTCAACTTTGGTCAGGAGAACTACAACTTCATTCGTGCAGGTGAGGGAGCAGCATGTGAGTTTGAGGAGGAGAGAAGACATCAGCGATTAACTGTATTCTGTCTTTGTCATTTTTAGCGGTGGCTTGCGGCACCACAGCAAATTTTGGTGCACCACTGGGTGGCTTGCTTTTCAGCATTGAGGTCACTGCAAAGTACTACGAAATCAAGTGCCTGTGGGAAGGCATTATCTGCTCCTCTTTCTGCATCCTGGTGTTCCATGTGATCTCGTTCATCAAGCGTGATGTTCTCTTTGAACGAACAACCTTTCCTGGATTCGACATGGATATGGAGATTTTTGCCTTTGTGTTGTTGGGAGTCGTCACTGGCGTAGGTTTCCCTCTTGTGCCTGTTTGAAGCTAGTGTGCTTACTTTCTTTTGTTTTGCTGCTACATACCAACAGGTGTGTGCAGGAATCTTCTGCCGGATGGCACTGCTAATGCGTGGAGTGCAGATGAAGATGTTCCAAAAGCTTGGCCTAAACGGCCCGTCACTAAAGCGCCGCACCGTTCATATTGTATCGATATGCCTGGCTACCGCGATGTTGACGTACCCGATCAAGATCATGCGTATTTCGGATCGACAAATTGTTAACGAGGTGTTCCGTGACCAAGATTTGTCGTTCCCGCAATGGACACAACTTTCGGATTATCCGCAGGTGACGCTCTTCGTCTACATTATTCTCAAGTTCCTGACATCGCTTTTGCCTTGTGGAGCACCGATCTCCGTGGGCGTGTTTGGACCTTTATTCACGATGGGTGCTGCGGTTGGTAGAATGTATGGAGAGACGCTAATGAAGTACTGGAGCCCGCATCAATCTCCAGCTACGTATGCGGTCGTGGGTGCTGCGTGCTTTGCTGCGTCAGCAACGCAAACAGTATCCACAGCTGTGATTTTCTTTGAGCTTACCTCTCAGCTTAGCCACATGGTTCCCGTCATGACAGCATGCACAGTCGCTTACTTCGTGAGTGGCGCGATCTCGCCCTCAATTTATGATATTTTGGCCGGGTGGGCAGGGCTTCATTCCGTCTGCTACGACTTAAACGAGCATGTCCTGAGCCAAAGATTGCTCAGGACTACATGAGTCCGGTTTCGGTTAGTTTTACGACGGAAACGACATACGAACAAGCCATTCAAGCTCTGGTAAGGACCGTCAAACTATTGAGTATTTTATCTGAATTCAATAAGTAACACTAAGCTGTTGCCCACCCACAGAATACTCACAAGACGGAGGAATACTTCCCTATTTGCGACGGGGTGGAGACAGAGATGCTGATTGTAGGCACAACACTTTCAATTTCGCCTAATGTGCTACTTGATTTGATCAATTTCTGACTATTAGCTCTTTCATCATGATAAAGGGTTGCATTCGGCGTTTTGACCTAGAAATTGGAGTTGCACGATTCATTGCAGCTCATCGAAAGCAGGCAAGAAACTAAGCTGTCTATCCTAAAGTTATTGCAGCACGTAGGCAGAATTTCTAATTGATATTGTCATCCACAGGTCCCTGACGCCAAGGACCCTAATGTGTCTTTGAAGGTCCAGAAACTGGTGTCAAAAATCCTTGACATCGATAAGAAGCAAACAGCTACGGTGGACAATTACTCACTCGTCGATTTCCAGCCTAAAGATGCGAGTTCCCTGTCAAATCCAGTAAGTCCTACCTGCGCGATATCATGGTTCTGTTGTTATATTGATGCGATTTAACCTTAACTTTTACAGCTGGAGCTAGGGCCACCATTCCGCGAGTACACGTTCACTACAGTTCCTGTCGAAAGCTATCCTCCACAGGTAAGGCACATCGATTACGCTCGCACCACTCCAAAAACCGAACTGAGGTGTTTCATGTTCCAAACAGGTTGGTGAGGGTGTGAACCTCTACCGTGTGCACAAGGTTGCAGCCATGAGTTCATGGACCAAGGTCTACGTTGTCAGACTTAGCAAGTTGGTAGGCGTCATCAACCTGGACTCATCTCTCACAAAACTGAGAACCGAAGAGGATCCAGTCATGCTCGCCCCATAAATGATTAGCTCACATTATCGCACATATTCCTAAGCAGATCATAAATTCACACGATGCATCTTAGCACAGCTTCGAGTTTTAGCTTGCTGTGCAGTTACCACATCTCATGGTAAATTCGCTCGATACGAAGTACTGATACTCGAGGGTCAATTATTGTCCTTTGTGCAGTTTACGAAGCCTATCATAAGTTATCCACGTCCTTGCGTTGATATTATCAAAGCTCAAGAAGGTGTGACGACGGGTTCTGCGGGTTTCATCTCCTCTATGGGTGATCCAGTCGCCACGGCAGTAGTTGATGGCGATTCAGTCAACGACGGTAGCTTGTCTTCATCGATACGGGGTTTTACCGAGCGTCTGCGATCTTCAGACCGCACTTTCGGAACCTTGATTTCGGGTTGACGTAGTGGAGATGCACACATGCAGCAAAAGTTGGCGCTTTCCTGATGGAATCTCTGGAAGCACTTCAGACACTCAATCACTCTCGTGCATTTTGGGCAGTCGACGACCTCCGACACTGCTGGGGCTGCTGAAGGTGCAGTAAGCAATGTTGGGCTAGCAATAATGCCATAACCCACGAACATTACCAGTGTTGCTAGCATCCGCCCCACTATAGTCTGAGGTGAGATATCTCCATAGCCCACGGTGGTGATAGTCACCACTGTCCAGTAGAGACTGATAGGAATGTTGGAGAATTGTTGATCACCTTCAATGAGATACATGGCACAGCCAATGACAAGAATGACTGTGAATAACGCCACGAGAAACACCGCAATGTTTCGTCGATTCGTCTCGATGTTGTCGGTGAGCGTCGCACTTGCATCCACAAAGCGTGCAAGACGCATAAGGCGAAATACACGCATCACCCGAAAAATTCGTAGGACGGCCAAGTGGAGTAGTGGACGAGCTTCTGGGAAGATATAGCCCACGTATGACGGTACAAGAGCGCAGATATCGATGAAGCCCAGTAAACTGAAAATGAACTTGCTTGGTTTGCGCAGGCAAATGATGCGCAAGCAGTACTCGATCGTGAAAAGATGGTGAAGCCATGCTCCAACGCAAGCAAATAGTCACCAATAGCATTCCTACAGATAGCAAACGATTAACCAAACACACTCTCTCGGTCCATATGACCTTAAACTGTTGGACGTACCGAATACTCTTAACACTATCCAGAACGGCTGCAAAACGGAGGAACCGCAATCAAAATTGTTAGAATCACGTCGAAACAGTAAAGTAGAAAAGGAAAGCGCAGGGACGTACCAACCGAGACGCTCATGGTCACCATGCCAATCAAAAAGAAAGCAACTTTTTGACCCATTGGTGTGCTACTTCTGAAAAGGAGTAGGTAGACACCTTGCCAATTTTTCTTGGCTCCACCTTTCACATCCCGGTCTACAATCACGCCGTTAACTCGGAACTCAACTGGTGTAGTGTCCTCTTCCTCCTCAACTTTATTCCTTTTCTTGCGCGTGGACTTGTTTGTCTTGGCTTTTTGGCGTGATGGCAATTCTCCAATTGGCATCACACTTTGGCCCTTTGAGTCATCCTTGGACTTCTTTTTTGCCTCCTTAGGGGTGAAGGTGGTGCTTCCGTTGAAGCTGCTTCATTCTCTGCTATGGCAGGCACGTCCTCATGATCGGATGGTGCTGCCCCCACTTTGCTTGACTCTTCGGTGTCATCACACAAACCTTTTTCTCCTCCTTCTTGCGTAGCTTCTTTTCCGACACCATCGAAGTCGCTGAACAATTATCCCCTTTTTCAGCTGTGGAGTAAGGAGTAAGTAACTACAGCGGTGGTTTGCCAACTGCGGTCTTCAGGAGAACTGCACGAAATGAACCTCCTCAAAAATAGTGATGCCTCATTCGTTTCCAACTGCCTTGGTCTGCGAAAACGGCCGAAAGAAGTGTTAAATGCAGACAGATAATTAGTAAACTAGTAGCTTATAGCCGAAGTACAACGCTGGAGGTGCTATGACAAAGTATAAAGAGGCAAGTTCTACATCTCAGTAGCAACTATAGTAGAATATTCTGCATTGACCCCATTTGCAATCTATTTGCATGTTTGCCATTACCGCCACTGAGCACTCGTTGCTCGTTTTGCGTTCTTGCGAAGCGCATCAGCACGTAATCTATCAGCTTCAAGCTGGGCAGTCTCGTTGAGGAGCCATAAAAAACCGTTCGTGGGGCTTAGTGTAGGTGGTGGCAACACGGCACGTCGCTGATCAGGGCCAGCATCTGCTGCAACGGCCAATTCTAGTACATCACGAAGCAGTCGACTTTTCATATTACGATCCTCGCGTGTAGTGGTCGAAAGGGACGGCGAGGCATTCACCTCCACAAGCCACGGCTTGAGTGTATCATCGACGATGATGTCGTAGCCGTAGCATTCAAAGCAATGTGGGTCGTTGATAATCACGTTCTGCACGGCACGCAAAGCATGAAGCATGACAGCGTGGATATCACGAAGTAGTTTTTCGCCTGCACCTCGACCTCGAGTAGCTTCCACATAAAGGCACAAATTGGCCACACTCCACTTGCCGCCGTGGTTGGTGTTGTAGTCTTCATTGTTCTTTTGCACGGCCACATTCGTGAGGTGCATGAAGGGGTTGTCCATATCGTCTGCGGCAGCAGAGTATTTTACGTTGCAGAACCGAGCGAAGCCTTCACGATACACGAACGCTTGCATTGGCCGGTAAGATAGTACCAGCACGTACATCCTGAGATCAAATTTCTTGCCCCCAACAAGCAGCGGGTTTTCGATATAGCGTGAGACCACGTAGCCCTCCTTGATAGGCATGTTGGTCCAACGTTGGTTTGCCCACTTCTTGGTCTGCGAGAGCTTGTTGATAATGAAAATTCCTTTACCCTGCGCTTTGGAGCAAGGCTTCATAATCCACATGACGTTCGGGTTTCGTCGGAATTCCTCCACGAACAGCGAGTAGTCTGCTGGTAGCGTGTATGTTACCGGCAAAAGTCGAGTGTCTCGGCAGGGCATACCGATGTAGTGCCTCCCGGAAGTGCACTTAACAGTGCCGCTCCTGGACCACCAACTGACGATACAAGGTCAGACATTCCCGAACTAATCTGCGTATTGCCAACATTCGCTGTCGAAAGTGATGAACCCCTGTTCCTGTTCCTGTTGCTGCATTTGCAGCGGCTACCAACATCTCTTTCTTGTATCGCTTAATGTTTTTGACCATAAGGTCCTTACGAGTGAGCTCGTAGTGGTTTGGAAAATGGTTCACATATTGGCCGTCAACCAAACGAATACCGTTCTCTGGATTGAACATGTTCTTGAGCGTGGTCTTGTTCGCCCAGTAGATGTTCCAGTCGTCTCCGTCGGTTCTTGTCCAGCCTCGGCGATCAAAATTCCACATCACCACATTTTTCTCCGAGTCCACTCGCCATCGAAATTTACCTCCCCCGCTGGTACTTCCGTAAGAGGACAACATAGTCGATGTACCCGATGAAGCAGTCGAAACTGCATATGACGGCACGTTTCTGGAGCTCATTCGTGGGATAGTGGCAATCACCTTCAGAGGGCGAGTCGCGCGTGGCGACCGTTCATATGCAACGACTGCAGAGCATTTCCCCACGGAGCAGCTTATCAAACCAAGTAGTTGGTATCGCTTCAGTTTTTCAAAGCATCGCGAAGGTAGTTGAGTAGCAGAAGTATTCATTAATCGTATACACGCATGGAGTGCTACATGCCATCAATTGCTGGTCATCGCAAGTTCTTAGATGTCGTTCATTTGGTCTGTGTCGATTGCTCGCCGGAGCTCGGTAGCGCTCGTCTCAGATGATGTAGGAGAGCACGACGGTGTAGCGGATTTGTCGTCCGTCGGCGCGAGCTCCGAGGTTTCTGACATCGAGTCGATGGATTGGCTCTTGCTGCGCTGTTGGCGCCGACGGCGACGCATGGTCGAGTAGTATCGGTTCTTCACCGCATTGTCGGTTCGTCCAGGCAGCAACCGGGCGATGTCAGCCCAATGGTTCCCAATACGGTCGCGTGTCTTAAAGATGAGCTCGTCCTCTTCCTGGGTCCAGGCCTCTTTGTTAACGGCCGGACTCAAATGGTTCACCCACCGCTCGCGACACTGCTTTCCGCAACGACCAGGCAGCAGGCGCGCGATGACGGACCAGTCACTGGCCCCAGTACTCGTTACCGCAATCTCCAACGTCACGTCTTCCTCGGGGCTCCAAGGACGCTTGGTATTCGAAACACTGGCTGACCCAATAGTCGACTTGGCACGTTTACATTGCGGCGACATGGACTCCTTCGCTAGCATCGTTCCGTCGTGAGCAGGAGAGATGAGAGCTGCCATAGTGTCCGGGAGCTGCACATGCACGTGGTGGCGGCCATTGCTATCATCAGCAGGACGCTTTCGGGTTTGCTGCTTGCCATTCACTCCAGCCGGTGACACCGCGGCTGGATCCGCATAAGCTCGAGCATAGTTCATCCCTCGCGGAGACACGCCATAGTAGGCGGCCATCTCTCCGCCAGATCCAACCATCATGGGTCCGTATTGCATCTGCATCTGCATGGGCGTGGTCATAGCCATGGGGATCTGCATCTGCAGCTCGACGATGTTCATGAGTCGAATGAGGTCCTGCTGCAGTGACAGCACGCTCTTCTTCATGTACTCGCTCTCTGCCTCTCGTTCCTGCTCCCTGTCCATCAGCTGCTGCATCAGCTGCGTCTGAGCCTCCACGCGCTCTCTCAGCTGCTGGACGTTGCTCGCCTCCTCGTCTCCCGCGCTCTCTCCGAAGGTGGTGGCGGCCACAGCCCCGACCTTCTGCTGGCCGAACTGGTGCACCAGCTCCTGCATCTTCTTGGCCAGAATCGCAATGGACGACGTCGGCGACGTCACTGCAGCTGGCTGTGCCTCGCTCGTCGATGCCACGTCCACCGAGATCTCTCCAGTCGACGCCGCGTCCTTCTCGTCCTTCAAAATGTCCTGCAGCGTCCCCATCTCCATCTCCAACGTCTTAGGCTCCTTGTGCGCCATGTCACCCGCTTTGGACGCGCGTTCTCGTGAGTTGCGGCCCCCGATACCCTCGTTGCCGCCTTCCTTGAGGCGAAGCGGAACTGCCACACGTTACGGATCATGAAGAGGCGCATGAGAGATCCGCGCGAAGGGACGCGAGGTACATACCCCTTTAAGGGCCTATATAGGAGTATAAAACCCGGCCTGGACGAACTGGACACGAGTTGTTCACAAATTTGGGATTCGAATCGTGGTCCTCTTGTCCCGAGTTAGCGGTAAACCACACCAAATTAGGCGCAAATCCGTGCGAAGGGCGGATTGGCTGAATTGCATGATGTATCTTCGTACTTAGTCGGAGGTGTTGAACTTTTTTCCGACTCTTTTCGTAAGTAAATTTAAATAAAAACGAGTATGGCGGAGGCCGACGCCTTCATCTTGGCGGCACTGCAGCAGAGCGGATGGTGCGTCATCCCCTTAAAATTGGACTCGTTCGACCCGCCTGCGTGTCCTCTTTCGTCTGACACCCTGTGCGTCTCTCTATGTGGCATGATGTCCAGGCTAGAAGCGTCTGATGCCAGCTCCTGGTCCGTGGCGGAGCTATCTTCCGACGCGTTCATAACCGTCGTGACCAGGTTCTTAACGCAGTTACAGTTACAAGACTCAACAAGTTTCACGCTGCCTTCAACGACCAACACTCCTGCTGGGGTTGCGGCTCGGCACCGCGTGGGCTCGCAGCTGGCCAATATCCTCAAGGTTTATCACTAAAATCACAATCATCAGCTAGGAGTTGTTAGGAGGTTGTTAGCTCAATTATTTTATGATGTGTTTTATTGTATGAATTTAGGAGCTGGGGTATGCTGGAGACTGTGGTTACAACCACTTCCTGTACCCCAGCGAGAAGGAGACAAGGAACATTCTGTCGTGGCTGGTCGGGAAGCTGCCCAGGTCCCGACTTGATGACGAGAATGAAGAGGAGAGCAAGACGGAGGTATTGGCTGCTGTGGGGCTACCAGGAGAATCTCCAGGATCCGAGCTCAGTGACGAGTATTTGGCCGGTGTTTTTTCAAGCTGGAAACGGGAGAAAACGCTGCATGTGTTGAAGAATCGGGATATCGCAGGACTGAAAGGGTATCAACGGCTTCCCTTGCAGACGTCTGTAGTTGAACTACCGTGGAGAGCAGGAAAGGCGAGACGTAGGCTGTTTGAAGGATTTCCCAGTGAGTCCGTAAAACCAACTTCGCTTTTAGAAGCCCTTGCAGTCGCGAAGCGTGGGGATACGACGGTGTTTCATGAAGAGGAGTTCGAGGAGGAGGTTGAGCTGAATGTGATGCCAATCGAAGGCAAATCAGCGAAGCTGGCGTCTCGGGACACGACGACTGCTACTGAGGGTGGCTTTCTGACCCCACAAGATGCTGAGGCGGAAGACGATGCGTTCGCCGCAATTGAACCTCAGTCCTTCTTGGTGAGCAAACTTCCAGGTTTACCTCTCTCCTTGGAATCCTCGTCTCCGTCTGCAGTCGGTGGTACATCGACGAGCACGAGCACAATTTCAGAGGCTGCTGGGTCGAGCAGAGTGGAAGCTGGAGCTCCGATAGGATTGATGAACGTGGATCAGGATCAGCACCTAGAAGGAAATGAAGAGCAAGCCCTCGAGCAAGTGCAACAGCAGGTGGATGATACAGAGCGTCGTATTGTTGCCATGCAAAAGGTACTGGAGCGCGAGATTGCCGAATCGCAGCAGGTCGAGCAACATGTTCTTGAAACGCAAACTACTGGCCAAGAAATGCAGAAGCAACTTGCAAGGCAAAAACAGCTCGTTGCAATGCTACCTCAGGCACAGGCAAATATCGCAAAGCTGGAGGCTATTTGCCAGACAAACGCCGAAAAGAAAAAGGAAATAGCACATCAAATGGAAATCGCACGCGAACCGCTTCTTAAGGAGTACGCTCAACTAGAGGCCCAGAAGTCAAACCGCAAGACACGGTGTCGACGGCTCATTCGGGAGATGAAAACGTTTCGCTCCGAAATGCTGGAGCTCACTGGAGTCATTCATTCCAAGATGGATAATGTGCGAGCATTAGAAAAGATTCAAGAGCGGCAAATGGCCAAACTTGACAAGAAAAAAGACTCCCGGAAGGTGATGGACCAATGACCCGGAATATGTACACTTCGCGGATCATGGATATCATCAAGCAAGTTCACAAACAGAAGCAGGATATTACAAAGATACTGGAGGATATCAAGGGTCTCCAAAAGCAGATGAACACTGCCTCAGAGAAGCTCAAGCGAACTGAAGCAGTGGCGGAAGAGAAGCTCTATACCGCAGCAAACAAGAGCAAAACTTCTAGCAGTGGGAAGGCTGAGACTTACGTTGAGTGCTACCGTAAATTCGCTCAAGTGCGTGAGCTGTTCGAAGAGCTCATCATAGTCGTTGGAGATGTCGGCAAGAAAGAAAATGTAGCCCGTGATCTGCAGAACTGGATTTCTCAGCTCGAGGCACGCGACAGCCACAGCCACTTGGACAAGGTTCTTGCCGATCTCGAGAGTGTACGCCTCGAAAATGGTACTCTGCAAAATGAGCTGCGTGCGCGTAGCGCATAAAGGAACAAGCAAGATAACGAGTGCCGGGCTAACAGACCCGGTGAGTTAAATGAGTATGCATCCGTAAATGAACTGCCTTCTATGGTTTTGTTATTTAAGTGGGAATGAAAGCCATCCATTGGCAGGAGATCGCAAGTTTTCCGGGTCCAGCACCACTGCATGCAACACAACAGCGACATACACACGTAAGAAATGCGATTCTCTCTCAAACAACGATCAAATCTACCGATTGTGCATGAGGCTTGCACGTACAATTTAAAGCATCAACGGTAGCTTTTGGCGCCAACTCAGCGGTAACACTAGTGCTGTGGCTCACATCAGGACTCACGTTCACTTCCAGCAGCCAAACACGATAGTTCTCATCCACGAGGAAGTCAAAGCCAAGCCACTCAAAGCCTCTCTGTCAATTTTACAATGTAAAATACCACAATACTAGTGAGTACTCGCATCAATCTCAACGAATGCCCGATCAAGCTAACGCACCCCGACAACCTCAAGCTTCGGAAGGACGGCATGCAATGCGAGCCGTGCTGCATTCTGCATTTGGGGCATTATCGTTTCCAGCCACACATCCCTGTTATGCATTTGACTGCAATTGTCACGGAAGAATGTCAATTGCCGATTCAAATGACAAAGCAGCGAAGGCAGACTGACCATAAGAGCTCCTGGAATTGTTCAGATGACCACATCGGCTCAAACGAATCATTTCCTGCGCTTTCAGATGTGAAGGCAGTGGATCCTGGTTCTGCGTGTAGTGTGTCATCCGGCACGAAGTGTTGCTGAACGGAGTAGTTACTGAGGTGCATGAATCGATCATGTAGCCGTGACAACTCAAACGGGCGAGAGCAAAAACGCAGATAGCTCTTGTAGAACCAAAATGCAATCGGCTCCGGTTCGAGTTCGGTGAGAAGCACCCACTGACGGATGTCGAATTTGCGACCGTTTTGGAGCAGCAGTGGTCTCTCGATGTACTTCTGCACAATCCACTTGGTCGCTAGCGGAGGTTCTTGCAGTTTGTTTTTTCGATGTAGTCCTGTCCGTCTTGATCGGACGTGATCTCTGCTAGCTCGTGTAGTGAACTACACAGCACTATTCCACGACCTTGAGACAGGTTTGAAGGCTTGCAGATCCAGACATTGCTGCCTGCACCGTCAATCGTATGAAATTGTGGGTCACACTGCTCCAACCGCTTCAGGATCTCGTCAACCTGCCCCCTCGTGGCAGATTCAAGAGACTTAATCACTGACGCTGAAGTAGATGCCAAATGCCCCGAGTCGTCCAAATGCTTATCAACACTTGCTGCTGTGCCAATTGCCCCCACTCTCCAGCATTCTAAACTCCTTGTATCTGCAAGAGTCACGTTCACCAGCTCAATAGCAGCCATGAGCTGTACCTCATCAACCGTAGGCTTGTCACTGACGCTGTTCCTTAAGACCCCCACCGCATGACTATACTGGAACCATTTCTTCAGCAGACATTGGTCTCCGTCTCGACCTAAATCAAAAGTGCGTGGGAAGCAACCATCCACCAGCGTTTGACCTTGTTCAGTTCCTGCAGCTTGGGCGTACAGCAGCGCCGTGAAGAGATCTTTGCGCGAAAAGAGGATGGCGTTCTGGAAGTGGTTGACAATTTGCTGAGGCTTCACACGAGTCCACGCCACCTTGGAGTAGTTGGTCCACTTGAGATCAAACTTCGGGACACCAACGTACGGCAGGCGCCGCCACCCGCGCTCCTCCAAAGCCGCAATGACATCCCCGAACTTGTCATCCGCCGCGAAGAGCAGCGCCATCGACCCTTGGAATGTGTCGAAAACTGACAAATTGGCCATTTTCTAGCGCACAGATTTGCTGCCTGGTGCTGGAAGATGTTGGTGATCAACTTAGCGAAAGGCATTAGAGTTCGTGATATTCATTCAGCCATCAAGTCTGTTAAAAGGTGCGTACGGGCGGCAGTAAGTTATGGTCATGTTCTCCTCAACTCGAACTTCTCTCTTGACCTTACAACAGGAGCTTCCGTTAATCGCAGCGAGTGAGATCCGATCTGCCCTCGCCAGTTCTCGTGGTCGGTAGTGAATTGAATTGACACCAGCGCGACTGACAGCAGGACTTCACTGGGATGTTCCTCCGGACGTCACCACGCTGATGTTGGTTGCTTTTGAGTCTTTACCACGGGCCCCGACCTTTGCGCCTCTCTAGCAGTTGGCGAGTGGACATCCGACCGAAGCGGACCACGACCGGACGGGGTGCCTCTCGTAATCTGTAGAGCACACGAGAGAGTCCGAGTCCACTCACCTCCTGCCCGTTGACAGCAAGGATAACCACACCGTTCGTGATCTCCGGATACCGCTTAGCCTCCGATCCTTCAAAGCACTCCTTCACGATAGCAAACTGCTTGGTCTCGTCTGCGCCGAGCTTCATACCGATAGCCTGCTGCTTGAATACAATATCGAATACGTTGTCCATGCTATCCAACGGGTTCCGCTCAGGGCGAGGGATCGATGGCGACGGGATCATCGGCACCTGCACAGGACTCGCTGGGACTTGTGTCAACGATGAACGCGTCGGGTACGGCGCTTCCTCCAAACTACTATCGGACCCTGAGTCTGAAAACGCATTCGGGTCGTGCTCCGGTCTGTACACAGGCGAGGTGGCCCGCCTCGCTCCTGCAGTGTGGTTCTCCCTTGACGGCACATACATACTCGAGGATGTCGTAGTTCTCGCTCCTGTGCCGTACGACGGGCTCGCATACCGTCCATTCCCTTGTCCTGCACTGTACGGCCTCGCCTTGTGGTCGTGGTCATAGTTCCCCATCACGTACGTCTGCAGCAGCGCCAAGAAAGCGTCCTTGTCGTGTTTCTGCTTCCTCTGCGCTGCCGACACAGGCGTCCGCTTCCCGATCAGCGTGAAGGCGTACAGCTGCTGGAAAAAGAGGCCGTTGGACGAGTCCATCTTCTCAGAGGACAGGAGCCCTCCAGGGTACGAGCGCAGCCACGGGAACATGGCGCTGCTGTACGACGTGTCCGGCGTCTGCAGCAGCGTGCGGGCGTCAATGACGTCCATGGCGGAGATGCTGCTACCGATCGAGTCCTCCAGATCGAGCACCTGGCGGCTCGTGCGGTTGAAAAGCACCTCCAGCTCGTCCTCAGGCGGCGTTTGTTTCTGGCCCGAGCGCTGGATGGTCTTGGCCTGTTGCAGCAGCCACTTGGCTGGCTGCCGCGGGTCGCACGGGATGTCGTACGTCTGCGTGCGTACAAATAAGCTATTGGAAAATAAGGGGAAAATGGTTAGATTTAAACGGACTTTTAAGAAGAGATTTACGAGCATTCCCCACGGGGTTTTAATGGTTGATGGGGGTTACTATGTGGGGAAGCGCGTGGGAAGCAGTGGGGACTTACCGCACGGTCAAACTCTCGCCCATGGCTGCGGTTCCGTCGACGGCTAACGTGTGTCCGGCGCCTCGAGATTAGAAATGAGAAGCCGAGGTGGCTGATGTGCGCTGCCACAGGATTCACTTGATGGTTGTATGCGCCTGAGAAAAGCCAACTTATGGCCTGATATTATTCTGTTGGGTGGGTTTGAGTTTTGGCGTTTGAAGCAACAACCTCGAGGCAAGTCACACATGTTGTGCCTCCAGGGGACACTCCGAAACGACTGCACGTGTCGCCGATGCCGACGATAAACTCTATCATGCAGTAAATGGTAATTGACGGCTGCCTGTTGGGCGACATGTTCGATGCACGAGGCTGTCGGCGCGGGAGAGGATGCCCGATCGGCGCTGTGAGTAACCACGTGCTTCATGCGCTTGAGGTGCATGCCTGCAAGCGTGGTGAGCTTTGCCTTGGGATGCTCGTTGAGCACACATGTGGTAGATTTTTCACGACAAGTTGTACAGTATCCATTGTTTTGTTTCGTAGGTCCTGTGCAAGTAGCTCGCAGCTTCAAGTGCAAGAGGGTAAGACGCCCAGCTGCGTATTGATGCTCAGGGCCAGACCAGGAATGTCGGTCGGTCGATAACCCTTTGCCAGGTAGTGTGAGCAATTTCAGATGACCGGTACGCTGATATCCTCAGTGGGAGACCAAACTCGAGTTGCCTTCATGCCTTCTTCAACTTTCGGTGCCGCGCACTACCACGTCGACCAGAGCTCTCAGACTTCACTTCGTGACGAACGCATTGACGAGTGCAGCAGAGAAAAGTGTGGTGCTGCCAAAAAGCCTTTGAACAGCGTTGTCTCTCCACGAACTTGGCATGGACCACTCCATTTGCATTTGTGCCAAAACCAAGCCGATCGTCTTATTCATGCTGTCATTCTTTTTGTCGAGCATCTTCAACTTTGTCAGCCAATGAAAACGCTATATTTATGTATTTTATCATGTCGGCTAAAAATGGCTACATCGGACAAGAAGGCAACTATCCTTGCTGCCTTAGCCTCAGCGACAGATCAGCCACTTTTCAGTAAAGTCGCAGACAGCTTGACCAGCAATCGACATCATGCTAGGAGGTGGTGGCTCAAACATTCTGCGCGGCGGCAAGCGATCATATGAGTGCAAGACCCTCGTAGGCAACTTCGTAGAGGAAGCCTATCGTCCAGGAGCCGTTAAGGACGTGACAGATGGTGGAGTCAACTACACGAGCAACACGCGCACTCAGATGCACCAAGGAGCACGAGTCACCGTTAAAGAATTCGGTGCTGGGCTTCACAATAGCAACGACACCGCCAAGTACAACTACCGCGAGCTGGTGGGTGCCGACAAGACAAGGGGCTCAGCGACGTGGCAGTCGATTTCGCAGTCCGTATACAACAATTCGAGTATTCCAACCGATTTCGCGGCTCCAAGAGAGCTAAAAGGCCGGAAGTTGGGCGACGAGGAGCTCGAGATGCATCGTGCTCGTTGGACTAATGAAGGCGAGACACTCGTCAAGATTCGCTACGTTACGGACAGCTCGGCATCGATGGACCACGCAGTGAAGCCCCACTTTCGCAAAGAGCTGTGTAAGCCTTCTCCACCAACCTTCAAGTAGAAAGCGCCCAATCTGCCCACACAACAGCTAGAGATCATGGCACCGTCCTGGGTGCCCGAATATGAGGACTATTTTATCTGTTCCTTTTCTCTTGGTTTGTTTGTGCATACTTGGTATCTTCAGTGGGTGATGTATGCCTTCACGTCTTCCTTCATCATTGTGATCAGGTGTGTGAATGCTTGGGTAAACTACGATCACAGGTGCGCGGGATCCGCAAGCAGTGACGCTATGAATATCTTGTTGGCCTAATATCGATGCCGCCGCCGCATGGCACTTGCTCCACCTTCTTCTCTATCGTAAAACCCACGAAGTCTCCAAACTATGCGTCTTTTGTTGAACATTGGTTCGTTTCCCTGCACATCCGCAACAATTTACATAAGGTCAAAACAACCATCACAACAATGAGTTTGATATACCAGAATAATCGCTTACGCTCTCAGGTCGATGACCATGACGCAGATATTATCGAGGCTTCCGCGTGCGTACGCTTCCTCCATGATCTGTTGTGCTGCAATCTGCGGATCCTCGTGCTTGAGCACTAGATGTGCTGCGTCGTCATTGGAAACCGTGTCCCACACACCATCGCTAGCTAAGACAACATAGCGATCCGTATCCGTGCGCGTGAACGTCTTCACCTCAGGCTCAGCTATCACGAATGGCTTGAGCATGCGGTCCCCAATGGCACGGGACACCGCAAGAATGCCTTCCACACGCCAGACGCCCCAGAACACCACCGATCCTCCCAGCTCTTGGATCCGACGACGTTCATCCGGTCGGTTCGGCTTGTGGTCCGACGTCAAGACCGACACTTTCCCACTTCGGTGCACCAGCACCGCCCTCGAATCGCCCGTGTGTGCGACGAAAATCTCGTCTCCCTGCGTCAGCACCACCACCGCCGTCGTGCCGTCCTCCGCGTTTTTCCGGTTCGCAATCTGCAGGTACTGTAGCAACAACCAAAGGAACAGAAAAATTCTCAGTACTACATCCCCTACTCTCCACCTCAAACAACAGCCTAACCTCCTGATCCGTCCGCAAGAATCCCTTCTTCAAAGCTTCGGTCGGCTCCTTCGTAATACTCGGCTCCCGGATCACGTTCTGGCACATGGCCTGCACACAATAGCTACACCATCCACCTCAGTCAGTCAGCTCACCGCAGTCTCCAACCTCGTCGTCCACTCACTTGGCCGCGCCGTCGCCTCCGTGGCCGTCGAAGATGCCGTAGAACGACTGCGCCGGGTCCCCGTTCAGGTCCGCCATGGCCGCGTGTCGGTCCTCCATATACGGCCGTCTGCCCTGCATCTGGGCCACGCCGTAGCGGAAGTGCACGCTCGGGTTGAGGGGCGGGCACGTCTGCACCTCGTAGGGCGAGAGCTGCACGCGCCAGGACGCCAGCGCATAGCGCAGCAGCAGCACGAGCAGCAGCAGCAGCAGCGCCTGTGTCAGGAAGCTGCCGCGCAGCACGTGCGCCAAGGCCTGCAGGCTGCCGAGGTCCAGCACCGTCGCCATCCAAGTTCGCAGAGTCCAGTCGGGGCGCTAAGGGCCGCTCGTATGCTCGTTCGAGTCTGCGTTGCGTAGCTCTTCGTGAAGAGTGACGTGTCGCGCGAAGGTCGCATGAAGCGACCTGAACGCACGCGTGCGTCCATTATTAAAGACGGCATCAACATGCATGTCGCCTCGTTGTAGACGAAAACTGTCCATGTGTGTGGTCAATGTGTAGATGTGGATGGATGGATTGATGTTAGATATGCGGTCAACCGAGTATCTGGTCTCCGTATGTGAGCACGAGCGCGTGCTCCTGGTCCACGAAGAGCGAGCCGACTGTGAGTTTGGGAAGGAGCGTCTGCGCGCGGTCGTTCAGCAGGAAGGACGTGAGTCGGCCGGAGCGTTGGTCCACCGAGCACAGGATGGCTGGGTGAGCCATCCGCAGGAAGAACCGCTGCGCGTACAAGCTGTACCCAGAGGCCGACGCGAACAACCCGACGGTTGTTGGCGGAAAGAAGCTCAATACGCCGTGGAACTCGCGGACGTAGTGCACGCCCACGGGTTTGCTCTCGTTCTTGCACTGGGTCACCACGTCCACCTCCAGGTCCGGCAGCGTCCACGATCCCTGCCACAGCCACGAGGTCAGGCAAATGCAGCTCCTCACTAGACTTGTCGTCTTAAACTGTCGCTTTAGCTACCTGGTGGTCGATGCCTCCGTCTCGAGACTGCTGCGTGGGCTCCAGTCTGCAATGGAGACTCTGCATGAGCGTCACCACCTGCTCTTCAAACGCCAGTCCCTTCTCGCGGTTCGTCCAGCCCACAGACGTCTCGAACGCCGTCGAGAGCTTCCTAACAGCACTCACATCCCTCCGCAGACATCTCCGCATCAGCATCACAACAGTGCAGCTTCAAATCGTCAATGATCACCACACAGTCCGTTTGACTCCCCGGTCACAGTAGCCATAAGACGCCGAAAATGGACGCCTCGTCTCCGTCTGATGAGCCCCCGACGGCTGAAGCGCGCGTGCGGCAGCTGCTGCGAGACCTGCAGGTGGACACGGGTGATGTGGTGCTGTTCGACCGCAAGTGCGCGGCCATGGGGCTCTACGGCGGCGCCATCTGCGTGTGCGCCAAGTTCTTCGGACAGACGCAATGGGACCACAATGGTGTGGTGGTGAGGGCTCCGTCACTGGCGCCGGACGCCAAGCAGCCAGAGGACGAGCTTTTCCTGCTGGAGGCAGCACTCACAGGCGTCAAGCTGCGGCCTCTGGTGGCTCGCATCCTGCTCAGCAGAGGCCACGAACTCGCCGTCCGGAAGCTGCAGGTGGACCGGACCCCGGAGCTCCAGCACAAGGCGGTGCAATTCGCACTGAGCAGTCTGGACGCTCCTTACGAAGACAATCCGGCCAGGTTCTTCAATGCCGGAGTGTCGGTGCCCACGAGGATTGCAAGAGAGAGGATTTTTGCGGCTCTGGTGGCCACCAAGAAGGAGCTGGCGAGGCTCGACACGGAGCTGGCGCACCGAGACAAGATGCCGGCGTTTGAGCGCAATGCGCTGCTGAGGGAGAGAGACGCGGTGAACGAGAGGTACCAAGCTTTAGGTGCCGAGCTGAGAGGACGAGAACGATCGGTGTTTGAGAACGCTGTGGTGGCGCCCGAGATGGAAGGAGAAGGAGCCAAGACCACCAAGAGGTTCTGCTCGCAGCTGGTGGCGGGCATGTACCAGCATCTGGGACTGCTGCTGCCCTATCCGTCCGCGAATTCGTATCTGCCCAAGCACTTCAGTGCCAATGACGGCGGAGATTTTCTCAAGCTGCAGCAGGGCGCGAGTCTCTTACCGGAGGTGTCGTTCCGTAAGAAACTGGACGGGGAAGGTGAACGGTACGGAAAGCGCGTGCAAGAGGCTCGAGAACGTGCACCACGAACGGGGAGTGAGACGGCTGCGATTGTGCATTGTCTTAGACGCCACCAACTCTTTCACACGCTCAGCGAGCCGGAGCTTCTGGCTACAGCTTCGCAATTTCGTCGCCGCGTGTTGGCAAAAGGAGAGGTGGTGTTCTACCAAGGATCGCCTGGTGATTGTTTCTACATCATTGAGCGCGGTGACTGCGATGTCTTCGTCGACTATGATCACCTATTGAAGACACAAGCAACATTACGTACGGGAGGCGCAGATAATGCGATCGACCCAGCCCTAGAACGTCGTATCCAACTGCGAAAACGCAAGACAATTGCACTACCTGAGTTCAAGTCATCATCGCGTCTTGTCGGCAAGAATGAGCGCGTTCATGTGGCTACAAACGGTCCTGGCAACGCTTTTGGCGAGTCAGCGCTAATTTATGACACTCCCCGGCGTGCTACAATTCAAGCTAGCACATCCAACTCAACTGAAGATGAAGATGAGCCAGTTGTGTTGTGGCAACTGGATAAACGAACCTTTCGCGAGATTGTGACACAACATCCTGGCAGCCAACAGTCCTTGGAAGAGAGGCGTTTTCTGCTGGAAGCACTGGAAGACCACCCTCTATTTAGTGAGTTGGATGATCGCGCTAAGGCTCTAGCTGTGCGCAAGTGCTTTCCTCTCAGTGTGCGGGCAGGCACGACTATCTTACGTCAAGGTGATCCTGGAGACTACTTTTACTTGGTGGAAAGCGGTCGATGCGAGGTGTCACGGCGGAAACCAAAGGCTGTAAAGCCTTTTGTTGACCGCGTCATTGGACGTGGCGCTAGTTTTGGTGAAGCTGCGTTGCTGTATAATAGCCGCCGAGGCGCTTCCGTGAAGGTGTTAGAGGATGCCAAAATTTGGTGTATGGACCGCGCTAGTTTCCTCACCATCACGCGCAGTGGTTCCACAGCGCTGCACAAGCTATTCCAAAAGTAGGCACTACAGCAGTCCCTGGTTCCAGCGAGAGTTTTGCCACGGAGCGAGACCTGCGCCGCATGCTCACGGACCCTCAGCAAATGCAATTGGTACGGCATAGCGCAAACGAGGATGAGGACGAGGAAGGTGCGCCAACGACCCCCATGTTTCCACCTGCACCGTTGCCATCACAATCAGCGTATGACCGTGCTGTACAGCTCGCGTTGGCACTACTTCTAAATGACTCGTCTGGACTTGTAAATTTCTCGCAGTTCGCACATTTCCACATCGCGCTAGGCGCATCCAACATTGATCAGCTCCTCCCAGAGGCAGCATTCCGTGTGCTTAAGTCGGTAACGGATGCTTATGATGGTGGTAACACCCGCATATCAACGGCTTCGTCCCTTTTTGATCAGGATGACGCCGACCAAGCTGCAATCAAACTTAAAGAGCTTCCACGAGCTATTCACGAATGGATCTCCACGAGCGAGGCAGCTGAAAACTTGAAAAAGCTGGAGTCACCTGATGGGTTGTTGCCTAGTCGCTTGGCATTCTATGAGCGTTTGTTTGATTTACCAGCGCATCAGCTTGGAGATCAATACGTTACACACGACGACTTAGTTCGCGGGATAGCTGCATTTGAAGTGGAGGAAGCTCGCGCCAAGGACCATAACGATGACGATCATCCTGAATTCCCAGATGTGCAAGCTGCGAAGGAGGAATTTCGAGCTTTCTTGGCAGCTCTGAAGAGTGATATAAATGCGCTGCGCACAATTTGGCGTGCAGCTGAGCTTCAGGCCCACGGGAGTGACGGTGCCGATATCAATAGTGCGCAGCAGAATCTCACATTTGATGCTAATCTCAAGTCTGGTTGGATTTCTGCCATGCGCCAAAACCCCACCGGTGGTGACTGGGAATACTTACAGCCTGAGCTGGAGGACACCATTGAAAACCGGAATACGTATCGCAAGATTAGTGCGACGCTCCGAAGACAGCAGATTATGGCGCAGGTCACAGCGTTCGCCGCCGCCATTGCGGCTGGTGGGCTTGCGCGCACGGCTTGTGCGCCTCTGGAGCGATTAAAAATCCTCATGCAGCTATCGACTCCAAAGCCAACGTCGGCTGCAGCTACGGCCGCTTCAAAGCTCATTTCGGGAACTGCGCCGTATTCATCATTGACGAGAGGCTTTGTGAATATGGTAAAACTCAGTGGGCCGCGCAGTTTGTTTAGCGGTAACCTTGCACACTGCCTCTGGGTTGTTCCTTCGGTGCCCACGAAGTTCTTCCTGTGTCATGTCTACCAAGAGCAACTTTCAAAACTACTGCCAGAGTCATCTTCGCCGTTGAGCTCGATCGATGTGGGCAGTCCGCGGGTGTCTGCAAGCATGGTCAACCTTGCGGTTGGTGGACTCGCCGGTCTAACGCTCAATACGCTGTTTTACCCGCTGGATGTTGTCCGCGGGCGCCTTACTGTCCAGCAGTACTACAATGCAAATCGCCCAGCTAGCGGTATTCTGAAGTGTGCGCGCTCTATCCGCGACAAAGAGGGCTTGAGGGGGTTCTACCGTGGGTTTGTGCCCGCAAGTCTCGGCGTCTTCACGTACATCGGCTGCAATTTTGCTATTTACGAGTCTCTGCGGCCGATTTTCGTGCTCTACGATACTGAGGCGACGAACAACCAGCTTGGTCATCCGAGCGTCCCTGGTCAGATCCTGTGCGCCACAACTGCGTCCTTAGCATCGCAGTGCATCTCGTATCCGTTCGACGTCATTCGACGACGCGTGCAGCTCCAGGGCGCGAAGTGGCATCCGGAGCTCGCGTTCCCGACGTACGATGGTGCATGGCACTGCGTGCGATCTTCAATCGAAGAAGGTGGTGGAGTCCGTGGTCTGCGATCGCTGTACCGTGGTCTGTTTGTGAATGCTGTCAAGGCACTGCCATCCACCGTCATTTCGTTCCTCAGCTATGAGAAGTTGCGCGAAATGAAGCACAACGTGGACGACGCTTGATTGAGCTTCGTCGCGGGTTGAGCTTGTCTACAAGTTAAGGTCAAACATACATGACAGGCATTTTGTGCAATGCACTGCTGGGTTTGTTCGTGACTATTAGTTGGTTAGTGAGTACAAATTGTCATCGTCGAACACCCGAGGCGGACTATAGTATACTTCCTTAGCAGGTTTACAGGCTTTAGTCGTAAGCATTCCGGATCTCCTTCTCTAAATCTTGCACCTTCATGCCCACACGCCCCAAGGAGGAAAGCGAGTTGCGGTACAGTTCGCTCGCACTGCGGCGACCTGATGCCGAGGCCTTAATGCTGGATCGGGTGTCATTTTGCGCTCGCGACTTTACAGGGCTCTCACACTGAGGTTGAGTTGCGCTTCGCGAGCGTGTCGGGCCGTAGCGCTCATCAAAGAAATCGTAGTCTTCGCGCCGCTTTTCAGATGCGTTATTGTCATCAGCGATGGCACGCTCCTTCTCAAGCGCTTTTTCTCGTCTCGTTCGCACTGCAACACACCAGCTATGTTATTGACGACGTCACGCATCGCCTCCGAAACGCGCACAGCCTCAGCTAGAAGGCGGCTGCACTTTCGCTCCACGTCTGCAACCCAGCGAGGTTGCTCCTTCGAACGATCAAAGCCGCGCGAAGATGCTGACTTCCAGGCGTCACCGTACCGCCGCTGAAGCTCCTGAGACTGCGTCATGAAGTCACCCCAGCGCTCAGACACTAACTGTATTCGACCAACGTACTCGTCGAGTTGAACGACAGCTGCTTCAAAACTTTCCTCTCGATTAGTTGGGAGGCCTTGAGATCCGCGAACAATGGGGCTGTCCTCCCATCGTTTGTACGTCTCGGAGATCATGAACTGTGTCTGCTCGAGCTGCTCCAACAGCGTCTGCTTTACATCACCAAGAGAGACGCGCTGCTGCAGCTGCTGGGAATATTTAATCAGCTTTGCTTTGTACTTCTCGATATCTTTGTCACGTCCAGTGATACCATCCTTGTAGATCTCAATCGCCTTCAGCAGCTCCTTATTTTCGCGCACCGCCTGCATGTACTGTTTGCGAGCGTGTTCAGCAGAGCGTCTACGCTCCTGCACCTCTTCGAACAGCAACCGGTTGCTTTCCTTAAGATCCCCGTATTCCCGGTGCGAGTCCTCGCGAGAACCCTAATTGCAAGAAACAGATAGCCGCACACCATCAGCATTTACAACCACGCCGTCAATAAATGGTATAAAGCAAAGCGCACCTTTCGCTCGCGCATCATAGCCTCAAGTTTAGATTTCGCCCGAGAGAGAGCTTCATCTGTCTCCGCCCCTTGGTTTGGAAGTAGTGAATTTCCTCTTCCAGCTCTCGTCGTTCGTGCTCTTTCTCCATACGCAGTTCCTCGTACCGAATGGACCACGTCTTATCCAGTGACTAGGTAGACGTATAACAAAGGAGCGATTAGATAAAAGCGCAAAAAGTGCAAGCTCTACCAAACAGTGGCTTGGATTAGCCATGCATACCTGCTTCGTATCCTTGGAGTGAAAAGACGAACGCTGTAGTACATCAAGCTGTCCTTGACTTGAACGCAACTGAGTCGCCAACCGATCAAGCTTTGAGCCCATTACAGACGCCTGCTGCTTCCAACGCGTCTGCAAGACTTCCGCCTCTGCCTTGAACTCACTATTTTTGCAGAATTAGCACAGTGTGATTAGTAATTTCCAAACGCTAAATCCACGGAAGGCGTTGTCCGTACCTCTTCAAGGATGAGATAGCCTCTCTCGCCAGGCTCACCAGAGTCTGATTTCGTTCATCGCTAAAAGTTCGAGAACGATTTTTTAGTAATGAGCACAACTCCATTTCTACTGCCTTGAGTTCTCTCTGAGCCGACGTGTTCTCCTTCTTCAAAGATGCTGCTGCTTGCTCCATTTCAATTGCTCGTCGGCGTTCAGTCTCTAGCTGTCGCAATATGTCATTCTTTTCCGAAATGATCTGCTTCTGCCATTCCATTTGCTGTCGTACTGCTGTAGTAGTCGACGAGCTAGCTGAAGCCGCCTCCATTACCTGCCGCTCAAGATCCTGCATACGAGCACCTCGGCGAGCTAGTGCATCTTCAGAAGCAGCGAGCTGTGTCTGGTACGTTTGTGCTTTTGCTGCCAGCTCCTCTAGCTCCTGCACACGAACACCTCGGCGAGCTAGCTCGTCTTCACAAGCAGCAAGTTGGTTCTGGTATTCTCGTGCTGTTGCTGCCCGCTGCTCTAGCTCCTCCTCGTACGCTGACAAATGTTGGCGTTGCTCCTGCGTGTGTGCAGCCTCATGTGAACACCTTTCCTCGCTTTCCTGGAAGTTACGTTCCATTGCCTCCAGATCTTGCTGAAAGCTCGCCAGCTCGGCGCGAAGCCGGCGGTTGTCCTCTTCAATAGCCTGGCGGTCTTTCTCCAGTACCAGCAACCGTTCGTTAGATGTTTGTTGACAGCGTGACTCTGCCAGATCACACTGCTCTTTCATGCGATGAGCTTCAGCTTCAGCATACTGAAGCCGGCTCTCCAACGTTTTGATTGTCAACTCGTACTCGGACACAAGCTTGCGGCTCTGGTGCATCTCAGATTCGAGTTGGTGGATTGTGTCCATCGCGCTCTCACGGTCACCCTTGAAGGTCTCCAGAGACTTACCCTGCTCCTCACAAGTCGCCATCAACTTCGCATTCTGCAGCTGGGTACGCTTGGCCTCTCCAGCCATTTGCTGCATCTCCTTGGCCATGCGCTCCATCTCCGCCTGCAGCCGCGCACGCTCCTGCTTGATGCTCTCATTCTCGATGGCTATCCGCTCCTTTTCAAAGAGCGACTTCTCCCGGTCCGTCAGCAGCCTCGTGTGCTCCGCGCGATAGTTCTCGCTCTCTCTCTGAAGCTGCTGCATCTGATGCTGCACCTGTTCCTCCATGCTCTTGAGCTTGGCCTGCGAGCGCGCGTCGTTCTTCTGCTTCTCCTGCGTCATGGTCTCCATCTGCATCTGCAGCGCCACGAGCTGTTCCTCTCTCTGCTTCGCCAGCACCTTCCAGTGCTCCATCTCCGTGGACAGCTTGACGTTCTGCATCTCCACCTGCTGCCTGGTCTGCTGGTCTCTCTGCATCTTCAGCTCCACGTCCCTCCTCTCCCTCTCTCTCTGCTCGTGCATCTCCTTCATCTGCATCACGTTCTCCCTCTCTCTCTGCATCTCCAGCTCCAGCTCCTGCACTCTCCTCGCACTCTGCTGCTCCTTCTGCAGGGCCTTCTCCAGCTCCGTTCTCCACCTGTCCACCGTCTCAGCGTCCACGCCTCCTCCCTGCTGCAAATGCTGCTGCAGCTGCGCCTCGGCTTCTCTCTGGGCCTCCTCCCTGGCCCGAGCCGCCGCCGCTTGAGCCTCGTGCAGCTGCGCCGTCAGCAAATCGATGGCCTCCGTGGCGCGGATCATGCTGAAGTTGCGCTGCCGCAGCTCGTGGTCGCGCTCCTCCAGACTGATGCGCAGCTGCGCCAGCTCGCTCTCCAGGTCCTCGCCGGCGAAGTCCGTGCCCTGCTTGACGCGCAGCAGTCGCTCCTCCAGAAAGTTGATGCGCAGCGCCTGGTTAAAGTTGTCCATGCGCAGGCGCTCGCGCTCCGCCTCCTGCTCGCGCAGCAGCGTCGAGTTGTCGTTACGCGTGGGCGTGGGCGTGGCCGACAGGCCGCCGCCGTTGTCGCGCTCCCGCCGCGGCGTCTCCATTAGCGACGATCTCTCCGAGGCGGACTTTCCGGTTATAAAATAAAAAATGGTTTCGCTTTCGCGCGCCAAAAAATCTTAAGCAGGAGAGCTGGGGTTCGATCGAATGACTTGGAGAATGTATGATGACTTGACGTTTGTAAAGGACACTTTTTGAAAATCAAGGTAACATGTGTCGGTTTGAGTTGTGTGGCTGGCTGTGGAGGGCAAAAATGACCGGCATGCGAAGATGTTGAATGCGTTTGGTGGAGAGGGTGACTGTATTCATAGCGTCCTCGTCAATGCTTGCTTTGGACTGCACTGGCCTGAGATGAGCTCGAGCTCGAAAGTAACGGGCTCGTCGCTTGAGTTGAAATCGGCGAAAGGCGATGGCGATCGCAAACGGCAGTGAGGTCTGCCAGGTTCTGCAGCAGCAAAGCAGTCAAATTCTTCACACTTGATCCCTTTACGTCTGCCAATATAATAGTCCTCGACAATATGGTTAAGATGGGCGTGGCAAGGGCTCCGATATGAACCAATATAAAACGACTCCAATTCAAACTGCATCTATCCGTCGTGTCCACAAGTGCCTTCACTTCCTGGCAGGAGTCAACGCGCTCGTACCTCGCCAGCGATCGCGAAGTTGAAGCAAGCGCTCTATCCTGGTCGAATGCTCTAGTGACACGTCACTCGCGCGGGGAGCGCGTGGCCTTCTCATTTCCAAACCACCACCCGAGCCGAGATGATCCTGAACCTGAACGTGTTCCAGCTGCTGCTCCTGCCGCCGCTGCTGCTGCTGGTGTCGGGCCTGGCGCTCTTCAACTTCCAGAGCGTATTCCGCTTCCTCACCTTGAGTGCGCCCTCGTCCCCAATTGCAAATCTCAAACTTCTCACTCGCTAACGTCTGCTGTGCTCGTTCCGCAGACCTCAAGAGCTACATGACGATTCCCGTCGTGCAGTGGCTCAAGCCATGTACGCCATCGCTGGGTGGTAGCTGGAGGAGGGTTTTTCGCTTACGAGGGTGTTGCTGTTGTGCTCTGCAGACGCCGACAAGCTGCGGTATGCGCTCGAGCACGTGCTGGGCAAGGCCTCTGCGTTCAAATTCAACGTGTCGCACGTGCTCATGATGGCGGTGGTCATCATGCTCATCGCCGTGTACGAGGCCATCCAGAAGAGCAACCAGCTCCAGGAGCAGAGGCTCAAGCTGAGGCAGAAGAGCAAGCGCGAGTAAAAGCTTGCTCTGTGAAGTGGGGGCGACGTAGGCAGTTGTGCTAGCGCTGTAGAAATCAATCGTAATGCACGTCGTTGAGCCAGGTCTGTTCTGCCGTCAGAGTGCACAGTTGACGACGAACACCTCAGATTCGACGCTTGCGGCGCTCAGGCATGTCAATGTGCGCTTGTGGGTTACTGCAGTAAAACAGCGGCCAGTGAAGTGGAGCAGTAAACGCGGAGCTGCCTAGTCAGCTTAGAGACGACTTGGCGAGTGTACCCACCCAGTGTCCAAAACTGCTAATCGATGGGAGATCGGTTTCATCATGTAGCTATTCCTTTTCCTTTTTTACGATCCTCACAAGAAAATTGCCTTGGCCTTTCTTCTTCTTATAATTTAATCGTACTTGTCCTGACTACTGAAATCGTAGTTCATCTCTGCTTCCGATTCAATCGACTGAGAAACTTGCATCAGCCATGATGGCCGATAATATCATAGTACTTAGGTATTGTACTGTAACCCTAACTTCGAGTTTTCGGATGATAATTAGGCGGTTCTCAAAGCTTTCGATGAAGGAGTTGTTTTCTAGCGAATTGAAGCAAGATTTGTTTTGTTGAGCAAAGTAGCCTCTTCATTTGCACATATATTGGGGTTATTTACTTATTGACACTTAGCAACGTCATTACTTATTGCTTTGGCAACGTTCTTCGATAAGTTACTTATTTTTTCATTAGCATATGGCAACTAGTCCGCAGTACAATTCTCGGGAGCCCTGTCCAGGGCTACTTTTGATACGTCCTCAGGCAACTTGCGTGCGTTCTGAATGATAAACACAGCTGCCTTCACAACTCGTGAAACGCCAGCAAGAAAGATTCATACTTGAAATTCATGATACTGTTCCGCCAACTAACTTCGACCCGCGAGTTTCCATTAATGTATTAATTACTTCGCTAAAAGGCAAATCGGCTAAATGTTTTCGCTGCAGTGGGCCTACTTCCTATGGCTGAAAGCCTTTTATGCACTGCTCTGTCAATACCACCTCAAATGTAGATCTGATTGGATGAAAAGACAGTGTGTTTCATCAGTTATTGGCGAGTATTAAATTTGTCGCTATCCGAGTCGTAGATTGAAACTAACGACAGATGAAAATCATTTTGTACTGCCCCAATTTAAAATCACCCGCCACGGTCACATGAAGCACCCTAACGTCCCTCTAAAGGCATCACAGCAAATGTCATGGATGACCAATGTCATACAACCATTGAAGACATAGTTCACGCAGCACAGCTGACAAATTGAGTCATGGTCTGCAACCTCGAGTTGCCAGGCTTTTTAGCTACTGTTAGCAGAATTTAGTTTCGGGCTCGGGCCCAAGTGCTAATGGTATTGCTGTAGTGACTGGCAGGGCAAGGTTATGGAACAAATATACAGAGGAAGCCGATAGACAGACAAAAGTAATCCTGAACTGGTGCAGGTTCCAGCCCAGTACAACAATGTCGCGAGATTTAACTTAAACAAAGTAAAGTCTATCAAACGGCATATAGCATACTTGCCATCATTTTCAGCCAGATGAAGTAGTGTACTACTAGTAGTAATTAGAATCCATTATCACTTGCAATCGTCCCCCAACCAGAAGAGCAAACTCGGAAGCAACGCATCCATAGTTGATGAAGCCTAGCTCATTTACTTAGCTGTGAGTGAAGGCAAACTACCTAGATATGAAAGCGCATGAAGCTTGGAGTGCGGCTGCGGCAATAATACGGCGCAAGCTACTGCTCCACGGCACATACGAGTACCCTGTCTGTTGGCTCCTCGATCTGGCATGTGCAAGGACACTAATACGCGCAGGCGCTGGGACTGCAGCAGTGTCTCTCACGACTCGTACTCGCCTTTGCCACACGCCAACGAATCCTTGTGGAAATATTTGTTTCGCGACTAGCCCAACAGCAGCATTTAAGCGTACATGGTCTCGACCACCGACTCGTACTTCTCGTACACGATCTTGCGCTTCAACTTGAGCGTAGGAGTGAGCTCGTTGCCGTTGATCGAGAAGTCGTGGTCCAGCACGGTGTACTTACCCACGTTCTGCGCACGCGACGTGGCACGACCGTTGGCACGCTTCAGACCAGCGTCCAGGTAAGCCTTAACCTTCTCGTCCGCACGGGCCTCCGTGACAGTAGTAGCCGAGCTGCCAATCTCCTTCATAATAGAGAGCGCTTTCTCGTCCAGCGTGTCTGTGGGCTGGCCCTCCTTATCGACTGTCACGCGGAGCGTGAATAGAGACGTCAAGAACTTGCGACGGTCGCCGATCACCATGACGTTCGACAGCAGCGGCAATTCCTCCTTGATTGTGTCCTCAATGATAACGGGCGCCACGTTCTCGCCACCGGCAGTGATGATAAGCTCCTTGATACGGCCTGTGATCGACATGAATCCGTCCTCATCGATCTTACCGCAGTCGCCCGAGTGCAACCAGCCATCGGCGTCAATCGTCTCGTTCGTCTGTGTCTCGCCTTTCAGGTAACCCATCATGATGTTACGACCACCGAAGATCAGCTCATCCGTGCCGTCGACAACCTTGGTCTCCGAACCGTCAATGGTGCGACCACACGTGCTGATCTTCCAGTTGCCGGCCATACTGCACGTCTGCGGACCGCAGCACTCGCTCTGACCAAAGAACTCGAACACCGGCAGGTCCAGGGAGCCGAAGTACTCCACAACCTCGCGGCTGATAGGCGCGGCACCGCTGAAACTGGCGATGCAGTGGTCCAGTCCCAGAGCCTCCTTCACGCGCATGAGCACCACAGCGTTGGCAACGCCGAAACCGCACGGGGCACCTCCCGAGTTGCCGTACTGGGCCAGGGCCGTCTTCTGCGCGGCCTTGTCCTTGGCCCAGGTCGCAATGCGCTTCTTAATGCCCGTAGTCTGGGCCGCAATGGACCACATCTTCTCGGCAATCTTCTCCCACACGCGGGGCACTCCGAAGAAGAACGTGGGGCGCACCTCCTTAAGCGTCACACCCAGCGAACCCTTAAGAGCGTCCGGCTGGGCAAAGTAGCTTTGCAGACCGCCGCAAATCGGCAGCCAGATGTCAATCAGCTGGGCAGCCACGTGAGACATCGGCAGGTAGCTGATAAGACGGTCCGTGTTGTCCATCTGGTGGTTAAAGTTGCGCTTGATCATGCCAATGACGCTCATGATGGTCCACACCACGTTGTCGTGCGAAATCATGACAGCCTTCGGGTCGCCCGTCGTGCCGGACGTGTAGATGAGCGTGCAGCAGTTGCCAGGCTGCTGCGAGTCCGTGATCTCCTTCAGGGTCTCGTCCTTCACGTCCTTGCCGAGCTCCATGAAGTCCTCGAACGTGTACACGGGTACAGTAGTCTGGATGCCCTCGGGCACGCTGTCGTTCCACATGACCAGTGCCTTGAGCTTGGGCAGGTTCTTCTCAACGGCAAGGAACTTCTCCAGCTGCTTGACGCCGTCACACACCACCACAGCCGAGTCCGAGTGCTTGGCGATGTACTCGCAGGCCGCGGGGTTGTTGGTCGTGTAGATGCCAGCCGCCACGCCTCCGGCAAAGATGGCGCCCACGTCCGCGATAGCCCACTCGGGCGAGTTGAAGCCGATGATGCTCACGCCCTGGTAGCGCTCCAGACCCACGTGCAGCAGCGACTTGGCGAACTGGCAGCACTTCTCGTAGTACGTCTGGAACGAGTACGTGGTCCTGTGTTCAAATACAAACACAACAAGGAGCGTGTTAAACAGTTGGCCGACGCATCCCCCAGTCCTACCAGGCCGTGGACGACGTACCACTCGCCGTCGCGCTTGAAGTGCAGCGCGTTGGCCGAGCCGTACTTGGCCAGCGTGTTCTGGAAGGCCTGCGTGGCTGTGATGGCGGGGCGTGCGCCGGTGCCCGACTCCGTCATGCGGATCTTCACCTCCTCCTCGATCTTCCACGTCTGCGATAGAAGAACCCGGTACAAGTGTCAGAACGACTGGGCTTTGAAGTGGTTAAAGGGCCACTGGGGAGCGGTGCGGACGGCGTACCGTGTACTGAGAGGCCATGGCGAAAAGTGGCTGGATATTTTTCGGGGCTTTCGGTCCGGGGGCTTCTGCGCTTGCTGTCGCAAATTCCGCACTGCCGACTGCTCCGCCCTCCTGAAGGTGGAGGGGCGGGCTTGTCTCTAGCGCGTTTGACTTGGAGTTCGTATGTTAACAGTGCGCCTGGGTGGGCCGTTTCGTGCGCACTTGCGGAATGTATGGCTCACATGCAGAATGTATAGCTCACTTGCAGAATGTATGGTGCACTTGCAGAATGTATGGAAGCCGGTGCCAGCTGATGACGCGCCTCCTCCTTTCAACCAATCGGAGCGCGGGAAGATCCAACTCTCTCTGAAGACGACCTGGCGACGTGCGTGTTTCGGCTTCGGAAACGCGCGCACAAACAGAGACCGGCGGCTGCCGGTCTTGCCGGGCTTTTTCGGCTCGAGATCGGATGGTTTTCCGATGTAGATGGTGACGCATTTGCAAAGCCCCGAGTGCGTTCATCATGAACTTCATGGGCGCGTGGCGACATGTGAAGTGGCTTACAGCAGCCGAACCCATGATTACCTGGCGAAGGGGCGTCATCCAGGTTGCGGGGATTGCGGCAGGCGAGGTTCGAACGAAGGTCTGAGGTCCGAGGGCCGTGCGCCGCCGCGGGTCGTCGACGAGGGCAAGTGAGACCGCCAGCAAAGGTTTAACGGGAGCCCGAAGTGCAGGTTTGTCCCCGCTTCGTCACCAGCCATTCCCAATAGATAATCAGAGTGGGATACCGCCAGCACTGACTCGCTTTGGGTCGGCCGCATCTGATCGAGCAAAAATCGGGGACCCCTTCAAGGCTCCGATTTTTGCTCGATCAGATGCGGCCGAAGCGGCGCTGCGCGAACGCTGCCGAAGCCAAGGACTGCCTAAGCAACATGCTGACTTGCCAGACAGCTAGCTACACGTATTTAGAGCAGGCGATCCCAACTATCCAGGCGCGAAAGCGCAGATGTTAAACTGCGCTGCATCGCCGTCAGGTGTGGTCGAACAGTGCCAGTGCGACAACACCGAGTCCGGCTTACGCGCTGCAATATCCACCTGCTTGACAGCTCTGTGCAGCAGCCTATTCCCCCTCTAGCGCATGGTTCTATGGTTTCCCACGCAGCGAACAACTCCCACTGCTGGACTGCGATACAGCCTGCGACCCAGCTGCCGCCTGGCCGTGGATCATGTTCCGATTCGTGAGAGACTTGAAGTTGCCTTTTCCCCCATCCCCCTGAGGTGGCATGTCATCCACTTCAAGTTGTTGAACTCCAGCAGAGACCTCGCTCGCTCAGAGCATTCACACTCTTCTGTGGCGCTGGACGGATACGTGTCACCTCCGCTCTCGCTCCTCCATGTTTGCACATTAACGCTATCTCTTTGTAGGACAGCTCTCTCATTGCCTTGTCGGTCGGGGAGATCAGGGGCTGGAGTGCGTTCACTCACTGGGCGGCATCCCAGCGGGAACTAGACGCGAAACACGTTAGTAAAGTGACGAGGCTTGGCGGCTGGTGGTACGCGTTGCAGCTGACTCAGCGTCACGCAGCAGGGGGCTGGCTGTGGCAAACGATGTGCTGGAGGTGCTCGAAGAACGACCTCGCAGCGTGGCGAACGATTGCTAGTGGCGCTGAGGGCGAAATCATGGCCTATGGATGCTGCCGCCGTTGGTTCCGACGCGCTCTTTGACGAGGTCCATATCATGGCAGGTAGATATGCGGGGGTGTTGCACCCAGGTGCCATTCATTATGGTTAGCGAGGTACGAAAACGGTTTGGTCCTACCGTTGGCTTCTCAGTCAGCCTTGTCCTTCACCCGATCGAATAGTGCGCGCTGATCAAGTGCCTGCTGTGCGCAGAGCGCGTCGACGTCGTACGCCTCGACGTGCTGATCCTCCGCGTGGCGCGGGGCGTATGGAATGGGACCGTACTCGGGCGTGAACGTGGAGGGTTTGTCGCTACCGTTCGCTATTCCGTGGGCCCAAATGGCATTCCACAGTCGCTGAAAGCGATCGACCTCGTCGTGCGAGAGCTCGGGGTCGTGCGGGTGCGGTAGTTGCGCCGCCTGCGCTGTTCCCACTCGCCCATGCACATGGCGAACACGGGGTACAACCTTGTTGAGCAGCCATTCATCGTCCTCTGACGTATCCAGCAAGCGCTCAGTCACCACGCACCAGTGGCTAAAGTCCAGCGTAAGTTTTATCCTGGGGAACTCCTCCAGGAGCGCCAGCGTGGGCCACGGCGAGTAGAACATGCGGCCTCGATGCGTTTCGTGCGCCAAGATATCGTCACACCCCAGCTCTCGTTCGATTTCGTGCACGCGGCTCAAATACTCGCGTTGTTCGCTTGGACGCCAGTGATCGCTCCCTGAGTGAACGTTGATGCGAACGGGGCGCTGGTCGAAGCTGCAAACAGTCTCCAGCTCCTTCCGCAGGCGAGTGACATGGGCCTGCACTCCTTCGAACTGCTGGTGCAGATTCTGCGGCTCGTAGTCCACCCATCCAGAGTAAACCCCGACGATCAGGTCCAAGTCATTCGCGGCTAACAGAGGCAGCACAACGTGCGCGCCGCCAAGAGCATTCAGGTCACCGAGGCTTGCCTCGATGCCGTCGAACCCCTGGTGTCGGATACGAGCGAGTAGCTGTGACGCATACGAACCGGGCACGCCACCAACAAGCTTCGAGGCCGCAGGAGTGCCCCACAACGACCGGAAGCACCGCAGCCCCCGATCCGCCATGATACCGGAGCTCTTGGCGCAAGCAGTGCCAATGTGGGGCTGAAAATGACGGACAAAAACTGGATCTGCACGGGATGCGCTTCAACATGGCCGATACCAAGGCTGGATTGGGATTTTGCTCGAAGCACACACTCACATCTACCTACCTACTCATCTCTGCTCTGCTTGTGGTTGCATCTCTGGTTTGTCATCTAACCGCTACTTCTGCATGTCTAGGGATCGCTGGTAGGCCGCGATGGCCTTCTCGTGGTCACCCTTTTCGAACAGGATCTTTCCCAGCAGTGTCGAGTTCGTGGCCGACGGCTCCAGGTCCAACGACCGTTGGATGGAAGCCACGGCATCGTCCAGGTTTTCGTCAGCGTAGTAAGCCCGACCGAGCAGCGAGTGCAAAGCGGGATCATCCGGTCGGATCTCCACTGCGCGCGTGAAGGCTTGCACAGCCGCGCTCACGCTGCCCTTCTCCATCATGACATGACCCAAACTCACCAGCACGTCCACCTCTGGCAGCGTGTCGCCACCCACCTCGTCCTCGCTCTCCAAGTCGTCCTCTACTGTGGCAGTTGCAGCCTTGGCCGCTTCGACAACTGCTTCTTCGTCGTCATCGTCGTCATCGTCATCATCGTCGTCATCATCGACGAGGTACTCCCGAGCTACATCGTCAACGTCAGCCTCTGCATCTGCTTCAGCATCGTGCAGATCGGCAACATCGGTTTCTCGGCCTTCAATGTCCGATTCCGACGCTGATCCATCGATGTCGTCGTAGGTGGATTCCACAGCGGCAATTGTGTTCAATGCATCCTGCAGACGCGTAGTCCTCTGCAAGGCCGGGTTAGTAGCCGTCGAGTTGGATCGCGATGGCTGCTGCTGTTCATGTTGCTGGGGCTTAGCGTCCCCAAAATTGGGGCTATCGATATCTATCTCGCGTGCAGGTGCCCGGAAGCTGCCTGCACTCTGCGTCCTGTTCAGCAACTGGCCCGTAGAGCGATACATTGCAATGCCAGGGTTTGACACTGGAATCGGGTTGCTCCCAACAGACGTATTCGATCCTGCGCGCATCTGCATTGGCAGCGAGTTTTGGCGGTCCCGAGACATTGGCACGCTCACGCTCCCTGGACCAGCTGCGCTACCTCCACTGGCAGTGCTAGTACGAGACACGGCCGTAAGTCGCTCTGGGTCGTTCAACATCTCGGCCTGTAAGCGCAGCTGCATCTCAGCGTGTTGCTTTTCCTCCATGAGTTGCGAGACCTGCTTCTGCAAATTCGCAACCTGGTCGTTAACCACACTGCCATTCGGTGCTCCGTGCGACCCGGTGATCGAGTTGGATGCACGCGCAGGCGCAGAAACATGGCGTTCCAGCATATTAGGCGGTGAGCGCTGTGCCTCGTCCGAACGACGCGCGTCGCCGATCGCCTGGCTAATTCGTGACTGAGGAACCGCACGCTGTGCTGCCTGCATCGTGAGTTGCTGCTGCCGTGCTTGGCGGCTAGCGTTGCGCAGCAAGTCGTGGCACACCACGCAAACACGATGGCGGTCACTGAGTCCATAGTGCGGCAGCTTCATACGCTCACGCGCAGAATGATCGCGACAAATTGACTGTCCGCAATTACGGCAATGGTGGCGCTTTTTGAAGGTGCCGAACTTTTGCGCGCAGATGCTGCAGCTCGGGGCGTTCATCCAGCGTGGGGGCAGCGACACCGTTCCTCTCGTCGACGCCGACGGCCGTTGCGCACTCATCTGCGGCCTCACGCCGCTCTCTGTCGTTCTACGCGGTGACCAGGCACTCGTCACACTAGGATTTATCGGCGGGCCCAGTGCCATGTTCATCTGCTGAGCGTAGAATTCGTTGTCCGAGAAGGACCTGAGCTTCAGCGACGCCGTGCTGCTCAGCCTCCTCGGCCGTTGCTGTCCGATCTGCACGGCACTGACCCTGTCGGGTAGCGGCAAATCTCCTGCAATCGCTTGGAATCTCTCGGAGGGTCTTAACTGGCCCTCTTCCTCCTGCGAAGCTTGTTCCTGCAGCTTGGCTTCTTCCTCCTCCAAGGCCAGCTGGTCCGGCAGTCCTTCCTTGGCGCACACATGGTGGTACATCTCCTCCAGCAGCTTCAAGCTGCGATTGGGCAGCCCTGCTTTCCGCGCGAGCTGCACGGCATTCTCCCCGTGGGGGCCTTCTTGAGTACTGCGTCCGGGTACGAGGCCAGCAGAGCCTGCAGCCACTGATCCGGGCCTGCGCCTTGATGGCGATCTGCAGCGGCAGCATCTCCGCCGTGTTGACGGCCCGCGCGCCCTGCGGGAAGGCCTTGAGCAGCGCCAGCAGCACGCCCTCGCTGATGGACTGCGGCTCCGTGCAGGCCCAGTGCAGCGGCAGCATGCCGTACGAGTCCACCTGCTGCGCCGTGGCCGGCTCGGCGTCCACGAGTCGCTGCAGCTCCTCCCAGCGCGAGCTCTTGGCCAGCTTGACGGCGTCCAGACGCTTGCTCGCCATCGCTCTGAGGAGGAGTTACGCCGCCCAACCTGACAGCGTGCAGACGACGTATTGGTGGATTTTTGTATGCCAAAAAGGGGGCCAAGGAAAAGTAAGACGTATCTCTCGTTTTGAATGCCTCCTAATCATAATACCCCGCTTTATCGATTTCGTCCATTTTAATAAGTCAATGCAATTTGCTCTTCCTATAATTGATACTTCATTTGCTAATCGCGCTGGATGAGCCAACTGTCATGATGAATCCCATTTGGCGGTGCTGCAGCTCCAAGGTGAGGATACACTTTACAAGCACTCCACAACCAGGCTTTGATACCAATCAAAATGGTTTTGTTCATGTGGAGTCAAGGAAGCCTTCGTTGTGGAGTCTAGCGATAAATATCCACAAGGTGAAACCGCAGCGAAACCGGTAACAGTAAGAATCTGCGATTCTTGTAATCTCTTAATTCCCCCTCCTTTCGGCTTTGCGCAGACTCTAAATTTACGGATCGCAAATTGCTAAATACCGGTTCACCGGTCGCAGATTGAAATCTCGGTGGATACCGGTATCTTTAGACTCGTTCCTGAGAGATCATTTTTTTCATGCGTGTGAAACCTTCGCTGATCAGGCTGCTCATCAGCAACGCTGCCGTGCCTTTGCTCGTGCATGCTGCCATGACGGCACGCGCCCACCCCAGGGGAACTGGAGAAATACACAGCCAAGTCTGAAAAACACACAGCAGTAGACACCTTTCGAGGCGCGTTTTATTTGTCGTGGAAAACTAAGGAGGGCCCACCAGCTGGGGAGGGCCCTCACAGAACAGATGCATCATCAACAGCAAGTGTTAGTGTATTATAGTATTTTGCCTCAATAGGCAACGAGTCACATCTTATAGGCTGCGGGATTGCATGAACCTGCGAACGTACCACTGTGAGAGCACCGCAATCTGCATTCCGCCAATCACCAGCCCCACCTTCCATCCACCAATCAGAGCGCAGAAACTGAGGACACCGGAGAACTAGCTTTTAATTGTCGTTGGCAGCGAAGTTTGCCATTCACCGACTCGATTCCTTTGTTCATGACTCAACTGACAACATATCCGACATCGCACACGACGAGATGCAGGCTGCAGCAGCAGGATCACTGCTATTCCAGAAGCGTCAGCGGCTGACGAAACTACAACAGCTGAAGATATGCAATCACCGCCGCAAGACACCAGCCGCAACTCAGTAAACGTTGCAACCGGACGGACAGTTCCGACGCCGAAACAAATGAAGGGGAGTTGTCGACGGCACGCAGCGTCCGCTAACTCGCGGAAAAGTCCTGCTGACTGGATCATTGTTTTTGAAGAGTCGAAGGAACAGCGAGCCAAGGCGCTGCACGACTTCCTTCAGCTCCAGCAAACCGGGCAGAAACAACGGCTTGACTTAGAGCGAGAAGAACGAGCGAAGGACAGAGCAGAGCGTGAAGAAGAGAGAGAAGAGCGCCAGAAGGAGAGAGAAAACGTCAAAAAGAGCGTGACATGCAAGCTAAACTTATAGCTAGTCTATTCAAACGTCTGGACAAGAACAACAACTAGCTGCTCAACTGATGGGGCTTGCAAAAGTATCTGTCCACTGCCGGAAGTTCGGAATTGAAGTACTTGCTAATCTGATTTCCGCTGTGCATGCACGTCGATGCGTTTGTAAACAGTACATTCACTCGAACCATTCGTGCAACCGGTGTCAGAAGAATCTTGTGCTTCTTGTTCCAATCGAGAAAGGCCCATTTCTTCTTGACGATACGAAATAACCACTCAATGGACACGCGTGTTTGCTTATAAGAACGTTGAATCCCTTTTCAGCACTGTTGATAGGGATGGTTTTGGACTACTTCTGAATTGTCCGAAACACTTCCGCAAAACGTCCCAAATCCGTTCGAAATCCAAAAGGGTTTCGTAAACTACTAAAGGAATAACACGCTCATTCTATACGAGGGCTCAAGCAAACCATTTCGTGGCTTGGCGCTCCTGCTCGCCTGTTCTCCGTCGTCTCTGACCATGCTCTCTCGCAGAGTGCGCGCTCACCGCGCCGGCGCCGCGCATCTCCAGGCGGGCGCCGCCTCTGTCGCCTCTATGCAATCGACCAGCGCCTCCGCAGCAGCTTCATGCAGCGCCGCGGAACGGAGGACAACAATGCCGACACGCCCTTGACTTCACAATCGAGCACAAGCTCGTTCACGCTATCCTGGGCCTCTACAGGAGAACTGCAAGACGTCATCATGGTCCAACGACAAGTTGCTGCTGCCGCTCAAGAAGTGGATCACGGTCGAACCTAGTGCTCGTCAAGCACGAGACGGCCGCTACCGAGACATTGGTGGCGACAAGAAGGTGATCACGAACGCGTCGATGAGCAATCTCCGCCCTCAGTAGAGATGACATTGTTGTACTAGTTCATTTAGCACAATTTATTAATTGCACAGTTAATCGTCAGACTCTACACTCTCTGGACGCGACTGATGACGCGCTAGGTCAATTTCATCACTTTTTATCGTGCCGTAGTTGATGTAGATATATGCAAGCATTTCAACCTTCTAAACCGAGAGTCGGTTTCTCCTCTTTGTGTGGATGTGAGCGAAAATACTCCAGGCTCTTTCACTTGCAGCTGACGAAGTGGGGATAGTAAACACAATTTCTGCAATTGTTTTGAGTAGGGGGTAGTCTTGAGTACACTGAGCATTCCAGTTATCGCGGGGACTTGACTCAGAATATGTATCCCGGAACGTTGCCCCACCGCGCTGCTTAGTACTCTTGAACTTCAGAATTTCTGCCGTGAGCTTAGGGTCGTTAGGTCTTGTTATAAAGCCACATCGCATCGCCATCTTGCGAATTTGAGCATCTACTTTGTTGTTGTCTAATCCAACAAAGTCGTCGAGACTTGCCGCCGGGTCAAGCATAAACGCGATGCCCATTGCATTTGTGTGGACATACTTCCAGCGTTTTTTTATTTTTCACGAAACAATTCTTGGAGCTCAGTTATTGCGAGAGGATCGGCTCCTTCGTACGCACCTCCAGATTGCAGTCGTTCGTCATTTGGCGTTGTATTCCCGCGATCGATTTCAGTTTCATCATTTGGAGCGGATGTTATGATGTCCACTGTACTACTGAGCAGCTCTATACCTACTTGAGCGACCGCTTCCTGACCTGCGTTTGGATCGTTATTCTCAATTTGTTCAGCTTCAGCCAGCTCATCTTCTTGCTCAAGAGATGTGACTCCATATGCCGCATGATATCGAAGTCATCTGAACCAGCTGTAGACCCCAGACACAAACACACCGTCGGCTTCGAGATGATGCAATGCTTAGATAATAGGGTCTAGCAGACGGACAATAATTCGTAGATTATTCCAAAATACGTGGTCACGAATCAACTCCGTTATGTACAGAAGTTTCTTTCTGCGTGAAGCAGTTCCACGATATCTATCTCGAAAATTCTCGTAGTCAGGACTCAAAAACAATTTTCAAGAATATCCTGATTGTTGAGCACGCCTTGAAAGCAATTGTACACTGAGTACCACCGGGTCGGGACAGGTAACGCGAGATGTTGAGCCCTCAAACCAATGTCACGCACTCCCTTCTGTAGTCTCTTAAATTCATCCAATAATGCAAGTTGATCGCGAACAAAGCGCGCAACAGCAACAGCTCTGGAATGAACAGCCTTAATACACGGGAATTTGCAGACATCCTGCATGAGTAGATTGAGAACGTGTGCTGAGCAGCCACCACTAATAACATTTGGGCGTCTAGACTGTATACTGCCTGTTGCACTTCTCATGTTCTGGGCATTGTCAGTTACAACAGCAATTACCTTTACATTTGTTTGATTTTCAATTTGCGCAATAACTTTCTCGATTTCGCCAGCAATATATTTGGCAGTATGCTGTTCGGACCTTGTTGACCACGATGACCAAAATACCGAGGGCATCCCGGGCGCAACCACCAAAAATTTAATAATACTCGAGCTGTTGGTATCACTCCACCCATCCGTCACGAGAGATACATAAATTTGCTCATTAATCAATTTGATGACATGGCTTTGGTGGACCTGATCTCTGACTCGCTTCAACAGCACGATGCTGAGCTTATGTATCGATGGTAATTTCATCTTCGGTGCCACCATACCAATAAAGTCTCGGAACACATTGGCTTCAACAAGAATAAATGGCAGCGCGCACACAAAAACACTCGTGCCAATGCCATTTCAAAGCTATCTTGATTAAGTTCCGGCGTCGGAGGTTGAGCAATCGCGTTGCGTGTGGGGCTGGGTCAGGAGCAGTCCTCGGCCGCAAAGAAATCTGAACCTATCTGGGGACACGAAGGCACTGGTTCAGCTTTGTGAGATGTTTTAACAGGTTCCCACCTGGCTTGCCGTTTTCTTCAGCTCCCCACAGTAAATACAACGTCCGTGCCTCTTTCCATTATCTCGTTTGACGTTATAATGTTGCCAAATGTCCTCAGGAGTGCGCCCAATTCTCACTGGTGGTGTGGAAGGTTGTCTTATAAGAGCTGGAGAGCGCGGTGGTCGCGCTGGCGTGCCTGGTGGAGAGAAAACCACCTGCCTTGTGGCACGGGGTGGTGTAAACGAAACCTGCCTTGTTCGTGCCGGCGACCGTGGAGACTGCTGATGCATGCTTCGAGCTGGATACGGGCTGAAGCGAGGTGAGTGCCTCCACGTTGGTGGTTGGTGCGTGCGTATTATCGCTCGAGTAGCACCAGAAGCATTTGACGCTGTTGATGGCGTGCGGGGAGACGTGTCGGGAGCACTGCTGGCAGTGCTCTCGGGCGTCATGGCGATCTTCCGACTACGGAAGTCGCTCGATTCACTTTGGACGTCCAAAAGTCGCTTCAGAAGTGTTCAGAACTTTCGGATCGTTCTGAACGTTCTTTACTCGTCCAATCCCAAACCATCACTAACTCTTGATGTATGCATTTCTGAACGGACTGCTAAGTAGATCGTTGACTCCGTAAGCTGGATCACCATAGACCAAAACGTTTAGGTCTTTGAGAGATTCGTTTGAGGCGAGATAAGGCAGAAGCTTGCTCTCGCGGAGTATGGTTGAGTCATGAAGGCAGACCATAGAACGATATACACAAAACTGCAGCATCAACTTCACTAAGTTAGGCCGCGAGCAATAAGCAACAATTACACTAGTCAAGATATTACCGTCAGAGTGCACACGCCTTGATAGTGTAGACGATGGCGCCGCTTATACCCACTGTAGCACACGCTCAGGAGGGTTTCCTTGCCGACAACATGAATGCAGTCTAGTGCAGTTTGAATGGTAAGAAGGTGTATTTTGCGTTTGCCGGGACGACAAATAAACCCCTTTGTACCGTCGATAAACATGGAGATGCTGTCGACAAGGCCATTAGTTTTCGCGGAGACAGCTTGCACGTACTGCTCGTGACGCTCCGCATACACGAGATCATGAAAGTACAATATGTCCTTTCACTCGTTGTCAAGGAAACAGTCTACAGAAGCAACATGTAAGGAACGGGAAATGCTGACAGCAAAATGGCAAGTCAAAGAATATTGCACTTACACGTATCGGTGATAGTGCGACTGCACGCCGAATCAGAGCGGCCAAACTGCCTCCGGATTCGAGACAGCTTCCCTAGATAAGAAAGCCGATAGCAAAGCATGGCAAGCGCCTCAACACCTATAAGGCGGTCACCTGCACCTGTGATGAACACGTTCAATAGATTCATCACACCAGCGACCTGTTTCAACTCCGAACTCGTAAAGCGGAAATCCTCGAGCGAATTACCGTCTGGATACGTGGTAAAGTCGAATCGGATGTCTGGGATAAACGGCCTCTCTACATAGGCGACACACAGCTGCACCAGTATACCGTCTTCGAGGTCGTCTAGCTCATCCAAAAGCAACAAGAGCGCTCTAGCAGGGGGCAGTTGGTCGTCGTTCATTTAAGCGGTGATAGGAGAGCTGCTTAAACCGCTTGCGGCTTGATTCGCTTAAGTGCGAACGGTCGCTTGTGGTATTCGACATGCGCAGCTCTTCGAAAGATAATTCACGGGCTTTCGTCGTTTGTGGATTGAAGTTTGCGGTATCCTATAAACCACATCCAAGTGTCGTCTCGAAAGTTGTCGATTGTGCCAGAAGAGCACACTTGGATTGCAGATGGAGCGCCACATTTTGCCCGATTGGCATCCAATCGTTGAGCCGGCCATTCAGCAAGTGGTAGTTTGGCACACACCGAAAGCCGTCGCACCACAGTTGCAGATTCGATCAGGAGAGAAGATATCACTTCTTCGGCTCTAAAGGAGGTCATGGCGAGGCCGGAATGGACCGTGGTCGCAGGTAATGTGTCCAAGGATGGCGGCGAGGCATTTTGGGCATGTTTAAGCGGTTCACAATCACGAGAAGCAATTTGGTGCCATGTAACGTCTAAAGTATTGTGGAACCGTATACGATGCGCTATCGGATATTGATGTGCGGCTCAGATAAGTGCAAGGACGTCATCTCGAGCGATGCGAAGTGTCCGTGGAGAGGACGACGCCTGGAATGTCGTCAGACTGGTGAAACTATCATCCATGATTCCGGTAAGCACGCTACTCCAGTCCAAGACTCACGTACCACCCATTTGACAGGCGAACCCAAGGCTTTCACCGAGAGCTGGCCGCGATGAGAGTCACGCCAGTGCGTATCCGACATGCGATGGATCGCAGACTTGGGATTACTCAAAGCCAATTGCGTCGCTTTCGAAGGTACAGAGCTACTCAAACTATTTACGGAAGATGAAGCTAACACATTTTGTTAACAAATTTTGCTAGCTTCACATTCCGTAAATAGTTTGAGTAGCTCTTCTACAGCGGTCGCAATTGTGATGAGCCTAACCATATCCTCATATCAGTCGTTATTTAATAACGACTTGATATCATCATATCCTTAAGCGCTTACGGAGGGGGGAGAATCACGCGTTCATGTGGAGTCCATATTGTAGCGGCAATAAGTCATGATTCACGTTTTAAGAAACTGGACTATATGAAGCGTGTAGCTTCTTCAGTTCTTGGCCGATTGAGCCCAAAATAGTCACACAGATAGATCTCCATAAGGGGAATGCTGTGTGCATTTCCGATATTACCATTGCTGGCAAACATGAGCTCGCGCCACGAGCTAACCGCTGAAGAAAAGCAAATGATTATCAATGCGCATGAATATTTCCTCGCCGAGCGAAAAGCGCGACCGCCAGGACAGCGTAATCATGGCCCTGGGGTGCGAGACCGAGTCGCTACCTGCCTGGGGGTGTCGCCCGCATCTGTGGGGCGCGTGGTGGCGGCAGCAAGGAAAAGGAAGCCTCACTCACCGAGGCAGGTCAAGTTGTAGTGCCTGTCTCATGCACATCAAATCTTTTGTCTCATCCCTTTACTTTTTTATACAGGGAAAAAAGTTCAAGAGGGCGCCCAGCCCAACACGATCTGGCAGAGCTGACACCGAAGGCTCGTGAATTTATTAACGAGCAAAACCGTGCATGCATGCCGGTGACTGCAGCGGCAATCGCGGCACACATCCAGCAAGAAGATGAAGCAGTTACACCTGTCAGAACAATGCGCTACCTACTTAAAAAATGGGATTCTCCCACTTGAGAGCAAAAAGCGAAATATCCTTGCTGAAAAGGCAGGATCGGTGTCGTTGCGCGCCAACTACCTGAAAAAAAAACTTGCCAATCGGCGTGATGACGAATATCATGCAGCTGCCGCGCAAACCGGAGGTGTTCCTGGATGAGTCATACTGCAATGTACATCACGTCACAGAGAAAACGTGGCTGCCGGAAGACAAAATTCGGTTTTCCAAGAGTGGAAAAGGCAATAGGTAAGCGATTTTTTTATTGATCAGAGATTTTAAATTCATATTTTTGTAGAATATGTATTGTGGCAGCAGGCATCGTGCGCAGCCAAGGCTGTGTATTACGAGGAGAGTTTGTACAAGGATCTATACAGCATTGGCCAGCCACTAAAAGCGCGCTTCTCCTGAAAGTGACTATCACGGAAATTTTAACGCTAAACTTTTTGAGGCATGGTTTACGGAGCTGTGCAAAACGTTATCAGAACAATACGGCCCGTGCATCATTCATCTTGATGGCGCCTCGTATCACAAGCGTCAACTTAATCCAGCACCAACGACATCAACTACAAAGGTTTTATACAAGAGTGGCTGGAAGACAATGGTATTTTTACTTTTGTTTTTGATTTTATTTTTCTTCTAACAATTGGTTTTTCATACTGCAGAAATTTCCTATGAAGAGTGTTTTGTGAAAGCTCAGTTGCTACAGCTCGTCCGTGCCTTCCGCCCCCTGTCAAATTCGCCGCGTTTGAGATTTCTATAAAGTACGGTCATGAGATTCTTTACACCCCGCCGTATCACCCAGAGCTCCAGCCAATTGAGCTGATATGGGGGATTCTAAAAAACCGAATTGCCTGCGACCCTGCCATCAGTATCACCGATCTGAACGCTAAAGTTGGTGAAGGACTGCGTGCAGTTACGTCAAAGAACTGGACGAATGCATATCGACACGCACAACAATTCGAGAACAGCTACAGCGAAAGCCTGGACGACTGTGAGCTTGCGGATGATAGTGGAGAAGAGAGGACGACGACAGCGACGATGAGGACCTCTACATTTTAATATAATCTTGCTGCTGATGTGTTTCCCAATAGTGACCTTTTTATGAAATTGCAAAGATGCCAAAATTGACCAATCACCAAGCACTAATAAGCGCTGTTGTGCCCGTGAAATATGCAGTAGGCATGAACCTCCGATTATGGCCATTTTCGGTAGAAACTACGCAGATTGAAAACAAACAGATGCCACAACCGTCAAAAACACACATAATTCTGCCCTATGTAAAGATTTCAGCTCGAAATTCGCAGTAGAAAAAGAGCTACACGGCTGACAAAAACGTGTATCATGACTTATTGCCGCTACAATAACACAACTTATGGGCTTCCTGAAGTTGGTATCGGCTCTGATAATGAGCCTTTCGTGATTGGTATCCCAGCTCCAAGCGTCTGCTGTCCGCATGAATCGACCTAACCAAAGCTTTGTATTCGCCTGGACGCGACGTATAAGACGAACCATCTAGGATACCCAGTGCTTGTGTGAGGAGTTTCAGATATGCGCCGCACATTCCACGTTGTAGCTCTGTTTGTAATATCCCAACAACAAGAACCTCAATATTTACATGCGCTTTCTTCCCTTCAACGCGTGTATGAAGATGTAGTGCAAAAGCACTTGACGATTGAGTAGCGCATGGGTCATGGTGACGATGCTCTATGCAACGCTTGTCAGCGTGTGTTTGACAATTACGTCCATTGATGTACTTCTACCACGGTTGCCGAGGTGGTGGACCGCACGAAAAGCCTGACGGGATCTAGCAAGCATCGCGCTACCAGAACATCTATGATCTGCAGTTTACTCACAGTGTAGACGAACTTTTGCGGCGTCGGGATATGAGTACCAAGCAGTGGCTCACTTCCGGAAACGAAGGATTTCGGGAGTACTTCATAGCACAGTGGCTCAGCGGGGGATTCTATCGCTGGCTATGTTTACATGCGCCAATTGGATTCGCTGCGCCGAATATTCATGCGGAGCGGTTCAACAAGGTGTTGAAGCGCGTTTGCACGCATCATGCTCGTCTTAAAATGGGTACTCTCTTTTATCAGTAGCTGACATGCTGTGGCCACGATTCGGAAAGTGAGCGTGTGTTTCGCGATTACGTCGAGCCTAGTGCCTTCTCGAAGACTCGTGTTTGAGAGCTGAAGAAGGCGAACAACCTTTACGAAGTTGTCCCGCGGTCGGGATCAGGTTTACCATCATTTGTTTAGGCTGGAATGAACTTCGTGGTGACTTTGAGAACGGAGCGGATCTTCGTCTCATGGACGAATAGGGCTGAGGAAGTTATGGCAGTGTCGACGCAGCTTGGTACCCATTACACCCGCATGGAAGAAGTTGAAGGTCAGTCAGAGTGGGGATGGCACGTACTTCTCTGGTCCACCGTAAAATGGCACGTGAGGTTTTATTGTGGTCCATATGATAAAGTTCCCTGGATTTCATTCGCTTAAAATATTTAGGTGTAGGGGTAGGATTTGGCGCCTAAAACGAAAGGTGGCCACGAACAAATTTTGGCGCGCTTCCATCGCTGCCACCCACGCGTTGGTCTTACTTCGCTTTCCCGACGAACCTCCCACTCGCCTCCCCATCCCAGCCGACCGTACCATGCCACGCAGTCCGAGCAAGAAGGACGTCTCGCCGTAGGTGAAGATGGCCATCGCACTGTACCTAGCTCAACGATCGGTCGGTGGCAATCTTCCACGAGGCAGCATCAGGGCCGCTGCGACCGGCTTCAACCCGCACCGCCACACAGTCAGCAGAGTGTGGCGGCAACGCATTAACACTGCTGCGCTAGTGACATCCCGCCAGCAGGGCCCACCACCACCCCGACGACTCACGGACACTGAAGTGGTGGAGAGGGTTCGAGATGTCCCTCTTTGCCAGCGGCAGTCGCTGCGCTCCTTAGCTGCAGCTACTGCCATCCCAAAGACGACCTTGATGCGCTACCTAAAGCGTAAATTGATTTCGGCGCCAGATTTCGCGCGTGCGGCCTACACTTACGCCAGGTCACGAAACTAGACGGCTGTCTTGGGCGTTGAGTCGGGTGGATCGACCAATGGGTACATATATTGCTTGGGTGTATTGAAATAATTGTACTTATATCAAGCTGACTAACCCGAGTTTTGCTGCTATCGTTTAGGAGCGAAGTCGTATCGCGTTCATCACATGTACGACACAGTGCATGTTGATGAGAAGTCGTTTAACCTTTGTAAACCCAACACAAAGTACTACCTAGCAAGCGACGAAGCTCTGCCTTATCGCTCCTGCCCCAATAAAAGGTATATTGGAAAGGTAATGTTCCTGGCTGCAGTAGCCAGACCCCGTTATGATTTTGGTAGGAAACGCTACTTTGATGGGAAAATAGGTATATGGCCCATTGTCGAGCAGACCGTAGCCCAACGAGGGTCCAAGAACCGTCCCAAAGGAACGCCAATCACGAAAAGTATTTCAATGACAAGGAAGGTGTATACCAAGATGCTGCGCGAAAAGGTGTTCCCAGCCATTAGAGAATTGTGGCCTGGTACGTTGCTTAGAGTGTCATCATAATTCTAAAGTCTGGATACAGTTGCTAAATGTTGCCCTAACGTTGCAGGAAGGAAGTCTACCACGATAAAGGTGCAGCAAGACAATGCGGAACCCCATGTTCAAGAGGACAATGCAGACCTTGTCAAAGCTGGCCGTGAAGAAGGCTGGGATATTAGGATGATTTGCCAGCCGCCGCGATCTCCCGATATGAACGTGTTGGACCTTGGCTTCTTCAATTCGCTGCAATCGCTGCAGTATCAAACCCCCACGTTTAATACGGACAGCCTCATCGCCGCCTTGATGCTGTTTTTGTGCGTGTGCACCATCGCACACTGGACAAGTGCTTTTAACGCTTCAGAAATACTAGCTACTGTGTTGCGTGCAAAGGAGGCAACAACTACAGCCTCCCTCGCGTCCGACAACATCACATCCGCGACGGTGTCCTCCCGACGTCGCTGCCAGTGCAACCTGATATTGTCGAAGACGGTTTCCGCCATTTGCGCCTCAGTAATATACCACCTTATTCGCTGTGCTTGTCACACTAATCTTTCGCGTAATTCGTTACTGTATGATGATTAGACGAAAATATCAAATCTTTTAACTTAACAGCTACGATTTCAATATAACAGTGAGTAAAACCTCAGCACGACTCGAGCAATTTTCTGCTTTGGGGCTCATCTGCTGCCGAAACGCCTTTGCACCAGTCTTGCGTATTCAGCGATGAGGCGTCTGTAAAAACGCGGTGAATTATCGCTTAAAAGTGATTGAATTACGAAAAACCTTACTTGCACTCCGACGGTGGCGAACAAACGCTGTGTTATCTTCCGGTACGTAACGACTCAACGTCTACAAGCTACACACAAGATGCGCCGCATGCTCTGCTTTCGTTTGGCGTGCCGCGAAGCACGCATGCTAGGACTCTCCGCGAGAGAGGGCCATTTTACGGTGGACCAGAGAAGTATATCTTCTTCAACGCACGTGTGCATTCAGGTACTTCTTCAGGTTTGGTCAGTGCGTCCATGTGTTGCTAGTTATGAACAACCACGCGGCTATTGACGTCACGGGTAAACGCGCGATTGTTTATAGAGGTCTATCGAAGAAGCGCCGCAATAGGAATGCAACTCGATCATGCGCTACAGAGGTGCTGCACCATGCGGCTTCATCAGGAAGACCTCCTGTAAACGGACACACCCTGTTCTTTCAGTAGTTTACAACAACAAGCTGGTAAAGACCTCAAAACACGATACATATTGAGCGTAGTATTCATAGAGTGTGGCGTAGGCAGCGTACAGGACTCAAACCAGTCTCGCATCGAAAAAAGTATGTTATCAAGCATAACGTACTACTGCACGCTGACAATACCCTCACACTTCATGTCACCTGCCGCTTTATCTCGATCTCGATTGCCGCCTTGGTATACAACCACTTCTAGTTCTCGTACTGCCAATACATCGAAACTTGCAACTTGAGCACAGGAACATGTTCACTTGTTACCCATACAACACATCAGCTACCGGCTTTCATCCAAATATGTAGCTGCAATGACTCCAGCGCAGATCTATAGTAGTGCTAGATGGTTTGGATCCACTTACCGTCAGCATTTCGCTTTTGGTAACGTTCGCCAGAGCATAAGCAGCAACTCGCACTGCATTGAAAACTCAATTGACGGGTTTTCCTCGTTGGGTTGTCTTCCGTCGCTGTGAACACAGTTGTAAGCTCCGCACTTGCATGGGAACCAAAGCTCGCAGTTGTGATTCACCGTCACATTTTCTCCCTGGGCAATTGTGCGTTTTGCAACGACCATCCTGCATCATCTCGGTCCACCATCTCAAAAGTTCTTGCGCTCACCAATGCTGTTCGAGCACTCGTCGTCTAAAGGGCAGTTCTGCGCAGTGCAAAAACGCTTGTATGGGGTGTCTATTTATCTCATAGGAACTTGTTTTTCATCAGATGCCACTGAAAAGATGGCGTTTGTCACAGCGGTGGTTTAGTAGAACTCCTCATCCACGCGGTTAATCTCACCACGAACACGATTAATTTCGCTCAGGTGCTTCTCCCTAAGATGCAGCACCTCGGTGATGCGAGCACGGTTACAGGTCCACTCCTTCGCATTTTGCAGGCGTCCCGGAAGCAATCACGCTCGCAGTCGGACGGACCGAGATCCCCACGCCCGGACACACAATTTCCTCTTCACTACGACATTCATCTACCATGTCTACGCCGCTTGCCCACTCAGGTGTTGTTGAATCGTCAATGATGATAATCTCGGGGCCTGCTGGAGCCCTGCTGGACTCAGTCGCTGAGCGCGATATTATTGCAACGCTACTTTTACGCCCGGAAGGCGATGGTATGCCTTCACGAAAAGTTCCTTCATCGTCTGATAGTTGTACACAAGTATAGAGTCTCGAACAGGCTTGCGAAGATTCGCATGCTTCTTCTTACGCGACTTAGGGAACCTGCAACGATAATGAGGCTTTTATTTTTAAATATTTTATTTATGGTAGTCGATATAATTATTATTCTTGATTTAACTGAGGTTTCTTTTTTAAACGTATTTTTAAATTAATAGAATATATTTTAAATGCAAATGGATTTTTTGCAAACAACTACATAAAAATGTTTTTAATAACTGAAAAGTATTTATAATTTTGAAATACCGGCTAACGAACAAAATTCGAAAAAATGATTTAAATTAATTGGTGTAGGATAATATATTAAAGTGAGACTTCATCTTCTTACTGTGCTTCGAGCGCTTATCATACGTGGGGATGGCGTCGATGTGTCGCGCCGCTTTGATCTGCAGCTCCTTCTTCAAACGAACGGCTTCCTCCGGAGGCTGGCAAATCGCGATGGAAGGAGAACCTGCAGCCTCGACGTGACCAGGTGATACCAACAGGGACTGTATCAATGCCGTGGGTTTAAATCTCACAAGGCTTGGACGGAGTGAGCGGCACAACGCAGGGGTACAGCGATAATCCGAAGAGACTCAGCAGAAACCTCACAAATGACCACGCTATATACGTATGGGGAACCCGACTCCAACAGCAAGTTGGCGTCATCGACCAGCGCAATGGACGTGGCGCGTTGATACATGAGATCTTGGCCGCCTAAAAACACGTCGGATGTTTCGCATCTCGGTGAAACCGCAAAACCTCCGTGCAGCGTATGAAGCGAAAGACCCACAGCAACAAACGGTCCATTAGTTTGTCGGTAAGGTCGGGGTGCGGTTTCGAGAGCCACCTGTGCTGTATCCAGTACGACACGTCGAGGGAGGCCGACGTCAGGAAGCAAGAGTACCAGCGTACACTAGCGTAGCCTACCAGACGGGTTTTTGTATGACATCGTCGTCGCCGACAAACGGGCTGTGGCCCCGGGCGAGCATCTTGAACGCACGACTCAATGTGGCGTACACGGTCCGGCCCAATCATCAGAAAGTTCGTCGGAATACGCGAGCCCGCTGTGCGACCAAGAAACGCTGGGATCATTAACAGCTGCTTTTATTCGGCGGGTTCTTGTTAGAGGCGACGGGTGGTAGGTGATGATGGCCATAATCCTTCAGCTGACAGCCTGGCGGCTTCCTTGTTCGTCTTCGTGGAATTCGGAGCTCTAGCGACATAAACAGGACATGAATTGCCCCCTGTTATGCCGCAGCCGGAAATTTACGATTTTCTCTTTTGATCTACTCCACCCTTGGAAACCACACTGAACGAAGTGAAAACTTTGCGTGGGCGTCAAACATCAGAATCCGGTCATCGGTTTCATACCAATTCGATTCACATACCAGTAAAGGTACGAGCTGAAGGCGTCAATAGTCACCGTTTGCTCACGTATTCTACGATACGTGGGAGCGTGGTTCATACGCACCCAACTCTATCCGTAAATTATAATTGGTAATTTTGTCTATATATATTTTGCGTACATGGAGCTCGTATATCATTGCTTCAAAGGCAGCAACAACCCGCAAGCGCAATCAATTCATCAGAGGTCGATGGCAGGTGGTCACGTGGGATGGGGTCGCGAGAGCAGCCAACAGAGAGCTCAATTCCGGCGATGACCTAATCAAGGATTTGTCTTCAGAGCCGTAGGTCCAGGTAAATAGATTTGCTTCAAAGACCGTGATACGAACAACCTGCTGAAATAGGCACTCGTCACAATCCGTGTGTCGCTCCCCATGGCGACTGAGACGAAGCGTGGCAAGTTGTTGCCAACGAATTAAACAAAGCAATGGACGCATCATCCTCGCCGAAGGCACGCAAATACAAGACTGATGCCTTGAGTTACAAGTCTGTTTTGTTTTGATTTCTTTATAAAAAGAGAAGCAACAATCCGCAGCAAAAGGGTTTACCGAAATACGTAAGGTCCTGAGCGATTATATAACTTCGGGAAGCATCAGACGGTTCCCAACGCTCTTTGCCTTGGTTCCCTACCGCCCAATATCCGGGACGCCGTTTGGGCCACTCTTTTCCAGGTGCGGTATCGAGAAAGGCGGATAAACCGAAAAACCTAATAACATAAGTCATTTAATATTTGATGACAATAAGCAATACACAGGCTTCGTACGATTCGCTATCTAGCCCCCATAGCGTATTTTACGTAGCAAATTACGGAAACCCTGTCCCATCTGTGCTTTTTTACCCTCCAGGTCCGGCTGTGTCCTGTACGAGATCGCAAACATGCGTGAGCAAAATTGTATATTGTGCGGAACACTGCCATCAAATGAAATAGCTGATAGGTCTATAGAGATTGCCAAAACGAATGGTGCTTTCCTCCGCGATCACTATGCCTCATTTGGCAAATCTATGGTCTATCCAATTGCGACCGATAAACCACTCTCAAATCATAACGTAGATAATAACGCTAAATCGGAGGGCCCTCCAACCGCTTCAGAAAATTTAGCTACTCGCCGTCAACATAATACGATAAAGGTTCTCTTTAATGCAAGGTGCGGCAGACCTCAAGTCCACCGATCGATGTACACAAGCAAAAACAGCATACCTAGACTGCGAGTAAACTTCCACGGCCAAACCGTGGTGGTGTTCTAGCACGAGGGTCATTTTTAGGTCGTTAAAGTTTGAGTTAATCGAACCACGATTAATGCAGGAACCAATATCGACGAGATGGGGAAAGTCATTCTGCACGATACTTGTTGCATAGGCCATCACAGATTCCTGGAGCGCATCTTCATCATCACCAGCCAGAAGCCGTTCTATCTGCACAGAATAGGCAGGACATCCCGATACCCTATTTGGAAATGATTGTGTAAGGTGGGTCTCCACCATACCAAAAATACACCTTCAATTTCCTAATAACCCCTGAATGATGTAGGTTTCTTCGTTTTGAGTCAATATCGAGAGCGTATTTGGCGAATGCATTAACGGCACTCTTGCACAACAGCTTAGACACATAGTCATTGCCAAGACTAGCACAATTTAATTTATATTTGGTTGTCGTGTTTTGAGTATATCCAACAAGCTATCCGCCTTGTGCAACAGGCACCATCACTATATAATTATCCGTGTTTGGGGTCAACGTGAGGAATAAGTAGGTTACCCAAAGCGAGTCTGACTTACAAATGCTTTGTTCAGCATTACATGCGCTTCGCGTTGCTGCGTAAGATATATTATCGGCAGTTAAAAAAACAGATCGATAGCTGGATCTTCGTCCTGCGCTAAGTACCACAACTTTGTCCACGCTTTTCATTTGCGAGCAGCTCTATAGCCACTGAAACAGCGTTCATATCAGCATAACCCTCAGAATGGTGAGAAGTTGACTAGACCCTTGTGGGTTTTAGCGTAAATGCGCTAAGACACGTTAAGGAGTCGACACTGATAAAGTGTGGTACGTGCAACGAAAGTTTAACTCTTAGTATTTTTTACGTCAAGTGGCTCTGGAAAAGCGATGACTCTTACCAGTTTGGAAGCAATACCGAGCTGTAGAGAAAGTTATGATTAGGATGAAGCCATATCAACTTCCCGAAACACCTTCGACTAGGGTTCGCACATTCCATTTTCTAAGTCAACATCTTGTGTAGTCACATCACTATAATTAATCACCGTCTCGGGATTAATTATTGTGATGTGACTACACCGATGTCGACGGACGTTAAATCAAAATTTATTTTAATACCAATATTCTAAGGGCTTTTTCCCTTAAAATGTATGTGATTAATAATTAGTCACAGTCTCGGGATTACATTTGTGATACGACTACACGATGTCTTTCGAGTTTTTATGCTGTAGATGTGGGGCGGATGCCCTATTGCAAACAGACTAGGATATTTCAGAATGACTATCACACTCGTCGTATTGAAACTACTCCACCATCGTCATTATACAGACGAATATCGCCGATACACCGGATTACATGGGGTCTATGATTGTCTTATTGGTTAATCAGTACATAAGCGAGCGAATGAAGCCCTCTTCAATCAGTATAGAGTAGAACTACCACAAAAAATGCACATGAATTCATAGATAGTTTCACCTATGCTATAATGGTGACATTCAAGCATAATACGACATTAATATACTGCTTGGTGGAATGGCGCCCTCGACCGTATCTACTACGCCTGCAAGCATGTTACGAAACACCAATAGCGACTAGATTCGATAATCCCAATCGCAGTTGCTGCATCGAGACGACGACAAAAAGGCAAGGCACACGGACACTTATATGGGTTCTCATGATGACAATTGCGCTTTTCTCAAAGCACGTCGTTTCGGTGAGATACAACATGATCACTAGGCACGACGTAGCGGTCCATTGATGGCGTTATATTTACAAATGTGTGCATGCTACTACGCTAGTGCTAACCGTGCTCAACCCCCTCGTATACATTATTCATCAGCTTTGCTCGGGCGACGACTATCAATGTCATACGATAGTTGATACTTAAGTTTTAAATACCACGAGGGTGAATGCGACGGTAGTGGCACCTTGAATGATTTGGTACATCGCCCGGAAATTCCCGGTTATCTGTGTACGAGTTCCTTATGAAATATTTATGGAAGCGGTCTGCATCGCCGCAGGCAACTCGTTACATTTTCCGACCTGGTCATCCACTATATATGACACTGTTTTGGAGTCCAAGAAAGTGATTACGTACAAATGAATATTAGATATCATATTCCAGCAATTACCACTGACTCATCACCAGATGATGTTCCTATACAAGCAACTGGTGTTTTAATATTAGTAAACCCTTTCCAAACAATCGAGTACATACTATGTGAGGCAACACCATATTCCGAAAGTTGGATATTGTCAATTCTGTCTGAATTCGGAGATCGTGGGCCATTTGTCAATCCGCGAATCAATCGACGGGGTGTCGTGATTGGTTAAAACGCGAGTTGACCAGGACGACGCTGACGTCGACTGTGCTGAGGTAGGTGTTCGAGTGTGCTGCTTGCTGCGGGCTGCAACCTTCCCTGCGAGCTGCTTCTCAACTAAATTGGTATGTACACTGTGTGTAGCCGAAGGGTGACGAGTTTTCGGCGTAGTTTACCGCTCATACCGCCAAGTACAGTCACAAATAGGCGTGGACCGCGCCGTACGCTCTTGCTCTGTCTGCTTCAACATGAAGAGAGGCCACAACATGCCCCTAATTATATGCTAACACGTCTTTTGCTGTGATGGTTTACTTAGAGCTGGTCGCTGTCGTACCTAGCTCGTGCATAATGCAGGAAGCCGTGATGAAACATCATGCGCACCCCAACACCGTGTTTCACTGTCTATACGGGTTTTACAACATCGGTACGTCGCGAAAGCAGCTAGCGAACGTGTATACCAAGTCTGAAACCACGATTGGGAACTGGATACGAGTGTTTGAGGCTACAGGAACGTTTGAGCGTGCGCAAACAAAAGCTGATAAGAAGTTTACAATGGGCCACAGGAAGTGTGCGCCCTGCTTCACGCTCGTTCTTTTATACGATGGCTAAAATTTGCCCATAGCTCCTGCACGATCTCCACGAACGTCACTCCATTCGCAACAAAATCGTCGAGCGTGTCGCCGGATGAATCACGTTGTCCGATAGTACTCTTAACGCATAGGGCGAACAACAAGCTGGAATAGATGAGCTTGCGCCAACGTCGATGTGGCTGGCAGTGGTGGTCGAGTTACTTCGGCTTGATTTTGCAGTGGTGTAGCTGGCGGCGAAAGCAGGGGTGACACGGTCCGTGCTGGGGGTTCTGGTGGAATCGGTCCTGCTGGGGGTATCGGTGGCGTGGCTCGTGCTGGCGCGAGTAGCACCGGAGATAGAGGCAGCGTGACCGGCGTTGAAGGCTTCTCTGTACGGGCTAGTGCAGGGAGCGCTGGAACTGAATCAGCATACGGCGACACACTCGATGAACACCGTTGCATTCGCGACCAACTGCTCGTGCGTGACGCACGAGCTGGTGCAATTGTTGTGCCTGCTCTATCCGGTTACGGCGAAGTTCGTACTCGGGCACCACGGCCGGGCCTTCGACTTGCTGTGGTAGAAGCCACTGCACACTCTGCTTCGCTGCCGTCGGAGATCATGTTGCCGTTGCCTTCTGTGAGAAGCGCGTTGTGTCGATTTCAACCCCTTATCAGGGATATTTTCATGATATACGATAGGTCTGAGCGATTGCCTGCGCCATTTGGCGGGGGTGATTAACCAACCGCCCAATCCAGTTTTGAGTAGAACGCACAATAAATGTCTGTAGTGCTTGGGAAGACGTACGAAGTGAATTTTTCGTCGAAATAATGAGCTATATCGATGATTTTGTCATTGGTCGTAGAAAATGATGTAATGCAGTCAATAAACATAACTATGGATGCGCTGGTGACGCTGGTGAAACGAATTCATCATCGAAAGCTACCTCTTATTAAAGTCACCGCGACTGTGAGCTTGATGGCATTAATGAAGGCGATATTGAGCTGTCCTCGGATATATTACAGCTGCTGAATACTGACGAGGATGGCAAAGACATCCCAACCTCAAGCAAATTTAAGGCAGTGTCATGGTTAAGGTATTATATTCCTGACGGACATAGTACAGCGAACATAAATACATTTACCAACTCCGATGTGTTGCATCACGGACGGCACAGTTATAAGAAACACTAACCCATGACTCTTAATCTCCTGCACTCGGCTTTATGAAACAATCGGTAAGAGATAGTACTGATGATCGGATTAAGGAAGCAACGTCACCTATGGAAGCGGCTAAACAAGACAATGAGATGGTCGAGTTGTTGGATCAGGCTTTAGTGTCTCAAACAATGTAGTGGTATCCGTCCACAATAAAGATTCCGGAAAATTATTTGGCGACAATAACATAAATACGGATCATTTAGATTGAGTAAATTACAGCACGTCGCTTTCATCGGTTTAGCTCGGCACTAGTACAGCGTTGGAAAATTGAAGGGTCTTGAACTATGGATATGATAATGCTCAAGGAAAACTGACTCGCTTCTTTTCTACCTTGCGGTGAAGGTGGCACCGGAAACAGGCGAGTGGTTAGTACGGTTGAAAAGTTTTGCACCAGTTGGAACCGTCATGCCTGTTTTCTGAAACCGCGCTGACAAGAAAAGCTGTTACACATATTGGTGATCAAACCCTTGCGAGGTTTTACTTTGTCTCACGCAGTACTCTTCTTTACTGGGCGAGGTATCGAATACAGATGCGGACACCTTTACACTTCACAATATTAAATGAACAAGCTTTCACCATCCTAACTAAGTTTTGAAATAGGCGGGGGTTACTTGTGGAACAACGACGTCCTTTGCCCCAATCGAACTTGACGTGACAACAGGTTGGAGCTCCTTGGACGGAGCTTTGCGGGTGCACGTGCTTCACCACAGGGTAACAGACTAAATACCCCTTGTGGGTACAAAGGCAATCGAACTCTGTTTACTTTAGCACTAGCGTGCTTTTTCGTGTTCTGCATGTAGCTTAATTGAGATCACTGACATACACTTGGTTCCATCATGTGGGTAAATCTGGGTACACCCCTAATTGTGCACCGGCAACTCTTCGCTCAAGATATGAAATAATCTTGGTCGAATCTTAACGATCTCGATCTGATTCAGGGATTCAGGCATTTGACCTAGGATCCAGGGAATCTAGGATATTGGATCTTGAAGCCTTGATTGACGGTTATTCACGTTTGAACGTGCGTAGAGGTACATTACATCTAGTATTAACACTCCCAGGTCTGGGGACCATATTTGTCTCGGAAAACTCTGCCGGCACCTTTTACATCATCACACAAATCCTGTATATTTAACAAGTCCTCTCAGTCATCGAACTGTTTGGTCAGCCATGGGCAATGTGAACGTCGTCATATCAGACTCCATTTTTATTAAAAATGAAGCGAGTATATCGTGTTAACCCTCACAGTATATGACATTGGTGGAGCCTCCGTTATATACTAATCATTGCTTTGCGATTTCTAGTGGAAGTTCCGAACGCAATAGGGTAAATCGACCGAATATAAGCCGCTAATGAATCAACCAAACTGGTCTTTTATCCTGTGATTTGACAATATTTGCGCGTACATACAAAATCCGATCAAAAATGATTGCCGCTATAAACACATGGTCGATTAGCGTTGTCACTTGAGAATTGTAAAGGACTGGCTCTGTTACGCGCAGCAACCGACGAGGACCAGAAAGGTTAGGCGGAATTAGCAATACTCACCGAATTAGTTAGAGGAGGCGAAGCCAGGGACTTCAACTGTGACATGAGAAGATAGGAATATAACAGAACCCAACTGCCACACTCCCATTTCATGTTGCTAACTTTACTTAAGGCCAACCTCGTGGTCGCCGTGCGCAACTACTCGTTGTCCTGCACCGGTAATACATTCAGCCATTAATGCAAATTGGAAACTGCCGTGGACCGGCGGCTTCATGAAGATGGCGCAATATTGTATTCACTTGGACAACAAATCATCCTCGCTCAACGAAGTCTCGATCCTTTATGAGTTCAGACTCACACTCTTGACTTTGTAGTTACTAGTCACTTCATCGATCACTTGAGCTGGGCTTGGTTAGTTTATTGTGTGCTGCCGTCGGAGCTTCAGCTCTACACACAAATTTGTTCCACGCTATCAAGTCCGAACATTCACTAGCAACGTCAAACTCCCCACTGCACGTTTCTTCCTTCATGATCTACGTCTTCTTAATCTTGTAAGCGAACGTAACCGTGGTTCATCTGCGGCACGCAGTAAGTAATAGAACGATGGCTATCTTTCCCATTTTGCAAGTCTGCAATGGCATAAGTGTCCAGCTACAATCCCAGAGATTCCATATTGAACTTCACCAAGCAATACTCACGCGAACATTTTCGGTAGCGGAAACACGCAAAGCGTTCCTATGGGTGGTATGTGAGAAACAACAAAACCGATATTGCAGATACCTTGCAATGCATTGATACTCCACATCCGGATTAATATTCTCACAAATATACAATCTACTCATACCAGGTTGCTCATAGCCTGAGGTGTCGTACATTTCCTCATCTTAAAATGCCCGAGCAGCGGCTGACGAATCCGCGCTACAAGGTCGACAATAATTTGCCAGGATCGAACATATTTACAATTAGCAGCGAGGGTGCCTTTCAAGGTGAAGCCTGTGCACACCGAAAAATTGTATTTAACACAAAATAGTTAGTCCTGCTAGAAGCCAACCGGTTTACGCGGCTTGTCGCTGTCCACCCTGTTACAAGTAGAATGTTGAGTTGTATGAGCAACACCGCTGCATCTACCTCGCTAAGCGGCTCTCATACCTCTTTCGCTAGCACCGGAATACCAATGACTTCGAACTTCAGAATATTGGTGACCCTAGATACTGGGAGAACCGTGTAAGTCATGACAACAGATGGGGCACGTTGGGCCGCCATGTCTTCCTAGTCCATGATTTAGGACCCTCCGACGCATTTCCACCACCAGCGCACGTCATGTGGAGACTCAGAAACTGAGAGCTGTTGTCAAATTGAATGTGTCGTTCCAACCATCACCGGTATGGAAGCTTACACTTGTTGTGCAGCTGTTAAACCAGCGAGCCCCAGTGATACGTCCGCGGTTCGTGAAGGTGCAGCTGTCGTGTCGTCGTAAAAACCACAACCACGCCGACTACCGCCTCCGACCACCGCCTCCGAAACATGCACTCTCTCCATGAGTGATCGGTAGTACGGCAGAATCGATGGTGAGACAGGGTCCTTCGCCAACCGACGGATTTTACCTCAATGTATAAAGGGTTGCATTCCCACCAGGACTCTGGGGCCCGCAGAGCCAGTCCGATGGTGCAACGACCGCTACCCCAGTATTGTCAACAAATACAACAGCGCCTCCAGAGGACTTTCGTGAGCTAGAAGTCCTCCGGATAGAAGTCCGCCGCATGATGACACCGGTGGCTGGTACTCTACTCCGGTCGGTAGTCTGGCGCTGTCGAGCGCCCGTGAAGAACTGCCGCCTGATACGATTTACCAGTTGTCGAGTGGCAATTTCCCCGGAGAGGCGAAAAAGGCGAAATGAGATGACCCCCTCAATCCCACGCCTTAGCAGGTCAGATGATGTAAAATTTGTCCCATATCTAGGAAAGGCTCAGTAAGTGCATCAATATAGCCTTCGTCGAAGAGGAGAAAGGGAGATGGAATGCTTGGGGTGGTTTGGCACCGCTGCCAAACGCCTGGCAACCGCCATATCGATGGTTGCCTCCCCGTATCAGGCATAAAATTATCTACGAGAATACATATGATATCTAGTTCTAACTTGATATCTGTCACACTCACCCCATTAAAAGATAAACCCACGTCTTGAACTTTCATTTTCAACATCGTCGCGTCTTAGAAGATGCATTTTTCCGCGCCGTCAGGTTATGAGCCGTTCCGCATCTACTTGACCGCTTGCTTGTTGAAACTTCCTGCAACTGCTGCTCTACATGTCTCTTCATGAAGCGAATTCCTCGGGTAAGCTCAAGTTTGTTCTCGTGTTCCCCTCCCTTTGGCCTTTTGCGTGGTCTTTGTCTGTACATTGTGTGCGCTACAACCAGCAACGCTGCGGTCGCACGATGGCGAGAACGAGCCAAAACGCTGTTAGGCTTAGTGAGCGGCGCATTCGACGGTCCAACCTCGCTGCTCGAGCTTTCAGTGCTGTGACTCCGCTTCGCTCTGCTCTTGTCACCACTCAGCGCTGGCATCTGTGGCTCGTTACGGACCGAGCTGATGGTTATGTGACGCGCAACAGCCTGTACCTTGTACACTACATCGTGGGACCTGGTGTCACCGAGCGTTTATGTGGCTCCTACTGGAAGATGGTTTGACCGAATATCTGGATTTGGTGGACCGCTTCAAAACCCATGGTGATGGCTTCACTTTTGCGCAGTATTTTCTAGCCCAAGAGGACCCGTTTGAGTTTGCGATTAAAAGTCACCTTCGGGTCGGTGATGATTTAATGCTTTAGCGATGGCAGTGATAATACTTGGCATCCCACCTTGGTTTTCGAGCGATGGTGTTGATCGCTTGTATAATGAGCGTCGCGCCCGTGCCCGACCGCTTTCAAACCGTGGATTGGTGGATTGTTCTGAACAATCTTTCACTTGTCTTCTGTGAGAATCGCTCAACGAGACTGTAAGTTAATTATAATATTGTAAAGGCTGATCAAGACAAGTTCTCTTAATTAACAGCTTTTTCTTTTGTGTTATTAGTTGCTACACTACGCTGGGTCCCGTGTGCATTGAAATGCTACGAACTGCCTCTCGCGGGGAGTGAAGAGGTCGATTGCCTCGGTAATGCCCACCCGCTTTGGGCTCATACTGGACGTATGGACCCATTTAAGCAAACATAACATCGCTGTCTTTGTTTGTTATGAAGCTAACGGCAAAGGTAAAGCCCTCGCTACTATATATGATCCGTCTCCTGAATGAGGAGGACGATGACCCTAGGCTCTCGCACACAGAGAGTACCTAGCGAACACGCTGCCATGTGAGTATGGCAAGCAGCTACAACAGTGCGTGTGTATTAGAGGAAAATACAATTTGATCTGGAAGTCAAAACCCTTTAAAGAGGCTAAACATTCATTAGCCAAATAGCATGACTTCGTACTGCATTTTAGACCAAGCAACATCAAATAGGGGTAGAAATAACTCATTCCGGCTTATTTCAGGAATTGTCCGGAATCACTATGAGTTTGTGAAAAGTGGCAATAGAAAAGTCAATATTAATTCTGACTTATCGTATAAATAGGATTTGGGTCGGAAGAAACTGATGTAGCTGCAAACGCTACAATTCCAGCAAAGGCAACTGAGAAGAGAAGAAATATGTAAAGACCGCCGCGCGGGCTCGTCAGACTAGTGCACCTGTGTAAATTTTCTACTCATTATTGACGGCTTTTTCAATCTTTCTCCAGACTAAGAGAAGTGGTAAAGCTCGAGCAGCTGATGGTTGTTTGTCAAAGTCCACGGCTTTACGCTATTTCTCACAAATTACTAACACCCTCAGAGTGCGATACAGTGATTGCTTGCAAGATTCTAAGCGTATTGCTAAAATCCGCGACAAAAATTACGAGCGCTATTGACGAGCGCAATCTTCACACGAACGTTCAATCTAATGATGCACCTGGTAGTACGCTGAATGTTTTATGCGAACTAGTGGAGCATCTAGCGGTGTCTGCTAATGTGGCAACCGGTCTTACGTCTGTGCACGATGGTGCTTTATTAACACTGATGTAGCATACGCTTGTTCGCGCGATTAATGCTTATTTCGCACGAAGCAAAATAAACAAGTTTCTGGGGACCTCTTCCTGCACATTGCAATAATTAAGACATTTTTTGTCCAGGAAGTATCGATTTACAAGTCTTATAAACGCTGGCAACAATGTGTGATGGATCCATTTGACATTCTTTATATTTGTTGTAACGAAACCTCGGAATATCTGTTCCCGCTAGTTCCTCGTTTGGCTATGCCGGACGTACCAGGAAGTCAAACATACACAAAGGAGGAGACTATTATATTCTGCGAGAGCCTACAACCGACATAGACAACGTTAGTCAACCAGTACAAAAGCGCGAGCAAAAGCAACCCAACATTGCTATCTACGTTACCGAAGTTGTTCGTGGATTGCATGCCTGCCGCCATTCGTAGCGCGCTTACACCAAATATGACTAGCCATTCGTTACATCAAGGGACTGCTGCTTTTGCAACGCCTATCTAAAACAAGCCACCCAGTGGATCTTTACGAGAGGAGCGTGGCCGCTTGTGTCGCTGACAAAAGCCTTCGCATTCATCGGAACTACTACACGTGAGGACCAAATTGTAGCAAACATGGTGGCTGGATACGAAGCTCAAGACTTATATGTACCTACCAGCAGAGGCTCCCCGTCATAAGTTAGCTCAGCTGGTACGCTGCGGAACGAGCTCTTCCGCCACGTGATGGACTCTACTGATCCTCGCCTGAACGTATCACTTGAAGTAGTAAATGCAACGTTTCCAGCTCTGCTGATTCACATGGAGATAGTGTTAGCAAGCTCGTCAAAAACATCTTCTTCTGAATCGTATGTATTACGATACCTGTTCGAGCTGAAACGTGGCATCGCTACCACTAACACACCGTTTGAGTGCAATCTATCCACTACGAAGTGCTGTTAATGAGGGTCGCATCTGGCGACTCGCTGGCGCACAAAATTCCACGCTCAACTCAGCAAAAAAATGGCTGGAGGTGATGGGCTTCTCGCTTTAACATTGGGAATATACTGGCGCAGTTAACAGACCGCAAGACTCGTGTTGAATACACCTTGGTCACCTTCACCGCTCCACAGAGTCGAAGAGCCGCTGATACTTCTGCCACCACATCTGCTTCGATACGCATCCCTGCACCTGCAACTGCATCTACCCTCGCTGGTTGTTTCCTGGACTGGTACACAAACTGCATCTGGTAAGCTGAAAAAGGAAAGTTAAAAAAAAATAAGAGCAGATGCCAAAGCGGTCGTCAATATTATGGCGGTACTTTACCAGGAGTCGTGCAAGATCCCTGCTCAGCCAAGCAGAACCTGCAAAGACGCTCACGAATCTTGGAGGCGCAATAATTGGCTGTTGGTTCTCGCCATGGAGCAGAAAGCGACCGAATGTCTGCATGCCTTTGACGGCAAGATGTCGGCCAGCAAGGCTTCTACACTTCGAAAACGTTGGCGCGCTCTGTGTTCTTCCCACCAGTCTGCATACTAAGCGTTGAGAGCTTAATATCTCGCTCTTCGTTCAGTGGCTCCATTGTCGACCTATGCTCGCCACCATCCCATCAGTGGAGCGCCAGTGAGTTGTCATAACACCTGCATCACAACTACAAATCGAAAACGCACACATCACCTCCACGGATATGCCAGAGGGTGGAATCGAACCGGCAGCTTGGAGGCCGAAGCCTCCTGCTCTACCATCGAGCTACTCCAGAGTCATGACCTATGGGCCTCTACATCAACAACAAAGAGTACACGAACCAGCATTTAAGACATAAGCACGATACTATACCACATAACATTTTTACATGTACTTCTTGACTTAGACCACGTTGTCGCCGTCTCGTCTGCGCCGTCGTCCGGCCGCTGTCCACATACTCACCGCAGACTCCATCACAGTCCGCCCGTCCTCACCGCTACCGACCTCCTGCCGTCCTCCCTGCCGTCCAGCCGTCCGCGCAGTCTCCCTCGCATCGAAGTCCGCCCGCCCTCGACGCCCAACTGGCCGCTGCCAAAAAGCGAATGGTCAGAAAGATAACCTTAATAAAGTCCGACATTTTGCCCTTTTCACCCACGTCCGCGAAAAAAATAATAAGCTTGGGTATGTGGCCTTTTCGTGAGACACCTAATACAAAGCGAATAATATGCGTCAGAATCTGTCCGAGTCTGACAATTACTGTGGGTGACAACTGCCGCGTCAATAGGCGCCTCGATACATTGGTAGGAGTTACGTGGTTTGGATGTGCATCGCACAGACTCAACCGTGACGTACGACAGGAGCTACAAGAGCATGATCCCGACCCCGCGGAGTGGAGATTCTGTAGTTTAGCTGCGACCGCTTACCCAATGTGCAAAGCTCAAGAAGCTTTAGCTAGGTTTCGTCTTTTATGTAACTTTTTGTGTTATTGTCTCTGTAATTGCGCTAATCATTTGTTTCGTCGGATGTACGCTCAAATCGGACCTTCGGCCCATAATTCGACACGAAGACACCTGGAGGAGTTCAATCTTTACGATGCTGCATCGCTATTTCAGGTTGATCGAGTACCTCGACACTGAGGACGTCGACATTGCTAACATTCTCCCCGCCTAGCCTGCAACCGCCTTCTACGCTGCTCTCCACTCGAAGATCTTAGGGACGTCATTTGGGTGTCAGAGGCTCTTAAAAAACGGCATTGCCCCGCTTGATGTCCGTGAGTGGTTTGAAAACTTCATTGCTATCAAAATCCAGTACGATACCGATTTTGGCACGTTTGAGCTGCGGTGCAATTCATTACAGTGCATGTGTATAGCACATGCGATAACTTTATTTTCTTATTGTAGGATAAGCATACATTTGTCGGACACCCTATCCCTACACAAAATATAGCTGCTACCGGAGCCAATCAGCGATTTCTCTCGTAGCATTAGCACAGTTTCGTCAGTAATTTAGCCAATTAAATTTGATTAGGGTTAGAGTTACTGGGTCCAGCTATCTACCAGAAAGTCCGGAATGTGCATGTCTTACACAGTAATGCTCAATACAACTTTCATAACTTACACCTCAATTACAGGATAAGTTGCAGTTCGTCCGGAGCTTTTAATACCACTGAGCAGCAGCTCCCAATGATTTTATGAATATAGGCGTTGAGCACCTCGAGGGCCCGACATGCCTCATAGGAGCAGTGCTGGCAAGGTTTGGACAGCTAGCGACGACACATTCATTCATATATAACACACTTAAAGCAGTCATGATATAGACAATGGATGTATTAATATTATTATATGTGTAAGAAGCAGCAACGCAGAAATTATATTCCTACTACATGTATGTAACAGATCCAACCTAGCCGCTGCGTTCCCCGCGTTGCCATCCTCACCGTCCCCCTCAATGCCCTCCTCGCCCTCCTCCATCCCGTCCATGCGGCAGCTGTACACTCTTCTCGTCGACTGCCACCCTCTGCGTTCGCTGACTTCGCCGCTATCCAACCGCTTACCCCCCGCCATTCTGGGTGCAGTGTTGCCACCGCTGTCCATCCCCCACTGCGGTTGTCCGCCACCTCCGTCGTATGTCGCTGCCGCCGCTCCTGAAGGCCATCACTGTTGTGCTCCACGACGCCACGACGCCGTCTCCGCAACCCTTCGCGTCAACCTCGCTGCCGTTCACTCGCCGTCATCGCCCCAGACCAGCCGCTGTCCTTGCCCGAGTCATAACCGCCGTCGTCTCCAATGTCAAGCCACCGTCGTCTCCCCTGTCAAGCCACCGTCGTCGCCCCAGTCTAAACCGCCCGTTGCTGCTGTCCGTCGCTGCCGTTGCTTCCACCCACCGTCTCTGTCCGTCCACCGCCGCCGTACGCCGCTTCCAGCCAACGAAGCCGTCAGCTGCCGTCGTCGCTTCCACCGCTGCCGTGGTCCTCTGGTACCTGGGACGGGCCTTTAAGGAAGAGTAGTCAGAAAACAATTTTGATTTAACAAAAAACATTTTCACTCTCGTCCGGAATGAATAATTACCAACGATGGCTTTTTCCTGACACGCCCAATACAATACGTATGGTTCGTGTCCGGAATCAGACAGTTACTATGTTCATGCAGGGACGAAGACTGACATTGCTCACAGCCAAGACTTCGTACCGGGCTGCGTTCGTGTCCAACCTGCCCCTGACACGAGCTGAGAAAGCGGTCCTTTAGCCGTTTGCTGCTGCCTTCACCTCAGATCTCCAGGCAACGACGAAGAAGACGGCTCCTTCTTTGATCTTCTGCAGAAACGAATTCGTCTCGCGCAAATCCAGAAGAAGTTTGATCTTTTTTGCAGCATCCTGCCCACTCTAATTTTGTCGAAAGGATCTTGAAGCATTGCTCGCATGAAGCTCGAGCTGATACTGTTCTTACGCAAGGACACAAATTGCTGGGATGTAGCACTGTAGATGGACTGCGTAGTTAAGAACATACTACATGGTGGCTTTCTTTTAAATTTGACATTATGTATACGTTGCTGCTCCTGTATGCCATTACTCATGCATAGCGTTCTTTTGGCTACTTTTATTTTTGTTGTTGTCTACTATAAATAAAGGTGCCTAATCGTCGGTCCTGCTGGGGACTGCAAAGCGGTATTCGCGCCACCGCGAAGAACGAGGCAGATTCCTGCAAAACCAAATTACAAGTATCAGCAGCTATTCAATGTACAAGTTGTAACGATTTATTGTGTCCTAGTTCGCAGCATATCACCACAACTCCCCGCATTACCTTTTTGCTTATAATGTAGTTTTACATATGTGGTATTTGCACGAAGATCTTTATCAGCTGAGTCGAGCTGTTTTAATATAGTCTGCGGTCACTATAAATGCCTAGGTTCCCACACACCTACGTGTATACCTTGCATAGGACCATCACATCGCAACTCGATCCATTGGGCTGGCTTTACTCGTAAGCCCACTGCGATGAAACATCCACGCCAGTTGGGTTCGGAAATGATAACACATCGGCCTACTTTCGAGTCATTTCTGCAGCCGTGGCTTCATCTAGTGCTCCCATGCATGCTATATCAGTATTGTATGGCACCCTGGCCAGTGGATCGTATAGATGAGCCGTGATTTTGTACGGAAGACTAATAGCCAATACGATGGTCTCCCAACGGCTGCCTAGAAGGATTAAAGGAATGGTCACAGACTTCACGTCAAATATGTTTTCCTCGAAATGGACATCGGAAATCCAAACTGGACAGTAAATCATGAAATGATATATACACCCTAGAAACATATGCGTATCTATCTAGCGGCATAGACGCTGCAGGAGTCATTAACCCCGTTCATCAGCCAGATAATCGACTACCTCTTTAAATAATATACTGAATTTGGTTTCCAGGAGCCCGAGTTATGATCTAAGAGATGCGGTATCGAATTTAACCAGGAAAGCGAGAGCTAATTCGTGTTGTGTTCGCGCAATGTAATCGCGTGTTTGACCGATGAGTTGATCTCGGCACTAAGATTCCACCTGGCGCACCACGTACTGCACCCCAATCCTGGCATATCTACATTATGTCTTACTCCAATTGGCGATACGACTCTCTCACCTTATGGAACTCGCCATTAACTGTACATAACGTCTGCATTATCGATCAGATCACATGCGGTCATTAAATCAACAACGACCTTTTATACAGCACAACAAAATCGTGTAGCAACCACAGCAAAAATTACCTGCAGAATGGCACCAGACCCTTTCTAACCATTACGACGATATCATCACAGTGCAGTGTTGTACATTTCAATCTAGTCTAGAAGCATTGAGTCAGGTTTCTTGTTTTTGTCATTATAGCCCGCAAGTCGTGTTTGTAGCATATCGATGGCAGGTCTCGTTGCAATAACCAAAACACATGTGTACAACGAATGTAGGGTTGGCACTATACCCTAACATGTTGGTTAGCTCTACACGTGGATTATGGTTGGTGTTTGTAGAGCAACAACGACAACAAGTTGTCCGGTTGAAAATCGCCAAAATGTGTCGATTTTAGATTCATAATAATGACTGAAAACATCCACTGTTGGTTAGTGTAGAGTGAGAGCAGCCAAAAGCAAAATTGTCAACCCTAAGCGAATGTTTTTAGACATCTGGTGCAGGGACCTCGAGTGCCTGCAGGGAGTAGTGTGGTCTCGTTCGTACAGATAGGATGCGAGTTCAAGATCATCTCAAATGTCTGGATATATCGTGTATGCAGGACCCACCGCACTTCATCGGATGAAGTTGACACTTAAATCCTTCGTTATGTGACAGTAATATAGCGCTCCATTGATGCTGAAGATATTTGCTACGTTTTGATCCGTAGACGGCCCTCCCCTAGACGATGTGGCTTGCATGAATAGTCACAGGATACTCGCTTCCCATATATGTGGCTACGAGCTCCCTAACCTTGCTCTTGAAATTGAACCGAAGCTTGACACGACAGGTGCTACTATGTAACACAGTAGCTAGCCAAGGAAACGTTGCGTGGGCGGCAGCGACGAGCTGGAGGCAGCCAGATGTCCAGTGCTTGGTGGCCATGTAGGGTTGGTTGAAAAATGAGAAGTGAAATTGATCAGAGCTCTTACGGTTGTGGTGCATAGCTTCTTGCTCTTGGGAATCAACTACCAGATTGTAGGACCTATCGTTCTCCTATCACAATCGGTATCCTAAACTACCAATAAAATCTTCCTAAGATGAATCGTAGCTTCAGCTTGATCGATCCTTGATCAGATCGTAATCAAAAATCCAGTGGCGAACAAGAATATTTCAAATCGGCAGGGATTTTGAGTCCATGAGGCCGCAAGGATTCCAATGTTGACACTGAACCTAGAACGCTTCAGAAAGCGTAAACGCTTGCCTAAACGGAATGGCCACACTCTCCACCAGTAGAAATGCATGTTTACACACCGACTGCAACACGACATCAAGCATAATCTGGATAGCCTAAATGTGTAGTCTGGATTGACTAGCAGCTGCCTGCTCATTGGCAAGGCCAGCTACGTCACAACACATCGCTATCACTGCGATAACAGTCGCTCTGTGAGTTACTGCCGGCTGCTGAAATGTTGCAGAACAACTGCTCAATAAGCAATGGACGTCTACTGCTTCATCCGACGATGTTTCCTATGGTACATTCGCTTTATCGTCGTTTATAGTCACGTTTATCGCTATTTTATAAGAGCATCTCCACCAGTAAATGAGTAAAACTTAAGGCAATGATGTGTGTACCAAAAATATAAGATCGTGCAGGAGGGATTCAATTTAGTCTTACTCATCGTCAGAAACTAAGCTTTTTGCAAGGTTGCATCACCGTCAGAAAGTACAGTTTTTCTTGCAAGGTTCAAAGCTCGCATTCGCTTGTTGCATCTGGTCGTGTGTTAGTCTACCGAATCTTTAGGAGATGAGCTTTGGGGAGAGTGCGCGCAAAAGGAAGTGCCGCTCCCCGCAGTTCATGAAGATAAGAGCTTCCAGAACGGTCTAGAAGCTCCCACAGCTGCCCTACGTATGTTTTGTCTTCTAAATACTATGGCATTCTAACTCTAACCTTGTTGCCTACCAAAACCGGATAGGCTATAATCCTGATACACTCACCCTCCCTTCAGGTTGCGCGTCCCTCCAGTCCGACCATTCCCGAAAAAGCAAATGTCGCAGTAGCCGTCGCCCCGCGATTTGTCAGACCCCGCTTCCCCTTTGCTTCAGCCTGGTTGGAGGGAGCTTGGATAGGTCTCGCGGGCTGATGGTCATGACTTCCGCGACTGTTGCTTCCGCAGGCAACTCGCCACGCCGTAACCGTGTCGCTGGCGCTGGGACGCTTCCTCCTCGTGTTGCTGGCGCTGAGTCGCCTTCTGTCGGTCCTGGTGCGCCGCTCCCTCTGCGCCTGCTGCTCCCTTTGCCCTGCTGATCCTGGTATGCTCACTGAGCCTGCTTCGTCCGCGGCACCTAGTTCGTCCGCTGCGTCGGTGTCGTCCGCTGCGTCCTCTGGCTCAGGTCGCGATACTGCTGGCGTCTCGAGCTATCTTGGCTCTGAGGAGGGTCCACTTGGGCGCCCTGGTGGCCGCTGGTCAACCAGCTTTTAGACTTCAAGGTTCCGGCGTCGCCAACGCGCTCTTTCGACAACCAAGTGACTCCGCCAAAGAGTCTGGAAGGGCTAATAGTTGCTGATGACGTTGAAGCTACCCGCAGCCCGTGTCCGATGACGTTCAACCGGCTGAAGGTGATGGCCTATTCGACGACAGTGATGACGAAGAAGCCGATAAACCTCCTCTCTCTCGCGTGCTCCGTGGTGACGAGACCTCGACTTGGCACCCTGATTTGCCTACTGTCCCACAGAAGCACCCATCGAACGGGCAGTAGAAACGTTACGACCCCCTTCGCATTTGGAACTACGATCAGCCCTGTAACATCGTGCGCTTGCTTGAAGTCTCGGGCGAGGTCCCTCATCGTTGTCACCTAGTCGAGTAGAAATGACGCCCTCTCCAGATGAGTTGGGTGTGGATGGAACTTCTTGACAAGCCTTCACTTTGCTCGATGATGCAGCGAGTAGACGAGCGGAAAGCTTCTAAAGATCCACGCCCGTTCACGGTTTGGGGCAAAAGGAAGGAGATACAGCGTCTTCTGTTAGGACTTGCTTTAAAAATGACTTCCGCTCGGCGCTTTACTATCTTGGCCAGCCTGACTTGGTTACTATGAAGATGTGGGATGCTTTCGAGGACACGCGACCCTCTTATATCCAGTATGGAGTGTCTCGTGAAGATGCTACGGATTTCTTCAAGCACCTGCAGCGTCCAGATGTCCCCATGAATCGCGACGAACTTCAACGGCATATCCAGTCACAATCAGTTGCCAATATTCGCACGTTCCGAAACTTCTGCAATGATATTGAGGCAGGTGCATACTTGGTCAGCGCTGGTGAAGATAACATTCGACACTTTTTCATCGTGGTCTCGCATGGTCCTGGAAGACGTCCGCTCGTTATCGATTGCTACGATGAAAAGAATGACCCGCCAATGGCTGTGATCCCTCTCAGCTATCACAAGTGATTTGGTCACGTGAAGTGGATGTGCCGTGTGAAACTTCAGCCTGGATTCAAGTGCCGTCGCGGTAAGCGCAAGTCGAAGACGCAGCATAAGCGGGAGAAGCACCTGCGGCAGCAGATGCAACAACTCTAGGGGGTATACTCCGGGAATACATGTAGGCTTTGAAGCCCCCTACGTCTGCTTGGTTTGCCTTCGTTTTCCTTCCTCCGGTTGGCTTCACACGAAACTATTAAATAGGTATTTGTGCCAGATTGGCGATTGGTTCCCAGGTGGGCTCCTCTTCACCCACACACTCCACAACAAATTGGGTTTGCCTCTTTCGAGTTCTCTTCCCCTGGATACGTGTCGCTAGAAGCCCAACAGATCCAACAGCTAAGACGCCGTCGTGTGGCCTCGACAGTCGTGTAGGCTCCTTGCACGGCTTCAGTGCACCTGTGTTAAACACCGGGTGGAGCTTGTTGCAGTCTGTATGTTGAACTCGAATGCATGGTTGTGAACCTTTCGGTCAACCGTGTCCGGGACAATCCATTTGGGGCCAATCTTGGAGGAGTTATGTAGACCGGTGTGCTTGGGATCCAAGTTCTTTTTGCTCAATTACACTCGGTCACCGACATTGAAAACTTGCTCCTTGCGGTTCTTGTCGTAGATGCCGCGCTTCCTCTCTTGGACTTGAGCCAGAGCTTCTCGACAGCGTAGTAGAATTGCTGCTTGGTGCTCATGGAATATAAGCGCCTCGTCGACTAGCTGGAATGTTGCGGAGCTGATCTGCAGCTAGTTGCAATGGATTCAAGGGGATAAACCCAAGATCAGCTTCGAAGGGGGCCATCTTCGTGCTGTTATTCACTGTTGATTTTACCGCAAACTCGGCATTCGCGAGGTGGACATCCCAGTCGTCTTGAAGGGGTCCCCAGAAGCAGCGAAGATACTTCTCGAGCTTTCGGTTCATGCGCTTGGTTTGGCCGTCACCTTGAGCTCGGTGGGCCACCGTCATGCTAAGCTTCGTTCCGATAGTCTTGAAGACGTGTTACCAAAATGCTGACACAACTTCCGGTCGCGGTCGGATATAATTTTGGTTGGCTTGCCGTAAAGTTTCCAGATGTGATCAATGAAGAGACGTGCATCGCCTTCGGCTGTTACATTCTTCGTCGTTGGCACAAAATGGCATCGCTTCGTCAACCGGTCGACAACAACCCAGATAGAGTCGACTTTGTTCATCGTCCGCGGCAAGTTGGTGATGACTTTCATCGAGACGGAACGCCTTTGTTCATCAGGAATGCGAAGTGGTTTGAGCAATCCCGGTGACTTCGTGAGCCTCGGCTTGTTTCGTCGACAAGGTTCACAGTCTGTGATGTACGTCTGGTTCGATCTGAGCATCTTTTACCAGTACCAGATTCGAGCCAACGTAAGGTACGTTCGCTCGGCAACAGGATGTCCTCCGTAGTTGGAGTCATGACATTCGATGATGATCCGCTGTCGAAGCTTCAACGCGTTGGGTACCGCAAGTCGTGGTACCTCGTCTGCTGGAGATTGATACCACAGCAAGTCGTCCACGTACAAAAAGCATTGATACGTCTTCCGATACTGTTGCTTAGCCCGGGGCTTCTCGGTTTCCATGCGTCGCTTGATGACAGCCAGAACTGTTTGTACTTCACGTTCCTTGGCGTACGCTTCCTTGCTCGCCTTGACCAACTCGCTGTCCGTAGTGGCTTCACTGACTTCCATGTGGAATGAGGTGTCATTGAAGCTTGTCACACTCAGATCGTGGAAGTACTTCGTATCAGGTTGCAAGTCTGGTCTTTGGCTCAATGCATCAGCGATTCCGTTGTTCGCACCGCAGATACGAGAATGTCGGTTGATACTCCGCGGGGACATAATACCATTGAGCAAGACGACGATTAGCCATACTTCTGCGTGAACAGTCCTTCGAGACTCTTGTGATCTGTCTCGACAATTGGTGGCTTATCCAAGCAGTAAATCCGGAAAGCTACTAGCGCGTACACGATGGCCAAGAGTCTTTGCTGTTGCATCGGGTAATTGAGTTCCGCTGATTTCATCTTGCGACTGGTATTCGCAATAGGACGCTCAATACCGTCGACAACCTGGAACAAGACGCTACCGACAGCAAACTTGCTAGCGTCTGTACGCATATGCATTGTCTGACTGAAGTCAGGCAAGTGCAGTACAGGAGGATTGCACAACCGTCGCTTGAGCTCCTTAAAGTTCTTCAGCTGTTCATCGCTGAAATGGATCTTCGCATTACGCTTGTTCTTCTTCTTCAAGAGAGCAAACATGGTTGCTGTCAAGGATGCATACTCCAGCAGAAGCGTTGGACGTATCCGGTTAAACCAAGGAAGCTTTGAACCTCCTCTTGTGTTCGTGGCACTGGCCAATCCTAGATGGTTTGGACTTTGTCCGGATCCATACGCACACCGTTGCGTCCAACGAAGTCTCCAAGACAAGGGATCCCTTCCGCACAGAAGACACACTTCGCGATCTTCACGTACAGTTTATTGTCGCGCAAGATGTTCGACGTATTGCGTAGAGCTTCCAAGTGCTCGTTAATGTCTTCGAACTTCGTGAAGATGTAGATATCATCATAAAAATGGTTTCAATCCTCGGAAGATCTTCGACGTTAGCTGATGCATGGTTGCTGGTGCATTACATACATACATCGGAAGTACCAAGTATTTCCAGAGTCCGTTGGGTGCTTGGAACGCCGTGTACTTGATGTCATCTTCGCGCATCCGGACCTGATAGTACGCCGAAATCAGGCCCATCGTCGAGAAATAGTACGGCCCTACCATACCGTCCAAGATGTCCTCTTTCCATGTCATCGGAATACTTTGACGAACAGTATTCGAGTTGAGATACCAATAGTCGTGTACTACTCACCACCCAGCAGGACTTCTGACGCAGAATGTCGGAGCTGCATGTGGGCTGATGCTTGGTCGGATGAGGTTCTTCACGATCATATTTTCGACCCATCGCACAATTTCACGCTGCTGCTCGGATACTGTCGCCACTGCTGTCGGTGCATTGACATAGTTGGATCATTCACGTCGATCCTGTGCTCATTCTCGCGTTTCTCTGGTAGGCCCCCAGGAGCTCCGGACGGAACACGGTATCCTTGTACTCCTTGAGCAGGTCACATGCTGGGTTAGCTCGAAAGCTTTCCCAATCCGTCTCAAGATATCGTTGAGCTTTCCCGCTCCCAAGATTGTCTGGTTGATCACGTCGCGTTAATGATCTCACGACGTTCTTGATCATTTCATTCGTCAGAACCAACATGAAGTCTGGTTCGTCGGCGGTCTTGGTCTTGATTCTAAGGAACTTACGGAGTTTCTTCCTCGTGATGAATTTGGTCTGCACACCGTTTTTATCTACGACATCCATCGCGAATATCTTCTCCACGACGCTGTCTCCGGGCGTTGCTGCTATCCTCAGCAGTTTCAATGCCCACATCCGAAGATGACACCTTGTCACCTTCCACCGCTGGTTTATTGTCAGCTGAAATTTCATCTTGTTGCACGCGGACAACACTTGGAGCTCTACTCTGCGCAGCTTCACGAACAAGGTTGGCTTCACATCCATCTTTTTCCGGCGCGGCGCCTCGACAGGAATCGGGTCTTTTCGCCGACAGGCCTTTCGCCTCGACAGATCTCCGAAGCCCGGAGGCAATCACCGGTCCGCCTTCTTTGATCGATACACCAACCTCTCTCGCTCGCTTGACTCGCTGAATCTTCTTTCTCGTTCCTTTAATCCGACGCCCTTCCCAGTCGATTAGGGGTTGCGTATCCTCGAAAAACGGAATACCAAGGATGCAGTCAAATTCATCGGGGATCGCATAGTCAACAGCGACACACTTGTACGCTTCGTCCATCCCCGATACTGCGATACGCAGACGCAACACTTCCAGTGCTGCTTCCACGATTTGGTTGTCTCCCAGTTTGACTCGAATGCTCTTGTCGTCGAACTTGGTGGTCTTGAGCTGATAGCCATTAACCCATCGTTTAAACACGTAAATCGTGATTGCGCCACAGTCCGACAGCACGCTTCGTGTAGCGATGCGATTATTGTTTACGGTGATATCTCCAGATGCCGAAAACAGTGAACGTGACTTGTACACCAGATAATTTTCACGTAGAATGTTAAGGCTGATATTCGCAATCTTAACGGTTCCGGTTACGCCATCGGCCACGTCAGAACCCTTATTCACTGACGTGGTTGCTCGTTTCCCTGTTTGGCTTGTTCTTTCTTCCAAGCAAAGCAGTCGGATTTGACGTGGCCGGGTTTATTGCACAAGAAGCATGTACGGCTTTCGCCGCTTTTCGGCTTCGAGCTTGGTTTCATGCGACCTTTCCACGGAAGGGTTTTCCCTTGAAGCGTCTTCCTTGATCCTGGTCATTGTTACTTGGCATCTTCTTCTTGTCTTGACGAACCTGGCGGTCACGCACGTCTTCTACGAAGTGATTTATCTCGTACTTGGCGGCCAGGTCCATCGCTTCGCTCAGCCTCTGCGGATCCTCGAGCTTGACATAGCTGCGTGTGTGAGGCTTGAGTCCGTTCGCGTAGCACAACACCTGGTCGAGTATGCTCATCCCTTCGCCACGGGAGATTAGTGCCGAGTACTCGCCGTTGTACGTCTCGATGTCAGCCGTTTGCATGAGACGCTGAAGCTTCTCGCGCACAGCACCGAGACGCTTCGAGGTGTTGGAGTACATCCCACGGAAAATGCCTCATGTGTGCTCCTCACTTCGGGTCGTCGATGACCAGTAGAGAACCAATCAGCCGCTGGTTTCTCCATCGCTGATCCAGCGATACCAGGTAGGCGTACGCTTGAGTCTTCTGTCACGATTCGGTTAATTTGGCACGCGTTCGTCACTCGAAACAGCACGCGTTCTTCACTTGGAACAGCCATTCACTAACGTCTTCCCCTCGCTTGCTGGTAAACTTTGGGCAGATGACTTGGAACCTTGGCTCGATCGGCTATCGCTCGAGTAAGGTGGTCGATCTCAGCTCGTAATTGAGCGTTGGTTGGGTGGCGCCATCTTGAAAGGGGCTGGGACCAACAAGTGCTACCAGTGAATTTTAAGAGATGAGCTTTGGGGGAGTGCGCTGAAAGGAAGTGCCGCTCCCCGTAGTTCACGCAGATAGCAGTTCCCAGAAGGTTCTAGAATCTTCCACAGCTGCCCTACGCCTACCTTGTCTTATAAATACTCTGGCATATTAACTCTAACCTTGTTGCCTTCCAAAACTGATAGGTTATAATCCTAATGCACCTACTCTTTTGTTGGCCGTCAGTTCTAGGAGGACAACCGAAGGTGGGCTGAGTGCCACGCGTCCTCCTCTCTCCTTACATCCCTCGGTAATTGTGAATCGGTCACACAGATTTGTGTGTCCTACCTTAGCTTACTTCGGAAGAGTCCTCATGAAGTAGGATGTGTTTGCACTTTCTTATTGTTTGGTATTTTAGCCACTCATATTGCACTTCCACACTCCCACTAAAGTTCAAGTACATCGCTTATCCTATCCATTCTCATTTCATATGATCAGACACATCCTATCCTCTCAACAGTCGCATATGATCCGTCCTATCTGGTTTCCACATCCCATGATAGTATGCGACATTTCGTTTATGACCTTTCACACCATGCCATTTGTGGCTCAAAAGCTGATGAATGCGTCTATATTTTGCACGGATCTTCGGGTTCACGAGTATTTCACTGACCCATGCAAAGGAGCACACAGATACAGTTGCAGTTGCAATGGATGCAGATCTAACACTACTAAGCGGGTAACTATCTGGTTGCTAACATCCGTGCTTTCTGTGGCGAGAAAGGGTTTCACACTAGGCATAAGCGCTGAACAGCAGACCCACAGAAGGTGTTCCAAATGTGTGTACCACACTGGCGTGCAACCACACCAACTAACCACTGAACGTAGAGTTCGTGCAAATTGCAAACCCTTCGTAACCTAGCCCTCCCCACGATGTGGCTCGCATCAATAGTCACAGGATACTCGCTTCCCATATATGTGGCTACGAGCACCCTAACCTTGCTCTTGAAATTGAACCGAAGCTTGACACGGCAAGTGCTACTATGTAACACAGTAGCGAGCCGAGGGAACGTTGCGTGGGCGATAGCGACGTGCTGGAGGCAGCCAGATGTCCAGTGCTGGGTGGCCCTTTGGGGTTGGTTGAAAAATGAGAAGTGAAATTGATCAGAGCTCTTACGGTTGTGGTGCATCGCTGCTGGCTCTTGGGAATCAACTACCGCATCCTAAAACCTATCGTTCTCCTATCACAACCGGTTCTCCTAACTACCAATAAAATCTTTTACTACCAGCAAAATCTTCCTAAGATGAATCGTAGCTTCAGCTTGATCGATCCTTGAGCAGATCGTAATAAAAAACAGTGGCAAACAAGAATATTTCAAATCGGCAGGGAATATGGGTCAATGAGGCGGCAAGGATTCCAATGTTGACACTGCATCTAGAACGCTTCAGAAAGCGTAAACGCTTGGCCAAACGGAATGGCCACACTCTCCACCAGTAGAAATGCATGTTTACACACCGACTGCAACACGGCATCCAGCATAATCTGGATAGCCTAAATGTGTAGTCTGGAGTGGCTAGCAGCTGCCTGCTCATTGGCAAGGCCAGCTACGTCTCAACACATCGCTATCACTGCGATAACAGTCGCTCTGTGAGTTACTGCCGGCTGCTGAAATGTTGCAGAACAACGGCTCACTTTGTCAACGTAGACCGTTAGAGACACTTTTAGGTCCACATAGCGAGATGCCCATAACGTACTACAGGTTCGAATACTGCTTGAGCAAATTGGTACTTCTCTGGTGAGAAGAGCGCCACCTTTTGTCACGCTCCTTGCGATATAGGTTGATGAAAACAAGCTTCTTCGTCATTTTTACCCGTATTGAATCTGTCGATACGTAATTGAATCCATCGAAGACTCATACTCGTTAGTCGTTATGCAATGGACGACTACTGCTTCATCCGACGATGTTCCCTAAGGCACAGTCGCTTTATCGTCGTTTATAGTCACGTTTATCGCTATTTTATATGAGCATCTCCGCCTGTAAATAAGTAAAGCTAAAAGCAAATGATGTGTGTACCAAAAAATATAAGATCGTGCAGAGGGATTTAATGTGGTCTTACTCATCGTCAGAAACCACAGCCTTTTTTTGCAAGGTTGCCTCACCGTCAGAAAGTACAGTTTTTCTAGCAAGGTTCAAAGCGCTCATTCGCTTGTTGCATCTGGGCTTGTATTAGACTACTATTTTGCTGGCCGTCGGTTCCAAAGTGAGGAGGACAACCGAAGGTGGGCTGAGTGCCACGCGTCCTCCTCTCTCCTTACATCCCTCGGTAATTGTGAATCGGTCACACAGATTTGTGTGTCCTACCTTAGCTTACTTCGGAAGAGTCCTCATGAAGTAGGATGTGTTTGCACTTTCTTATTGTTTGGTATTTTAGCCACTCATATTGCACTTCCACACTCCCACTAAAGTTCAAGAACATCGCTTATCCTATCCTTTCTCACATATGATCAGACACATCCTATCCTCTCAACAGTCGCATATGATCCGTCCTATCTGGTTTCCACATCCCATGATAGTATGCGACATTTCGTTTATGACCTTTCACACCATGCCATTTGTGGCTCAAAAGCTGATGAAAGCGTCTATATTTTGCACGGATCCCAAGATAGTATGCGACATTTCGTTTATGACCTTTCACACCATGCCATTTGTGGCTCAAAAGCTGATGAAAGCGTCTATATTTTGCACGGATCTTCGGGTTCACGAGTATTTCACTTACCCATGCAAAGGAGCACACAGATACAGTTGCAGTTGCAATGGATGCAGATCTAACACTACTAAGCGGGTAACTATCTGGTTGCTAACATCCGTGCTTTCTGTGGCGAGAAAGGGTTTCACACTAGGCATAAGCGCTGAACCGCAGACCCACAGAAGGTGTTCCAAATGTGTGTACCACACTGGCGTGCAACCACACCAACTAACCACTGAACGTAGAGTTCGTGCAAATTGCAAACCCTTCGTAACCTAGCCCCCCACGATGTGGCTCGCATCAATAGTCACAGGATACTCGCTTCCCATATATGTGGCTACGAGCACCCTAACCTTGCTCTTGAAATTGAACCGAAGCTTGACACGGCAAGTGCTACTATGTAACACAGTAGCGAGCCGAGGGAACGTTGCGTGGGCGATAGCGACGTGCTGGAGGCAGCCAGATGTCCAGTGCTGGGTGGCCCTTTGGGGGTTGGTTGAAAAATGAGAAGTGAAATTGATCAGAGCTCTTACGGTTGTGGTGCATCGCTGCTGGCTCTTGGGAATCAACTACCGCATCCTAAAACCTATCGTTCTCCTATCACAACCGGTTCTCCTAAACTACCAATAAAATCTTTTACTACCAGCAAAATCTTCCTAAGATGAATCGTAGCTTCAGCTTGATCGATCCTTGAGCAGATCGTAATAAAAAACAGTGGCAAACAAGAATATTTCAAATCGGCAGGGAATATGGGTCAATGAGGCGGCAAGGATTCCAATGTTGACACTGCATCTAGAACGCTTCAGAAAGCGTAAACGCTTGGCCAAACGGAATGGCCACACTCTCCACCAGTAGAAATGCATGTTTACACACCGACTGCAACACGGCATCCAGCATAATCTGGATAGCCTAAATGTGTAGTCTGGAGTGGCTAGCAGCTGCCTGCTCATTGGCAAGGCCAGCTACGTCACAACACATCGCTATCACTGCGATAACAGTCGCTCTGTGAGTTACTGCCGGCTGCTGAAATGTTGCAGAACAACGGCTCACTTTGTCAACGTAGACCGTTAGAGACACTTTTAGGTCCACATAGCGAGATGCCCATAACGTACTACAGGTTCGAATACTGCTTGAGCAAATTGGTACTTCTCTGGTGAGAAGAGCGCCACCTTTTGTCACGCTCCTTGCGATATAGGTTGATGAAAACAAGCTTCTTCGTCATTTTTACCCGTATTGAATCTGTCGATACGTAATTGAATCCATCGAAGACTCATACTCGTTAGTCGTTATGCAATGGACGACTACTGCTTCATCCGACGATGTTCCCTAAGGCACAGTCGCTTTATCGTCGTTTATAGTCACGTTTATCGCTATTTTATATGAGCATCTCCGCCTGTAAATAAGTAAAGCTAAAAGCAAATGATGTGTGTACCAAAAAATATAAGATCGTGCAGAGGGATTTAATGTGGTCTTACTCATCGTCAGAAACCACAGCCTTTTTTTTGCAAAAAATGCGTGAAAGGTTGCCTCACCGTCAGAAAGTACAGTTTTTCTAGCAAGGTTCAAAGCGCTCATTCGCTTGTTGCATCTGGGCTTGTATTAGACTACTATTTTGCTGGCCGTCGGTTCCAAAGTGAGGAGGACAACCGAAGGTGGGCTGAGTGCCACGCGTCCTCCTCTCTCCTTACATCCCTCGGTAATTGTGAATCGGTCACACAGATTTGTGTGTCCTACCTTAGCTTACTTCGGAAGAGTCCTCATGAAGTAGGATGTGTTTGCACTTTCTTATTGTTTGGTATTTTAGCCACTCATATTGCACTTCCACACTCCCACTAAAGTTCAAGAACATCGCTTATCCTATCCATTCTCATTTCATATGATCAGACACATCCTATCCTCTCAACAGTCGCATATGATCCGTCCTATCTGGTTTCCACATCCCATGATAGTATGCGACATTTCGTTTATGACCTTTCACACCATGCCATTTGTGGCTCAAAAGCTGATGAAAGCGTCTATATTTTGCACGGATCCCAAGATAGTATGCGACATTTCGTTTATGACCTTTCACACCATGCCATTTGTGGCTCAAAAGCTGATGAAAGCGTCTATATTTTGCACGGATCTTCGGGTTCACGAGTATTTCACTTACCCATGCAAAGGAGCACACAGATACAGTTGCAGTTGCAATGGATGCAGATCTAACACTACTAAGCGGGTAACTATCTGGTTGCTAACATCCGTGCTTTCTGTGGCGAGAAAGGGTTTCACACTAGGCATAAGCGCTGAACCGCAGACCCACAGAAGGTGTTCCAAATGTGTGTACCACACTGGCGTGCAACCACACCAACTAACCACTGAACGTAGAGTTCGTGCAAATTGCAAACCCTTCGTAACCTAGCCCCCCACGATGTGGCTCGCATCAATAGTCACAGGATACTCGCTTCCCATATATGTGGCTACGAGCACCCTAACCTTGCTCTTGAAATTGAACCGAAGCTTGACACGGCAAGTGCTACTATGTAACACAGTAGCGAGCCGAGGGAACGTTGCGTGGGCGATAGCGACGTGCTGGAGGCAGCCAGATGTCCAGTGCTGGGTGGCCCTTTGGGGGTTGGTTGAAAAATGAGAAGTGAAATTGATCAGAGCTCTTACGGTTGTGGTGCATCGCTGCTGGCTCTTGGGAATCAACTACCGCATCCTAAAACCTATCGTTCTCCTATCACAACCGGTTCTCCTAACTACCAATAAAATCTTTTACTACCAGCAAAATCTTCCTAAGATGAATCGTAGCTTCAGCTTGATCGATCCTTGAGCAGATCGTAATAAAAAACAGTGGCAAACAAGAATATTTCAAATCGGCAGGGAATATGGGTCAATGAGGCGGCAAGGATTCCAATGTTGACACTGCATCTAGAACGCTTCAGAAAGCGTAAACGCTTGGCCAAACGGAATGGCCACACTCTCCACCAGTAGAAATGCATGTTTACACACCGACTGCAACACGGCATCCAGCATAATCTGGATAGCCTAAATGTGTAGTCTGGAGTGGCTAGCAGCTGCCTGCTCATTGGCAAGGCCAGCTACGTCACAACACATCGCTATCACTGCGATAACAGTCGCTCTGTGAGTTACTGCCGGCTGCTGAAATGTTGCAGAACAACGGCTCACTTTGTCAACGTAGACCGTTAGAGACACTTTTAGGTCCACATAGCGAGATGCCCATAACGTACTACAGGTTCAAATACTGCTTGAGCAAATTGGTACTTCTCTGGTGAGAAGAGCGCCACCTTTTGTCACGCTCCTTGCGATATAGGTTGATGAAAACAAGCTTCTTCGTCATTTTTACCCGTATTGAATCTGTCGATACGTAATTGAATCCATCGAAGACTCATACTCGTTAGTCGTTATGCAATGGACGACTACTGCTTCATCCGACGATGTTCCCTAAGGCACAGTCGCTTTATCGTCGTTTATAGTCACGTTTATCGCTATTTTATATGAGCATCTCCGCCTGTAAATAAGTAAAGCTAAAAGCAAATGATGTGTGTACCAAAAAATATAAGATCGTGCAGAGGGATTTAATGTGGTCTTACTCATCGTCAGAAACCACAGCCTTTTTTTTGCAAAAATGCGTGAAAGGTTGCCTCACCGTCAGAAAGTACAGTTTTTCTAGCAAGGTTCAAAGCGCTCATTCGCTTGTTGCATCTGGGCTTGTATTAGACTACTATTTTGCTGGCCGTCGGTTCCAAAGTGAGGAGGACAACCGAAGGTGGGCTGAGTGCCACGCGTCCTCCTCTCTCCTTACATCCCTCGGTAATTGTGAATCGGTCACACAGATTTGTGTGTCCTACCTTAGCTTACTTCGGAAGAGTCCTCATGAAGTAGGATGTGTTTGCACTTTCTTATTGTTTGGTATTTTAGCCACTCATATTGCACTTCCACACTCCCACTAAAGTTCAAGAACATCGCTTATCCTATCCATTCTCATTTCATATGATCAGACACATCCTATCCTCTCAACAGTCGCATATGATCCGTCCTATCTGGTTTCCACATCCCATGATAGTATGCGACATTTCGTTTATGACCTTTCACACCATGCCATTTGTGGCTCAAAAGCTGATGAAAGCGTCTATATTTTGCACGGATCCCAAGATAGTATGCGACATTTCGTTTATGACCTTTCACACCATGCCATTTGTGGCTCAAAAGCTGATGAAAGCGTCTATATTTTGCACGGATCTTCGGGTTCACGAGTATTTCACTTACCCATGCAAAGGAGCACACAGATACAGTTGCAGTTGCAATGGATGCAGATCTAACACTACTAAGCGGGTAACTATCTGGTTGCTAACATCCGTGCTTTCTGTGGCGAGAAAGGGTTTCACACTAGGCATAAGCGCTGAACCGCAAATCCACAGAAGGTGTTCCAAATGTGTGTACCACACTGGCGTGCAACCACACCAACTAACCACTGAACGTAGAGTTCGTGCAAATTGCAAACCCTTCGTAACCTAGCCCCCCACGATGTGGCTCGCATCAATAGTCACAGGATACTCGCTTCCCATATATGTGGCTACGAGCACCCTAACCTTGCTCTTGAAATTGAACCGAAGCTTGACACGGCAAGTGCTACTATGTAACACAGTAGCGAGCCGAGGGAACGTTGCGTGGGCGATAGCGACGTGCTGGAGGCAGCCAGATGTCCAGTGCTGGGTGGCCCTTTGGGGGTTGGTTGAAAAATGAGAAGTGAAATTGATCAGAGCTCTTACGGTTGTGGTGCATCGCTGCTGGCTCTTGGGAATCAACTACCGCATCCTAAAACCTATCGTTCTGCTATCACAACCGGTTCTCTTAAACTACCAATAAAATCTTTTACTACCAGCAAAATCTTCCTAAGATGAATCGTAGCTTCGGCTTGATCGATCCTTGAGCAGATCGTAATAAAAAACAGTGGCAAACAAGAATATTTCAAATCGGCAGGGAATATGGGTCAATGAGGCGGCAAGGATTCCAATGTTGACACTGCATCTAGAACGCTTCAGAAAGCGTAAACGCTTGGCCAAACGGAATGGCCACACTCTCCACCAGTAGAAATGCATGTTTACACACCGACTGCAACACGGCATCCAGCATAATCTGGATAGCCTAAATGTGTAGTCTGGAGTGGCTAGCAGCTGCCTGCTCATTGGCAAGGCCAGCTACGTCACAACACATCGCTATCACTGCGATAACAGTCGCTCTGTGAGTTACTGCCGGCTGCTGAAATGTTGCAGAACAACGGCTCACTTTGTCAACGTAGACCGTTAGAGACACTTTTAGGTCCACATAGCGAGATGCCCATAACGTACTACAGGTTCAAATACTGCTTGAGCAAATTGGTACTTCTCTGGTGAGAAGAGCGCCACCTTTTGTCACGCTCCTTGCGATATAGGTTGATGAAAACAAGCTTCTTCGTCATTTTTACTCGTATTGAATCTGTCGATACGTAATTGAATCCATCGAAGACTCATACTCGTTAGTCGTTATGCAATGGACGACTACTGCTTCATCCGACGATGTTCCCTAAGGCACAGTCGCTTTATCGTCGTTTATAGTCACGTTTATCGCTATTTTATATGAGCATCTCCGCCTGTAAATAAGTAAAGCTACAAGCAAATGATGTGTGTACCAAAACTATAAGATCGTGCACTAGGGACATCTTTGCAACGTTATCATGTCAATGACAGGACGAATTGCGCCCGCCCCATCGTATAAATGATGTACACTGTGTGTGCGTCGTCCATACGCTACTGCTGGACGAGTAAGTTTAGGAAAACCGTAGCCACGAACATGAAGTGCTTACACGGCAGTCGTTGGCTTAAAGAATAGACATGAGCATGACCACTCAATGTCATTGCATGTGTAAACATGATTTCATCATGTACCTCCTATTTGACGGTTCCGCGAAGGTAGCAGCTCGCATTTTTCGTGCTCACGTAAAACGAAAATACTGTTGCTGCATCCTCCGTAGCACGTAATTACTCACCAATGCAGATGGACGTCAAAGAAAGTGTGGTACAGTGTCGGGGATCCGTGAACGGCACGAATGCAAGTGAAACTTAAAGACCACCTGACGCACGATGTATGCTTGTTACTGCAGGAGTTCGCTCACTGTTTTGTCAATTCCGGCCTTTAGTCCAAATCTTGATTTTAGCTAGATTCAGTGACTTTCGAAACGATTTGTTGTAGTACTGCCTGATGTCAAGGTTTCGAATGCGTAGATAATACCTCTGTGCGGAAAAGTTCGTATCTTTGTAAAACAAATAGCTGCGTTCTGACCTGCTATGCTAGGGGTTAATATGCAGAGGATCAAGCACAGCTATCTCTGAAGTAGAACTCCAGCTAGTGTTTGCTATGGACCTCCAGCGATTTCATTACTCTGAACTTCTATTAGCGGGGGACATAGGATCGGGTACGTGCCCTATACTTCACCATAGCTACACTCGCTCTTTTCCACCGGTGTGTACCTCGTTCTCAATTCAGGACGAACGCAGCCTCAAAAAAGGGAAGGGGGCACCATACATTTTCTTCTTCTTCTTAGCTACGTGGGAATACGTTTAAATGTCATTATGCTAAACGCGTCTTTGCAAGAGTCCGTCGAGTACGAATAGTCAAGACACACCTGCTTTTCAAACCAGCAAGGCCAAAACGATCGCGTGCCCCCGCCAACTTCGTGAGCTGGGAATATATATGTAGATATGTCTGAGGTCGGTAAGGACCCAAATAACGTACATCTGGATTACTTCAGGAAGGAGTTGTAGGTCTGCATTACATTGCTTTATAAAATAAACAGATTGGGTGGTAGAAGAAATGAGCCGTGATTGAAGAAGTCTGCTACTGTGCAATAAGCACCATTTTTAGAATGCCTTGCCTCGATCTCTTGATCCAAAAGGGACGGCTAGCAACGGAGAATTGGCATTCTTGCTGTCTGTCGTGGCATCTGTAAAGGTAAGGCGCAGCTTCTTCGTGAAGTAGACCATAACTACTGGTTGGTTTCGCTTGCCAAACATCATGCTGGGAGTTCTTAAGGAATATGGGTGCGGAATGCTCAGCTAGAATTACCGACCTCCTCGACCTATAACGGTCACTTGCTTATAACGGACAGCTTCACCCTGGCCAATCAAAATTCGTTAAGGGGCAGGGTCTGTTCACCGCTGCCATAACAGACACCTGCTTCGCCACCGTAGGAGCTTGTGGCGCACGTCCGTTCAGAGTTGATTTTGGATTGGCGGTACACGCAATGACATCGGAAATACCCAAAGGAGCTAGACGAAGAAAACTCTGCCCACCGGATTAAGACGAGCTCTTTTGAGTGAGGAAGAGACAGTCCTCGTACTGTGGAGCGATATACTCAGAGAGGAAGGGATGCCCGTGTCTAATGAGACACCTTTTCCGAAAAATGGCTCCCATTTTGACTCTTGGTCCATCCCTATCTTAAATGCGCTTCACAGTGGAGCAGCCGGTGCAAAAGTACACGTCGCCGCGATAAAATCGTATGTACCAGCTACTTTGCCCATCATGCAGCACCTATTTCGGCATTCGTGCGCCGTTGTATCCGATGATCCGCTGCCTTGAAGATGGTAACACGCTGACCTGCGCTCAATTATGGCACGACGTCTGGAATAATAGAAGGGACATTTCGACGGGATACGATTCTGTATGAAAATGTGAAAGAGAGCTCGCTCAGACGAGTAATAGAAGGAAAACAGCTAATCGCAAAGCAATACCCGTTTTGATCCGAGTTTGATTTGTCACCTTCACTCGCATATGTGCATTTGGCTTTGCGGTCACACACTTCATGGCTAGCTACAGTGAAGAGCATCTGACACTTCGTTTTCGCTAAGATCGAAGAGATAGCTCATTCCATCGTGTCACAAATGAGCTTTCACCTCTCTGTCTCGTCCTGAGATTGAACAACCCGGTGTGTTCATTCCCGAAATCGTCCGATACAATGGCTTCGTCCGCATAGATCCGCAGTCGTGTTCGTAGAAAGACTCCTTGTGAGCTTCTTGTGGTGGATGCGAGTCATACTCGAACAACAACCCAGTGTGTGCCCCGCACGATACTCACACACGCAGGTATACTTACGTAATTTTTCAATACTACCAGGCGGCATGCACTGCCTTCAAGTCTACAGCACTAAAAATGGAGGCACAAGCACCATTGCCCAATTCCTCTCCCCTCCCAATCCTATTCCATGCTATTTATTGGTCGCCCAGGTTATAGTTAACAAGCGTTTTTCTTATTCAGAATAAAAACCGTTGGAGTAGAGTTAACAAGCGTTTTTTTCTTATTCAGAATAAAAACCGTTGGAGTAGAGTTAGCAATATTTAAATAGATAAGATTCACATGCGCATCAGCGCCGCTTTTCACAATAAAGAGTTAAAAATGCAAGAAACTTTGCTGAGGATCCGCTGTTTGCAAAATACCTGCGGGCTGCCTGGATCGTGAAGAAGAACAGTCTTCTCTGGCAGAAGAGCTTTGCATGATCAGGGAGACCGACCTGCACAAATATCACAAGCGGACCTGATTTTTTGCTAACGAAGCCTTTGCTTGAGGGGCAGTAACACGCGGTAGCGAGTGGTTTATTTGCAACTGTTGTAGTCAGCGTGGTGTAATATGGGCTTAGCTGTGTAAAGACACGTTAAACTTGGTAGGCACCTTGCACTCTCTTGCTTTGTTGGGGGAAACATCGATTTTGGGTATTTCAATAAGATCTCATTGTCACTAACTATCGAGTCCTTGATTTTGTGGCTGGAAGCCTGAAATCCCAAGGTGGTGCTTTACTTTATGAGCACATGAGAGGTCATCGAGTCGACCGGTGGTGGGTAATCATAGGGGTTCACCACTTCCTTCGCGCCCTGGTGGGGTGTCATGATCGGGATAGCCAAGTCCGCCGTGATTGGTGCGTGAGCTGAAACCTTGCACTCTCTGAATTCCAACATCTTGCACCAGAAATGTTTTTTTCTGATTAGGAAAGCGCAAGCCGAATTTCTTGCTGAAACAGCAACGAAATGTGTCCTTGCGTACATATTTGCGCGTGTAGCATCAAACATGTACGCACAAATTGTACGTACGTCTGTCCGAGAGTGACGAAGGGCTTGTCGTGTACAGCGACTCGGGTGTTAATGCGTACGAGAAGCGCAATTATTCAATGCATGCAGCATGTATCGACTGCATGGCGCCGGGACTGCAGCTCGATGGCAATAACAGGGTGTGGCAGAAAAAGTGATAAAACGTGTTGCTAGGTAGTTACATGTCGAGGAAGGTTTTGTACGTCACGTGTTTGGTCCGGCGGTTCCCTCCTTCCTGACTGCGACGCGGCCAGCGGAAGCGAGTGAGTCTGCAGACAGTTAAATGTTCGAGCGGAACCGCTGGAAGGAGCGCTCGAGAGGCTCCCTTGCTGCACGGCTTCCGCGATCTTGTTATCCTGGTCCTCGATGAGCTCGGCCTTCATCGCAATCTCGTTCGCGCGCTCGGACGGGATCACGATCACGCCGTTCACGTCCGCGCGGATGATGTCGGCGTTGCGCACCACGCAGCCCGAGATCACCACGGGACAGCCCACGTCCACAACCGTCGTGGCTTTCCTCTGTCCATGCACGGACGTGCCCTTGGCGAACGCGGGGAAGTTCATACTGCACAGCTCCTGCACGTCGCGCACGCGTCCGTCCGTGACGACCCCGGCCACGTTCCTCGCCTTAGACGCCGTGGCCAGCAGTCCTCCGAACACCGCCGACGTGCTGCCCTGAGGCGCGCTGATCACAAACACCTGCCCCATCTCGGCCGTGTCCACGTAGTTGAACGGCAGCTTCTTCACCATGGGGCCGTTCACGGGCATGGCCTTGACTGTCAAGGCCGGGCCGCAGATGTTCACTTCCAGCGGGGCGTTGTAGCCGCGCACCAGGTCCACGTCCACCAAGTGGCCCTGGATCTTCATGTCCGCCATGGCGTCCGCGATGGCGCACGTGGACAGCTTGGCCAGCCGCAGCAGCAGGTCCGTGTCCGGGATGGGACCCGACATGTCCGAGTCCAGCATGCCCGTGAGCAGCTGGTGGTCGCCCTTCTTGAGCGCCAGCGGGTGCGTCCCGACGGCCGCCGTCGCGCTGTTGCTGTTGTTGTTGCTGTTGCTGTTGCTGTTGCTGTTGCTGTTGCTGTTGCTGTTGCTGTTGCTGCCGCTGGAGGACGAGCGCTGGTTGCTCTTAAAGCTGGGGCTGCAGCCCGACTGCTTGAGGTGGTCGGCCAGGCGCGTGGCGTTGCTGGCGTACTGCTTCTGGCACTTCTTGCACTCGTAGCGCACCAGGCCCTTGCCGTTGATCGGCTCCATGCGGTTGAAATAGTCGTACACGTTGCTTGGCTTGCGGCCCATGGCGACAGACAGACGGAGGTTTTCTAGAGAGCGCTTAAGAGTTTATGAGAGAATTGGGAAGTTAAAAGAATGTTTAACGGTCGCCAGTATATAAAACTTTATAACAGACCGAGTATACTGAAAGCAAGAGGGAGATTTAAAACGGCGGCGCGACTTGAAGATACTTGGCCTGGATGGTGCTCTCGGCGACTGTTTGGAGCTCGTCGAGCGCCTCGGGTAGCGTCACGACGGGCAGCAGGACGCCACGCAGCTCTGCGGCAGCTTCCGAGTCCAGCACCTGCTCGCTTAGGTACTCGACGGCGGCGTGCAGCTGCTCCCGGCAGTCGTGCACACTCACGAGCTCCAGCTCCCGCACCACGACCGAGTTCAGGTCCATGGCCACTGACCGCTTGGGAGTCAGCTCGAGGCGACCGCGATCCACGAGCACGAGGCAGCCCATGGACTGCAGCAGCGCCGTGGCGAACTTGGCGGACGCTTCCGAGCCGATGAGGTCGATGCAGACGTCGACGGCCAGCTCGCTCTGCCGGGCCAGCACGCGGGTGACGGCGGCGGGCTCATAAATATCTAGAGGGGTGGTGGAGGCGTGCTGGAAGCGACTGGGCGACGACGTGGAGAAGACGTGGAGAGTGGCGGCTTGGGACTCGTGGTACAGGTACCGCGTGAGCAGAGTCGTTAGACAGGTGGACGAAGCGTCTGCGAGGATCGCGACGTTGCTCGAGTTGCGATGCTTAAGCTCGAGCTCGGCGGTGATAGCGAGGACGACCGACATGTCGTCGGCGAGAAGCGCCAGGTCGTCTGGGAGGGCGGAAGGCACGAGGCACAGGTTGCAGACCGGCAGCACGACGTACTCGGCGAGAGCTCCACTGGAGGCACTCACACCCAGACAGGAATCAACAGGTTTAAGGCTCTCTGGACCAAGCGACTGCACGTTCGATGCAGCGCGGGTGATGTATGGCGACGCCACGACCTTGTCGAAGACGTCGATGGAGTGACCTACTGCGGTTGTCGCGGTAGCATCGGATGTGGGCGGCTGCACGTCCACAACGACTCCAACAAAAGACCTCCCCAGAACGCCGTTCTTGCCCAAGACCTCACCTCGACACGTCTGCGCGTCGAAAAACGACGCCGCTGCACGCAAGACTCGCACTTTCGCTTCTCCTCGATGCGGGATATCGCACACGACGCGGCTGTACGACACGAGCGGTGAGTCCTCACTGCATCGGCACGTCGCTCTCAGTGCCGCCATCTCCACTGTCGGCTCGGTATCTGCACCGACCGCCATGTCACCGTCCAGCCGTCGTTTGGTGTCGTCCTGTCCCGTCAGCAGCTCCCCAAGTAGTCGACGCAGCTCGTGGCCCTGCGGCGGATTGAATTGCTCGTTCAGCGCCTCCACGAACTCGATGAAGCCGGACTTCTCCACCAGGTCTACGGGCAGCTGTTCCTGCGCGAGCCACCGCGCCAGCGCGAGCTTGGCGTCGTCCGCCTTGAGCAGCGCGTCGTCGTCGGGTCCTGCCGGCTGCCTGGCCGCGGCGCTCTTCTCCTGTTGCACGCGCTTGCTCTTAGACGCCAACAGCGACGGCGAGGCCTGATTGCGCTGCTCCAGCAGCTGCAGCAGCGCGCCGGCGTGGTGGCGCTCCAGGTGCCGCGTCAGGTTGTGCGTCTTGTCCTTAAGCTTGGCGCCGCACAGCAGGCACACGCGCGAGCTGGGGTCCTCCGATGCCAGATCCGGGTACAGGTCGCGCACGTCCACAGCCTGCAGGCGCGTCACGATCTCCACCTCCGTCTCGTCCGTCATGGATAGCCAGCCACGAGACAGCAAGTTGCTACACGGTCGTTGATGCAATGATGTGAAAATGCCTCAAATAAATCAGTGAGTTGGGACATGGCTACATCTCGGGGATCTGGAAGTTACCCTTTTTATACATAAAAACGGAGGTTGCCCAAAATGCCAACGTTGCCTAAAACCCACTTCAAATTGCGTCCGTTTAGCCCAAATGAAGAAGCTGCTGGGCAGCATCTTCGTGCGCGCGCAGGCGAGTGCCGCGAGCCCCAGCGCGTCCTCGGCGGCGTCCGGTGCGTACTCTGACGCGCCTTCGTCTGCGTCGCGGTGGGGCGCGTTCCTGTCGCAGCCTGCGCCAGCCGCCGACCAAGTACGACGCCTAGATCCTTTTTTGAAGAAATGGGTAATCATATTATAATTGACGTTATTAAATATATATTTTTTATTTATTTATTTGATTATCCAAGCAGGAGGTTATCCAGCGGCTGGACGCGTTGCTGCATGGACTTGCAGCGCAGATTAAAGCTGCGTGCGTGTTTTCGTTCCGGGGATCTCTTCTGTGTGGTCACCTGACGGTTCTTTGCTTGGAAAATGTGCAGAATTGCAAAGAACGTAGAGGCAGCAGAGTGCGACGAAGAGCTGCGAACGCTCGCCCAGTTGATGGAGCACGCGAGGACGCAGTTCGAGCAGCAGGCATGTGCGTCAACGTCGAGATATGTCGTTCCAAGCGCTGTCGGAGAGCATGAAATGTTGTGCAGCTAACAGGGTTGATGTGTTATTTTTGCATGTTGCAGGTGAGTTGTCTGTGGAAATACTGAAGAGTTACTTTTCATCGCCCATGGGGGCTGCTTTCTGTGAACAAACTGCGTTCCCGTCGCTGGTGTTGGACTTTGTTGGGAAAATGAGAAGGTTGGCGATGAAAGAGGAACTGAACCACATGGCAAACGCTTTCGTTGATGGAAAAGAGGGTGCAATGGAAAACGAACAAGTGTCATCAATTTGCACGACCAGTCAAGTCACACGAAGCGAAACACACGTCTCGTTCACAGATGCTCTTTCTCCTCTTGAGTTTTTGATGAGCTGCGTGGTAGCTATTGCATCAAATGAAGCGCTGATGGAAACATTTAGGTGTGAATTGCCGAATTTAATCGAGCTCACGGCAGAAGATTACCCGCCGATGACAAACTTTATTCGCGATTGCTGCAGCCGCGCGCTGAGGTCCATGCCAAAGCGTAATTTTAATGCGGGACTGGCGTGGTACCTGCTGGATTGCAATGTAATAGCAAAGGCTGTTCAGTTGATGACCAATTACTCCTTTGCGACTCCTACTACCCCAGAGAAGGCAGCACAGGCATTGGAGCTGTACGTTAACAAGCCTGCAGAGCACGCAATACATCGCAGCTCGGGGAAGGCCTAAATGACTCTGCAGCGGAAGCTGCTGTGAGCGAAGCACTTGGTCTCACGCGAACCAAGGAGTGTCCAAGTGAACGACAGGCCGTGACTCCACCAGGATGTCCCCCGTGGTGCCAACGCCCGAAAACCTTCACAGTGAAGTGGACGCGGATCCACCCAATTTATCTGAGACGTTTTGCTTACCATCATATGACGTTCGAATTGGGCTTAAGTCTGTGATCTACGTGCTCGAAAATACGTCTCGATTTACGGTTGCTTTACTCGACGAATTCCAAGCCACTGGCGGTTATGTTTTGATGCTCAGTCTGTTGGACACCTGCAATGAAGAGGAAATCCCCACGCTTCTTAATATGCTGACACTTCTGATACCACTCGGGATGCATTCAACCGACGGCGGTGCTGAACGTATAACCGGCGGGGGTATGCTTGGGGCACGAAACGTGAATGCCTTTATCGCGATGAGAGATTTGCTGCTAAAATACGTTACTGAGGTTGGCAGCAACGTGGAACACTCTAAAGATAGAGATGTGGCAACACAAAGCCGGAATGAGCATCTTGTGTTACAGCTTCTTACGCAAATTCTGCACGTATATACGAGCGCCTATGGCAACTTCGTGCTTCTGGAGCCCAAGACGCGAACATTAGCGCTACTCTTGACGAAATTACCTGGAATTGCTTTCTATGATGCGCAGGTGATCATTTTACGCATCGTAGAATATGTTTGCTGCGCTGCCCGACCCGATGATCCACTTCCCTACGAAATACTGGCAATTGTCTGCGGACTTATTATAGGATATGGACCTCTCAAGTGTACTAGCGAAATACGTCCGGATGAATCGTCAATCTGTGCTGAGAGCACCATTGATGTGTTGTTGAGTGCCTTCAAAGAAGGGCCTAGGCTAACGCTGTCAACTTTAATATGCGAGTGCTTGATCAAGATTCTACAATGCTGTGAAACAGACATTTGCAGAAAAGAACTCAGTGGGTTTGGATTGATGGAACGCGGAGTTTATGTGTGGCTAGTCAAAATTTCTACTTGTCTAGGTGGTATACCCCAAAACGACGAGCTTACCAGACACATAGTTGTGACGGCATTGGAGTCCCATCTCAAGTTGTACTCAAATATGGTGTGTCTGATGCTCCGAAATAACAGTCAGGAGTGTGTACAATTTCGGCAGTCGCGTATTCATCAATCCCTATACGATATTGCAGAAATGTTAATATCTGATGGCAGCGAAGAAGGACACATGTGCGAGAGTTCGTTCTCAGTCATGGCGGTCTTCGTTGAGCTATTTGCTTGCTTGCGAAGTAAAAGTGTCAGTTCAAACGGTCGTGAACTTATGTCGGATTTATTACTGCTACAGAATGGAATAGAATCGGACCTGGGCATGATATTGGAGCTCATACAGCGATTTCGAGGAGCCATGTGGCGGCAGAATCTTCTCCTCCACGTGTTGATAACCATGCTAAAGGCAGGTGGGCCACTACTGTCTAAATCATGGAAAATTTGTCAAGGTTATGAGATACTGGTCGCGTTGCTATCATCGCTAGATTTTTCAGAAAGTATTTCCGACGAACCTGCTTATAAAATGATGGGTCTGGTACTTGATGTTTTGAACGTGACACTTGACCTGCAGCATGGAGGAAAGCAAAATAGCGAATACTTCAAATCTATTGCTGGATATTCGACGGTCGCTAGCTGCATCATCAGTTCTGGCGTACTCGACAGTGATTTAAGGGAGGCTGTTTTGAATCGTGTGTTCAACCTTATCGGTGGTGCAAACCCGCCAAAGGAGATTCGTAGTGGTGATGCGGTCCAGATCATATTTCGACTTCTTCCTGGCTTGCACAGTAGCGATGCTGCTGCTGCAATGACACGACTACTACAAATGATCGAAGAAGGTGGAGCGTATAATACACTACCAAAGAGGGAGCAGGTTGTGCGTTTGGTGCGCGCTGGAGCTCTGAAATGGATGCACGATCCTGCGATACTAATGATGATTACACAGACAGATCACCAATTAAAGACATATCTGACCAAGTGGCTGTTGCTTCTTGCAACAGAAAATGACCTTTCTGTGCCATGTCTACAAGACTTTTTGGAGCTTGCTGGAAAAGCAATGCCGATGCTACTCACCAACCGCTGGTACCCACGTCTATTAGAAGATGGATCTGCTACGCAAAGTCCTGAGATTGGGTTGCAACTTCTAGAGAGCGCGTTACAAAGTCCTGCTATTCGCCATATTCATGTTGGTAAGCCACAAGGAGCCGAACAAGTAGGACGATATGTCCACATTGTAAACAGTGACGATCGTGTGTGGCCACCATCATCGGGATACTCATTTTCCTGCTGGTTGAAGTTCCCTGCAGGAGCCATTTCTAGTGGAAAGCCCAAATCGGACTTGGAACGCGATAAAAAAATACCTCTAGCACCTACAACGTCTGTCGCGTTATGTGAAGGACCCATCACGGTATCTCCCGAGGGTGGCAATACGACACCAACCGGTACATATGGTGTACTAGTGGGCTGTTCTTTGACGCTGTTTCCTCCAACGACTGTGCTATGGAAAAACAAGATGTTATTGACGAATTGAAGGTAAAAACATTTGATCGAACGGGTATCTTAGATTTCTCAATTAGAACCGTGAATGGAGCGTTTCGAGCAAGTTGCATTGATGTAGAGAATGCGGAAATGTGGTGGCGTGCAATGAAGCAGTGTGGAAACAGTAAACTGGTTGAGATAAATGATTCTAGCTCTGGTCCTATTTCAGGTGACGATTTATTGGCTTCTTTGGAAAGTATGATAGACAGTGGAGCAACAGCAAGGCCAACAAATGATATACCCAGAGATACCGCAGAAGGCTCTGCTTGCATTGTTTCAGTGTATTCACTGGAGTCGTCCGGGTGCTTTGTGCGAGCTTTTTTGAGCAATCCACAGGTTTTCTGCGCATTCACACGGGAGCTGCAACCTCTGTATCCAACCTGAATCCAAAACACACGTCGGTGGTGTTCGAAGATCTAGCAATTCAAGACCTTCGCCCTGCACTAACTTCGAGTGGCGAGGTCTCAACCGGTGAAAACAGTGTCAGCACAAGTGATTGCTCGTTTTCGGGGCCAGTAGAAAGGAAGCGAGACTGGCATCATTTTGCGTTCACGCATCGTAAGGCAGTTGTTGGGAGCTCTTTGATGACGGTTTACATTGATGGACAGGAGATTGCAACCAAGAAGCTTAATTTCCCTTCAGTCCCCTCGGCAGGACCATTTCAAGCTTTTGTAGGTAGCGATGCCCAAGTATGTAGCCCTCAGTCTGCATTGTCGTGGAAAATTGGACCAGCGTGGCTTACAGATGATGTTATATCAAGCAGCACGATTGCGAGTATGTTTTCTTTGGGCCCGACGTTTTCCCATCATTTCAGTGGCCATTTCTACCGATCGGTTGGGGATTGTCCCGAAGCACTGGCTAGCTCACATTTAGCCCGTGCTGCCGATCGTGGGATTGAAATTGCACAATTCGCTCGGCGATTACATCTTCCTAGGCTTGGGCGGTCGTGCCGACGTCAATGGCACGACTGGAACGAGTCTAACACCGTAAGCAGTGTTCAAAATGCAAATAATGATTCGGTCGCCGCCAGCGCCGCCTTGATTGCGGAGTCGATGATGGCGAAGAAAGACGAACTGGCTGAAGGATTGCGCCTTGCGGCTGCTGGCGGTGGGATGGTCTCTCGAAAGGAGAAAACCAAAGTGGCAGCATTTCGGAACTTTATTAATGATGATTGCGCGATGAGCTTATTTGGCGCCGAAATCGAGTCACATCTTGATAGCTGTAAGCTCTCCGAGGACGCTGTACTTTTCACACTAAATACTACGTGCAGCGATGAGGCCAATACATCGTTGATGGCGTCCACACAAGTGCATTATATCAACTGCGAGCAGTCTTGTCAGCTTGATTTAGCTCGATCACTGCCATCAGTGGGTGGGATTTCTCAAGTATTGCTGCCTTTACTCGATAACGCATGGCGGCAGTGCGAATTCCATATCGTGTTGAAGATGTTGGTGAGCGTTTTTCGCCGTAATTCGTCCTGTTTAGCTGAATGTATCGAGTCCAGCCGCTATACATTTGTTGCAGCACTCCTCTGTGCGCGTGTGGATTTGATCGACGAGGACGCGCTGACGTCCATTGTTCAACTAGCCATTTCAGGAAAACTGACGCCATACGCAACACCACATGTCGGGGCAACAATTGCTACACGGTTGGCACACCCTGTTGTTGTTGATTCAGTCGCGCTTGCTCAAGTCGTGTTTTACAGGGACCTGCGCATGAAACTACCACATCATTTACAATGTCAGCTCATGTCGATTTTAATGGACTTGCTCGTGGACTCGAACCCAAATGCATTGTTTAATGCGCGACAGCTACGGAGGGCAGGGCTTTTACGGTGGATTATTACGTACTTGTCAGAACTTGGTAACGAGGAGTGCGAATTGAACCAAGCCACAGCGCTTGAGATGAAATGGTGTTTCCCAAAGTTTACGGAGACAATGTTTGAAGCAATTTTGCAGTACGCCTTATCGCTGTTGCGAGCCTTTTTGCGTATGGAAAGTCACGTGGATGATTTTTACGACATAGCGGAAGTACTGCTGGTTTCATTGACGAGCGAGGCAATGCATGCCAAACGCAGTCCGATTCGTCTTATTCTCCTCCAGTTTTTGCTACACGAAATTGAAAATGATGCGTCGAATGAAGAGGGTGGCGACTTATCCGAACGAACTTCAAAATGTGAAGGCTCTGCTGTGCAGTGTATTTCTGCTACTATCGTTGAAACCATCCTTCATCGTGAGTCGGGCATACCTAGGACGAAAAACGAGATGATAACCGTGTGGAGAATAGCACAAGTCTGGAGACGGCCTCTCTTGGTTCGCCACTAGCAGATCCGCTGAAAACAGCAACAAGGTTTGGAAGGGTCTCCTCTCCAGAATACCCCGTCGACAACTTTGCAATTATTTTGCTTGGGGTGATCGACCAAAATATAGATAATGGTCGCTGGGTATCAGCTGAGGCACTTGTGGCGGTTCGAATTCTTATATCGCTTGCTCAAATGTATTCCAAATTTGCGGAGCGTTTACTGTGCCAGACAATAATGAAGCGGAAATTAAGACAAGTGCTGTTGAAGTACAGCACAGGTTGCAGCATGTACATTCCCCTGCTTGCCTACGTTTCCAATATCCCCATTGGGGATACTATCTACTATGATCCTGAGACGCTCTTAACGACAAAAGCAGGCCCACAGTCATTCAGTCTTCCATCTCCATCTTCCAAAACATTATCAAGCGGGAAGTGCATTGATCATGTGTGGGATCTAATAGGTGCTTTGCTATGTCAAAATTGCCAGTTGGGCAACAACAAGAACGCGCGAGAAATCAATGTAGTCGTGTTTCAGAAAATCGCGTTTCTGGTGCGATCAAGTCTCCTATTTTTTGAATCAGTGTGCAAGTCGAGCGGTACACTGTTTAGGATCATCGTACAGTGTATGTTATGCCATCCTGAAGAGGATACAACACCAGCAGATGAAGAAGCGTCATCTATCCCCAATGATAGAGACGTTTTATTTGGCGATCGATACCACAGCTTCATTCGATCGATTGAAAGTATTGGGCTGCAACACTCGGATGCAACCAACTCAAGCGATGCTTGTCTTAATCTCATGGGTGTCATTATGAGTCGAGCTCTTTCTGACAGTGAAGAGTTCGCGTCGTTAATGATGCATTTTTTGGAATGCCTCGACGATGGAATTCCCAAACAAGGCGGTAAACGGTCAATACTATCGCGTATCGGGGGGCAGGAATGCTGGCTTGAGTTGGTGAAACACGTCATTCAAAGCAAAGCAGCCCTGTCAGATAATTGCACATTGGCGTATCTCAAAAATATATGCACGCTATGTGTGGCTCTCTCTCGCTATTTAGCAGATGATGCAAATCACCATGTGCGGGACACCACAAGCCAACTATCCGAGTTGGATAACCAAAACATTGCGGTTGAGATTGTCAGCCCGGTTGTGCCAAACCCTGGAGGCCCCGAAATAAAGCCTGTGGGTTGCTTTGGAGTGAAAGCTTTCTTTTTCGTACTAGACTGCTGCAAAATGTGCTCCAACTCGAACACCAAGCAAGTTGTGGGCATCGATCAGCAGCATTTTTTGCGGATCACTCGTTTTTTGTTTGCAAACAATAGTGCTAAATGAATTTGGCGGTGCACATCGAGAATTGCCTCCATCTCAGACACTACTCAACAGCATTTTAAAGTCTAAGGATGTACTGTTGCAACAACCGAAGTGGCAAGGTGTCATTCTATGCGGAGTTCCTACGCAGGGTGCGGTGGGTGATAATAGCGGAGGCGGTGAAACTAACAATAATATCGCTCCGTCAGCACGTCGTCCACGCCGGATGAATCGAATTCGTAGTCTCAGCACCAACTCACACAAAGAATTTGGTGTTGGAGCGGAATCGGATCGCAGTTTTATTCTTTCTCTGGCAGCGCAGTTATTTAAGATGCTCATGGACGATTCACGAAGCGTTCGTCATTCAGCAATTCTACTTTGGCAATTCTTAATGGACCAGCGCTTTGAGGTTATCAAGGAACTTCTGATTGCAGAACCCCGCACGTCACTTTTACATTCGATTACAACTACTAAAAGGAGACTTCAGTGGATGTGTTTCACGGCGGATTCGATCGGCTTCTTTTGCTCTTCCAGATGCTGCTGCTGATGAGGACGATAGTTCCCTGGAAATTAAAAACATCGATGACACTTTGCTTAACCAAGAAGTATGGTGCCAGTTTCAGCTCTGGCTTACGGAAAATATTTCAGCGCTAACAGATCTCATAGTCACCAGAACTGAAACGATTCACCGACACATCATGGAAGTTCTGTTGACATGTGTTTGTTTACAAATACTGCCTAGCACCGATGTATTGCAAAAGTCATGCCTAGAAACAAACTTTCCTGTTCGAGCAGACGTAAGGGGAGAGACCAATGCAGATGACGACTTGTTTCTGCCGACAGACGCCATACTCGATGGATGTGAAATAACTGTGAGCAAAGCATTGACGAGGTTTTAAGCCTCCGAGACAGTGGGTTGGAGTCTATGAATGATGGCGTCCTGAGGTGGCAGGAAACATCTTTACGCCTTGCGTGTACTCGTAACATTTGGCGTACAGGAATGTGGCAGGCTGACGCAACGAACAATAACAACATTCGTGACGTGGGAGCGTCTGGTGTCGAGTTCGAGTTACAACGGAGTATTTTCCAGCGCAGATCACTGCGTTACCGTCTAGATACCACTGAGGGTCCTTTACGTATGAGGCTGCGGCTTGGACGAGATTACTTCGTGGAAAACAAATTACCAACAAATCGACCTGGGAGTGCAGAACCTAACGAAGGAGAATTGGATGAAACTAAAGACAAAGATACCTTGGCTGTATCAAGCCTACAGACCCCTCCTAGTCGATTTGAGCAAGTAAGTAATGAGCCTTTCAAAGAAGCCTCGAGTTTCATGATGCATTGGAAGCTTTCCGAGAGGTTGTATATCTGCACACAACCGCAGCAACCCGAGAGGGTGAACAACCTCAAGCGCTTCAAAGTATTTTAACTCGCTGCAAGATCGATTTAACGCGCGACCTGTTTTCAGAGTTTATAGAATCAAAAGATGATGAAGAGACTATTGGGGTACACAAAATAATCGCCATTGCGCGCAAGGTATACCGCGTTTTCCTGGAGGATGAGATAATTTCAGGAGCGAAGCGAATTCTTGGAGTTTCACAATCTATCATTGCAGACATCAATCGCTTAATCACTATGGCCGCTGAAAACCCCGAAGCTCATCCTATTCCATTTACTATATTTGATGCTGCTGACGCAGAGGCGACACAATACGCTCTATTCGCAGTAAGGAGTGGTAGTAGTCGGTCACTTACGGAGAGATCAGAAACTCTGGGAGGCACAGCTAATGGAGAGACGGATGATGAAATTGATGAGACACCACTAGGCTCAGTGCTTCCGGTCGATGGTGCAGAAAGTGATGATTCAGATGATCAAGAAGTCTCTAAACCTAACATGATTGAAGCAACGCTCTCAAACAAGGCTCGTCCGGACCGCAGTGAAATTAACACATGTGAACCATTGGATACTCCTTCATCAGGAGCTACATCACCCAATTCAGAGTTTAGTCAGACTAACAAGCAAGTCGATACTTCGAGTGATTCTGTGTACGGTGCAATCGCACGTTTTCTTCAGCACGACGATTACCCACCAATTCGTAGCTACAATGCAATGTACGTTGTTGGGATGGGGAGAACACCCGGTCTCTTTGTAATATCTCGTTTTCGACTATACTTCATTGGAGGGTACGTGAAGCTTGGCAGTGTGGAAGAAAGCGAACCTAGATATGTTGCGGGAGATTGTGTTACAAATCCAGTGTCGTTGGTTGGCATAGATTCTTCTCTTGACACAATATCCAGTCAGCCAAACTATCAGAGCGAAACTCCAAAAAGTGTCAAAAGGAAAACTACGAAAACTTTGTTAAGAGCTGCGCTCGCTGATATCAGTATGCAATTCGCACAATCTAAGGGGCTAGCGAACATTTCTTTACAGTTGTGCCTCTACCAGAGCTATCCATACAACATGCGGGGTCAACGGATATTGCGGCGTCGTTATCCCCGATAGAAACACAACCATCAAAAGGAATTCGTGCTGGAGTGTAAAGTATTCGAACGTGAAGCAATTTTGCCGCATCAAGTATCAGCTACGTCCGGTTGGCATCGAGTTTTTTGACACATTTGGCTCTACGTATTTTCTACAACTGGAATCATTTGGCGAGCGTGAGGAAGTTGTAAAACTTCTGTTCCAAATGCCTCTGGTGAACAGCATTTTTGGACCCCAGTTCTTCGCACGGGTGCTCTCGCACCATCCATCAAGAGAATCCGTCACACGCTTACAAAGCGATGGCTTCGTGGCACAATTTCAAACTTCGAGTATTTGATGCATCTCAATACGTTAGCCGGCCGGAGTTTCAACGATCTCACACAATATCCTGTTTTTCCCTGGGTCGTAGCTGATTACACCAGTGAAGTTTTGGACTTGTATGCAAGCGATTCCTTTCGTGATCTATCCAAACCCATGGGTGCAATAGGTGAAAGCAGAGCAAAGCAGTTTTGCGAGCGCTATGCAGCCATGAGTCAAGATGTCGATGTGGACGGGCCCATGGGAACACCTGCATTCCATTACGGGACTCACTACTCGTGCTCTGCGTACGTGATCAACTACCTCATTCGTTTGCAGCCTTTTACCGATCTAGCACTTGAGCTACAGGGAGGGGTATTTGATCACCCCGATCGATTGTTTCGCAGTATTCCGTCGTCGTGGAATTCAGCCTCAAGTGAGAACCTCCAGGACGTGCGTGAACTTATTCCGGAGTTCTTTTATCTCCCTGAATTTCTGTACAATGCTAATGACTGCGTTTTCGGGACAACCCAAAGCGGAGAAGATGTTTGCCATGTGATATTGCCTCCTTGGGCACACAGTGATCCACGGGAATTCGTACGTCTTCATCGACGAGCACTGGAGTCTAAGTATGTATCTGAGCATCTGCACGAATGGATTGATCTGGTGTTTGGGGTCAAGCAAACTGGATCAGCTGCGGTGAAAGCACAGAATGTGTTCATGCATATTACGTACGAAGGAACAGTCGATATCGAGCAGATCACTGACCCAGTGATGCGGGCCGCAACGTTGTCGCAAATTGAAAACTTCGGCCAAACTCCATCTCGACTCTTTTCGGGGCCACATCCTCAGCGAAAAGTACCCACGTTGTTACCCACACAACCAATAGTTGCAGTAGCTGTCGATTCTGGCACACCGTTGGTTTCAAGTCCTGTGGTGGGGCACCAGTATGATGGGAACACATTAAGTAGCATTGAGGCCTATGTCAAGTGGCATACGCCTCTGGCACCAGCACTTGTATCTATTGGAAAAGACTACGTTTATCTGAAAAAGCATTCACTGATCACTGCACAAGTAATTGGAGGAGCTGTTGGAGATCTTAAACTTGTGAACGACAAGATGCAATGGTTGGGCATTGATTGCGTCTTCGTTCCACCACGTTTTGCCAAGTATCTCGACTGGGGAAATAGTGGTGGTGTCATGAAACTTCGTGTACATCAGCAAACTTCTGGGGCCGGCCGATATCGTGAAGCGAATAAGGTCCTCGCAGTTATCGAAGGAGCGCATCATGACCTCGTTAATTGTGCTGCACTTTCCGACGATGGTACTTTACTGGTTACGGGAGGCCAAGACGCAGTTGTGAATTTGATTGAGTGCTCGAAGGCCTCTGACGGTCGTCGGGTGTTCAAACAAATGACAAAACTTGTCGGCCATAATGACTCTGTTGCGTGCGTCGCCATCAACAAGGTACGTCTGCTCTAGCCATTTCGTGGTTATTAGATGTTGACATTTGCATTGATACTATCATATTATCGTACTCGTTAGGAATTCAATTTGATAGCAAGTTCGTCGGCAGACTGCAGTGCACTGCTGTGGGATTTGCGCACCCGCGCTCTCCTTCAAGAGCTAGCTGGTCACTCGGCGACAGTAACTCACGTCTCCATCAATAGTGCGAATGGCAATGTCCTGACAACCACGACCTCTGAACTGCGGCTGTGGAGCATTAATGGGGATCTGCTTGCGTCTTCAAGTTCGTCTGCATATGGGCTTCAAAGCATCGTAAGACTTGTATTTCATGAGAGTATTCTGTCAGTCTAGGTGTATCAACTAACGGAATTGTGTGATGGCCTTGCTCAGACGTGCGCAATCTCGACTCGATGCGAATCCTGGCAGAACGGCGTCGTTGCAGTCACTGGTCACGCGAACGGCGCGATTGCACTTTGGGGACTTCGATACCCATCTGATCTCGCACGACAAAAGAGGGAAGTGGAAGACGCAGAGGCGTCTGCAGTTGCAAAGCAGAATCTGCATCAATCTCCTAGCGGGTCAAATAGTTTAGCCAGCAGTCCAAGGCGCGTGGATCCATGCAACGTGGCTGTGTCAATCTCTAGCCAAGGAGCGCCTTCAAGTGTCCGAAAGTTGGTAATTCCTTCCTGCCAACTTTTCGTGCTTAAGCTGCTGCTGGATCACCGTGTCCGAGTGACTGCACTTACACTCGGCCCTGAACAGCGTCAATTGCTCTCTGGTGACGCAGATGGCAATTGCATTCGCTGGATCGACGACAGCATTAGCACCAATATCCACTAGAAGTCAATCGAGAGAAACAACACCATTATCCATTATCCAGTTGATGCAGAGACGTTGGTCAAGAAACGACCGTCGCTAATGGAGACGCCCAGGCGAAACAGCCGCGTCTTTCCAGCTTTGGGATGCCGTGTTCAACATGGCAGTGCTGGTGCCGATATTTACCGACAATAGCTATTTTCCGGAATTTACCGACAATAGCTAACGTTTGCACAGCGAAACCCACAAAGACGTCGCACTTCCTGTTCCTGGGCTCGGTGATATACAGACATTGTTCAGTTCGCCGTGCTGGAGACGTTTCAAGAAATAACAGTAACCGGGTCTCTAGTTGTGCTCATCGTTCTTGCAGTAGCAGAGTTCAAGACAATGAAGCTGAGTCACAGGAATTGTTGCGTGTCATCGATGTCACCCGACCGGTCGCGGCTCTCAAGGCACGGGAGATGGCGCGTTGTCCTTACGATAATGGTTGCGGTATTGGATTTATCGTGCTGCAATGCAACCACCGAGTCGACCTCGTCACATCGTTCTCGCCGCCACCATCACGATTGCATTCACGACAAAAACTGACGAGTTCGAGCGTACGGTGGATCTCGACTCTCTCGTGAGACCGCAAGATTATATCGCTGAAGACTTGGCATCAGAATCGTCGATTTCACGCATCGACGTCATTGACACTTTTCTCGACGCTATTGGTATGTCCACGATCAGTTCTCGGCGCAAACTGACGTCTAGTGCTACTTCTACCTCTGCTTCTTACCAACCGCTGCGAATCGCATTTGATGTCTCCAAGCTTTACTCGTACGTGGTGTGAGTTTTATTACGGAGAAACGTGCAATAAATTAACAGTTTATGTCTGCTTCGGTTCCTATAGTGATCCAGGCTACAAGTGTGAAAAGATCGGCGACATCGTTCAAGTAGACAATCAACCATACGCATGCAATCAGCGTGATGTTCTTACCCCGGGCAAGCAGGAATTCCTCACATCCGTGCTACTCAAGAGCATTTCCGACTACTTCAGTAGTATATTGTCCGTACAACGCGTTGCTGGCAATTTGGTGGTGTCAGGAATGTCCTGTGCGAACGAAACTGATTGGGCCTGCTGTAAATCCTTCATGCCACCTATCTACCGAACAATAGGCGTTGCCAACGCAGATTATCTCCTGCATGTGACAGCTCGACCCACCACCGGTTCTGTAATTGCTTGGGCATTGCCCTGCAATTTGGACCAATTCGGTAGACCAATTTCAGGCCAAGCGAACTTCAGTCCTTCACGACTAGATCCGTCGGGAACTGCTGGTGCGAGTCGTACGGAGCAAGTTGGAACCGCGCTTCACGAAATGACTCACGCGCTCGTGTTTTCCCAGCGCTTATTCGTGAATTATCGACAGCCTCGTAATGGGGCTTTGTGGGGGTATAACAACATTGTTTTGCAGTCGCAACGTACGGGTGGGATCACGGTGAGCAAGATTATAAGTCCTCAAGTCGTGCAGCAAGCGAAGCAGCACTTTAACTGCTTTGACTGGACGGATGCTGGGCTTGAACTGGAAAATGGCGACAAGGAAGCTCATCATTCAGTTCGCACTGGGACAAGCGTCTGGTTATGAATGAGTACATGAGTGCCACGAGCTCGTATGACCCCGTCTATTCTTCCCTTACGCTAGCATTGTTTGCCGATAGTGGCTGGTACGAGGTCATAAGCTTTGCATCAGCACAGCCTCTGGCCTGGGGATACCATGAAGGCTGTGGAGTCGCCAAGGGGCTATGCTCTCAGTGGAGTGATCGGTACATCTGCACAGATAGTTCCCAACTTGGGTGTACTGCCGATTTCAATGCAAAGGGCTATTGCAATGTCGCCACCTACAGTTCCAGTATCCCGGCAGGTTTTCAATACTTCAAGGACCCTCGGTTCGGTGGGCGTGACTCATTTGCGGACTATTGTCCATTTTATCGTGGCTATAACAATGGAGATTGTCGTGGAATTGGCCGCTCACCGACTGTCGTGAACTCTGGGGACTTTATGGAGGAGATTGGTTCGTCAAGCAAGTGCTTTGAATCCAGTCTAAGTCGTTCATCTAGTAACTCAGCAGCACTACGCCCCACATGCTACAAGGTCCTGGAATGCTCCGCTACAAGTCTTATCCTGTCGATCGGTGGAGTGGAAGTACAGTGTCCTGTTGAAGGGGAGAAGTGAAGGTGGATGGTTTCAAAGGGAAGCTAGCCTGTCCACCAAGCACCCAGCTTTGCCAACTGGTGCAGGATAAATGCAGCGGTCATGGTGTGCTACTCGCCAGCGGCACTTGTGACTGCTTTGGTGGTTTTGTCGGTGGTGATTGCTCAGGAATTGAGTGTCCAAGAAGCGGAAATGGCACAGAGTGCGGAGATCATGGTGTGTGTGACCGCACTACAGGGCAATGCAAATGTGTGAGTGGATACACGGGTTTGAGTTGCTCAGATTTGTTATGTCCCGTGGGAGAGGACTTTAAAAAATCGTCTCAATGTTCGGGAAATGGTGCATGCGACGCTGATAGCGGCGCTTGCACTTGCAAAACTGGTTACTATGGTGATGCTTGTCAATGTGTGCCAGGCTGTACCTCGTCATCGTGTGGAGCCGACGGCACATGCGATTGTGAGTCTGGTGCGTGCTCTTGCTCCACGGGGTTTTCGGGTGCTAACTGCTCCGTAGCTGCAAATCCTAATGTGGTCGAGCTTACAGAGACTCCCGATGGGATAAACATCACGATTGGTTGGAAGGAGTATCAGTTCTTCAAATTCTACTTGAAGTCAGGAGCTTACGACGTCACATTTATCGTTGATTATCTGTCAAAATCCCCTAGTACAGCCGATGTGGATTTGTACGGCTCCTTCGATGACTTGTACCCAACTGCACTGTCTGCTAGGAGCATACTATTTGCTAGCACAAACGATGCACGCGTCAAAGACGAAATCAATCTTTGCGGTACTGTGGGTGTGTTTCCGCGTGGACTTAATTCCACATCCCGAATATGCAAACAGGCCACCGAATCCTATGAACTAGGGACACCTGGGTACTTTTACCTTTCACTGTTGGGCTTCTCGAAAAATTCAATCGTTAATCTACGAGTGGAGACGGATAAATGTCGTGATGTGACTTGTTCTGGGCACGGCATTTGTGGTAAAAACATTCCTGGTGTCTGTACCTGTGATCGCTACTGGAGCGGCGATGATTGCAGCGTGCCAAAGTGTGGTCCTGACTGTCAAGATCTTGGAACGTGTGCAGATGCTACCACCTGGACAAACACATCGACTACGTCTACCATTCTCACGAATACGTCCCTGTTAGCATCAACGACAATCGGTGTTAGCGCCCTCCGGAATACATCAGAGTGCTATGGAAACGGTGTATGTGAACTTACTTCTACGTCAACTGGACTGGTGGATCCTCACTGTGTATGTGACGAAGCATTTGCATTTATTTCACCGACGACGTCAGCCCAAGCACTCTGCAAAGACCTAATACCAGCAGTAGCATATATTCAACGCTTCATCAGTCCTTTTCGAATCGAGGCTGGATTGTTGGATCTGCAGCTTGCACGTGGGTCCTGGGCATTGTACACTCTAGTCGTTCAAGATGCGTGGGAAGTTCTAGTGGCAAATCTGGATGTGACCACTCCTGAGGGCGATGCTATGCTCTTTGTTCGTCGCGAAACGCTACCTACGATCACTGCAGACTCTGCTTCCTCACTACAATTCGCAGACGTGAGTGGCTGGGCTGCAGCTGCTTTATCGCGTAAAGTTGTGCTAACTCGTTCAACATCTACACTAAGCTCAGGGCTGTACTACATCGGGGTCTATAACAGTGGATACGCGCGCGGAAAGCTCGGTTACCGCCTCACAGTCAATGCTGCTAACAACTGCAAGACATCAACACTTTTGTCGACGTTTAATACGATTGCCATGGCGTCAAATGCGTCAACTTCCGACAGTGGTGATGACGATAATGTTGGTGTCTGTTTAAATGGTGGCGTGTGCAACACACACTCTAGTCAACTTTGTACGTGCACAGGGGTACTAGCGGTCCCTACTGCGCTTTAGAACCCACGCGTGTGGTGTTATCACCGACTTCGCAAGGAACTGCACTCAACAGTGACAGCTTTTCATTGTACGTAGCATTTTCAAGTGCAGACAACACGAATCTCGCAGTTGGTGAATGGCTCTATTACTCGTTCGATGTCGTCGATGCCGCTGCTAAAGCTGTGGAATTTACCCTGACGATTCATAATGACGTTGCCGGCGCTGCTACTCCAGTTCGACCAGTGCTTCTCGTTCACGGGCCCAGTGATGCTGGATTTCCTTCTCTGGCGACAGACTCACTCCAGGATTTTGAAGCTGTGGCATCGCGCTCAACGACCCAGCGCGTGGCTGTGGCAGTTGATACATCATGCTCACTTGCTGCGACCGGTAGTGACTGCTATAAGGTGGCTATCCATAATCGTGCCGTATCCGGAGCTGTGTTGCGTTTTCAGCTACAAGCAACAGTGCTTGCTAGCACTGCTAGCATTTTTGCAGCTCCTGATAAATGCGGCGTAGATGCAGATTCGACAAGTTGCCATGGGCATGGAAAGTGTATACTACAGGGCACACTCCCCACATGCCAGTGTGTTACTGGGTGGTCAGGACTTACTTGCAACTCGCCAAAGGGTTTCGAATTAGCACAACTCTGGAAAGCAATGGAGAATATGTCATTGCTATGCTCGTCATGTAGTGCCAACTTCACGTTGACGCGCGGCGAGGTGAAAATGTTTCGGGTCCCCGAGCCACTACGAACAGGAGTCGGTCTACGACTTGCTCTCCAATCCTTTAAAGGAGCTAGTGATGGTGTGGTGCCGAGTGTGTATGTAAGTGAGGTGCTTCCACGTTCACTTTACGATTTCACGTATATATCACTGGCCGCAGAAGACACAGGCGATACGCAGGTGGTGAAAGTTACAAGCTCGTCCTTTTCGGGAGATTTCTGGGTAGTAGTCCACACAGACTATCCAGCCACAAACTCTACTATCCAGCTTGCCGGGACTTCTTCGAGTTCAGCAAGTACTCGAAGACGGCTAACAGATAGCGCAAGCGATTCATATGCGTTTCAACTTGTGGCGGAGTTATATGTACGGGCTGACACAAGCGCTAAAAGCACATTGCTTACAGGCCAATCATTTGCACACGCGATATTCTCTTGGGTGTTTAGCAGCTCGGCCGGTATTGCTGTCTTCTCATTTGCAGTAGTCGTGTTGGCTTTAGCAATTTTCTTCTGCGTATTTCGAGTAGCGCGTGCCCCCGAAAACCAAGACAAGATCATATCGCGACTATATCCACCTCAAACGGGCAGGGCTAATACCATTCAAAGAGATTCCAGTGGCAACTCGGGAGGTAGTGCAAAGAGGATAAGTGCTGCCGAAGTTGCGGATATACAAGACGCAAACTCTGGCCACGATATAGAGATAGGGCGAACCCCCACTCTTGGGAAATTGAAGAAGTGGAAGAGACCAACAAGCCAAATATGTATAAATAGGCGCGAGATTTAGCAGTTAATTCTCTCGCGTTGTGATACCGATAACAATGTGGGGTCAGTCTCACTTCAACTTCAGTTTTCATTTTTCTTATGTATGGCCAGCCATACCACTTTTCCTCCTACATTATCTGCGGACATACACAATGAACACTTAGTTGCTCGTTGAAGAGGCTGGTTGCGCGTCGATAGAATGTTTAACGGAATTTATGCAGCTGGTACTCCGTCTTGAACACAGCGACTTCCTCTTGTAGAGCTTAAACACCTTAAATACACAACAATCCAGTTCACTTTTCTCGCTGACTTGAGCTCGGCTGGGCTCACAGGATGCGCTGTTTTTTCTGGCATGGTGACGGATCAGAGTTGGTGGTGTGAGTTTCATTGTTGGGAGAGTTTCTTTGGGGGCCAGTAGAGCTGCGATATCCAGCCTGTTGTTGTCCTTAGCAACTTGATACCCCGTTTTGTTCTTACGAGTGATTTTACGTGTCAGGCTTGCACCGTTCTCGAGTAAACACTTCACGCAATCCTTGTGTCCTCGATAAGCCGCTTTCATCATTGGCGTCATATCGGCTTTGTCAGCTGTGTCGATTTTGGCACCGTGGTCTAGAAGCGCACGTAACACCTCGACCCAGCCCTCTCCCACCGCAGTATGCAGCGCGTTTCGACCATCTCTCGTCCTCAATTTCACGGAGGCCCCTTTTCCAAGCAGGAAGTTAACGATTGCCAGATTTCCCGCTGTACTGCTGCCGTTAATGGTGTCCACCCGCTGGTGTTCTGACGATTCACATCAGCGCTCGGAGTCCCCTCGACTAGCAAACGAACGGCATGTGCATGACCATTGTACACTGCTTCATGGAGGGCCGTATCTCCATCATCATCATTAGCATTGACGTTGGCATTATTTTCCAACAGCAGCTTCACCACGTCCAAATTACCAGCTTGCGTGGCTGCTGCTAATGGTGACGCCTTGGCATTGTCCACAGAAGCACCACAATTAAGCAGCTCCCGAACAACATCCAAGTGGCCACGTTCGGCCGCAGAAGTCAGTGCCGTATTGTTGCGGACCCTCGCATCCACGCTTGCTCCTTTTTCGAGGAGTAGACACAATCCTCAACGTGACCTTCGGCTGCAGCGACCATCAGAGCTGTTCGTCCATTTGCCGTGTAATCTACTTCCAGTCCTTTGTCAAGAAAGTGACGCACAGCGAAGACCGAACCGCTTTCTGCAGCAACAGAGAGTGCACTACTTCCGTCGTGGGCGATAGCCAGCATCGAAGTTGGGGCCGCCTCAACTAAAAGCGTGATAAAGTCTTCGAGTCCGTTCTTGGTGGCCGTCATGAGTTGCGTAATTCCGTGTTTGTCACCCTGCGAGGCATCGGCATCAAAGTTCACCAGCACTTTAGCAGCTCGGTACTGCTCGTTGTGTATTGCCACGTGCAGGGCTGCGTGGCCCTCCAAATTGGTCAAGTTGACGGAGGCTGCACTGGTCACTAAGAACATCACCATTTCGGCATGACCCACCCGAGCAGCTTCAATCAAGGCTGAGTTTCCGTTGTCATCGATCTCATTGATATCTGTGCCATTGGCAAGAGCCCACCGTACGGCTCGCAAGTCATCCCGGGAGGCAGCGTCAATTAGACTCATCTTGATCAGCAGACTGTAAATTACGGATTGACCCGCGATGTCGAACTCTAACTGTTGCATCGACCGGCCTGTCGCCCAACTGGTGCTGCACCGAGATCGTATTGCAGGTGTCCACACCGACGACTTAGCAGCTGCAAGGCACCTAAAAGGAAAAATATCTATCGGTTAGCATGTACTGCAGTAGATTTTGTTGCTACAGCCTGCGTACCCACCCATACAGCGAAGCATCTGCGAGAATGGCATGCAAACCCCCGAGAGGTGGCAACACAGCATTCACGAACGTTAACATATCGCCAACTCCAACGAAGCCAATCGCCACCGGATCGACGACCCCCACTTACTCTACTAGCTTCGGCACGATTCCTCCCCGTCAAGCATCAAGAGCTTTTTTCATACCTGACTGCCGGTCGTGAAGGGGTTCTCCACGGCCAGCACAGTCGAGGATAGCACTAAAATGGTGGATTCAAACATTGGATTCGTGGAGACTCGCTTCACTCACGGGCGAACCGGGTTCATTAGTCCGAACAGGTAAAGCGATTTTCCATGCGAGGCCCGTGACATATCCTATACTTTGCTGCCTTCTGGGCCACCGCTTTTGTTAGGCATCTTCGTGAGTACTAAAGTTTCGCTGGGCACCTCCAGAATCTTTTAATGGTGTTCCGATATCGACTCGACTTGGCGCTGGGTGGTTGTGTAGCTTTGTGACCACATTTCTCCGCATCGTGGTCAGCTCACTTTTGAAAAGACTGTTTTCGGAGGCCGTTTTGAATAGTTTGACATCAGGTCGCTTTTGCATGGTGCGTCGTGAGATGACTGCTGAGGCCAACTGCAAAATGGTCCGGACGCGGAGATATTTGTCATATACGGAATCTCCGCGAACGACGCTGCGTGAACACACCATGGAGGCAGTACTGTTTAGCATATAAGTATCTATTCAACTCGATCGATACGCAGAGTGTGCACCTGGGTACCTACCTCGTGGCAAGCATCACGAAGTCGAGGACATTCCAGGGGTCCTGCAGGTAGAAATCCTTGCCGATAAACCCCATTGCCACAATCTTGAGCACACACGCCACTGCGTAGATGAAGATGAGTCATCTCCACGACATGGTTTGCCAGCGAGTACGCATCGACAGCCTTGCCGTGCTCAAACTTCTTGACCGGTTTCAACTTAGCATCCACGACCGAAGAAGTTCACGAGTGCCACCACGAACGAGCTAATCACGATGCAGAATACAATACTGCGGTCGAAGTAGACGTATGTGATGCCAATGCACCGTTGGCGCAGCTGGTGGTTCCTTGGTGTCCTTGAAACCCAACGACTCCGTTCCTCCCTCACACAGCCACTTAACACCACGCCAAGACAGAGCAGCTCATGACTCGGCCGTGAAGCCCCACAATCTCTAGTAGCAGAGTATAGTCTGCCAACTTGGAGCTCTTTCTTCCAAAGCCATGGGCTCCGCATGACGGACGGAGCTCTAGTCGCCCACCTGATCCGTCCAGCCGGCGACGACAGCGCAGACGCCGGACGGATCTCCTTTTTGGGGGTCTCGATCTGCATTAGTTAACGTGGCCGATCTGCGCCCTCTCTTTGCCGGCCTCCGTCGCTGACCCGAGTCTGCATCTCTCTAGGCCGATCACGATTCACCGACCGCTTCAACTTGGCGTCCAGCGCGTGCAGTCACCCTCTCAAGAGACAGCCTCGTCTACGACTCGACCGGATTGTTGGCACCAAGCAACCCGAGTCGGTGCCAAAATTCCTCCGTGGTCGAGCAGTTCATTGCTTGAGTCAAGTTAAAGAGCAGGAAAGCCTGCTCCAGCTGGTGCACAAGTACATGTTGGAGCATTATTAAAGCGAGTGTGCAGTCTGCAGTGTCTGCAGCCTCGGGGCGCACGTCTCTCGCTGGTCTCACTCGAAAAAGGGCCACAAACAACAGAAAAGAGGCCAGTGCGCCGACTGAAACGCCTGCCGCTTTGCAGCCACCGCGAGCGCAGGCCTTCGGCAGTCCGCTGCCGAGCACTTTAGGTTTTGCACAGCAAGAGACACCAGACGAGAGAGCACTCGCCACGGAGGTGATCAGGTCGATGGGGCTCAGTCGGAAGGCCAAGTCGGCCGAGTCGGGCGATACGACAACCACAACCACAACCACGACCACGTCGTCGTCGCGCTTCCTGTCCTTCTTCTCGCATCGCAAGCCGGAGGCGCAGGTTCAGGTGCAGCAGGTGCAGGAGGACAAGTCGTCTCGACGACACAAGTTGCGGGCCAAGAAGAGCAAGAAGCAGAGCCGCAGGAGCAGCGGAGAGGAGGACGAAGCGTCATCTTCGCCAGCTCGTGACAACGTGCAGCTGTGCCAGTCGCCAGGAGGCAGAGCCAACGTCCAGCTGGCTGTACGCGTCGCGCGTGACGCGTCTCAGCCGACCTGTGTCGGCGTGTTCCCGCAACGGTCGTCGCGGTCGTCGTCTCTGCAATGGTCCACAAGGTCGTCCACCTCGTCGTCCTCCTCCAGGTCGTCCGGGTCGTCGCTGCAGAGAGCAAAAACACCACCACAACCAAGACCGAAGTAGTGACCAGGAGGACATTTCGCAGAATCGGCAGCAGCCACGGCGGAGAGCGTCGTCGGACACGTCGTCCGTCGATTCCGAGTCGACCGTGGCCCGAACGTCGTCCATCTTCCAGCCGCGTGAGATGTGGCGCGAGAGCTCCGTCGATGAGTTTCTATCGTGCTTTCAAGAGACTTGACAGCGGACGTCCGTGTCACGTGCCAGGTTGTCAACCTGACGGCGTCGAAGAGCTACATGCGCGGACTGCTCGTGTCTCTCGAGTTTGAAATTCGATCCACCAAGTGGGCTGCTTACTTCCTCCAGATCGTGCACGACGCTCGCAAGCAGAAGCGCATTTCACGACGGTCAGCCATCTCGGTGGGGTGGACCATTTGCGCGTATGTGCAAGGTGAGGCTCACGCAAGACAGGAACGACAGAAGCGGTTAGACTTGACGTTGCAGCGCAAGATGACGGAGTATCGAGTGGCGCTGCAGTGCGTCGCAGGTACCAGTGTAGTCAAGTATGGTCGCAAGGGAAGCCACACGCCACGACGTTGTGTGTGGAGAACGGAGATACACTACGCTGGACCTCCAAGCTGCTGGCCCACGCCACGCATATTGCTGTAGACGGTGTCGCTGCCACGACGACGATGGGCAAGAAGCGTGTCAAGGCCAAGAATGCCATTCCTCTGGCCAGTATTGTGCGGGTCACGTCGGGCCCAGCGACAAGTGTTTTGGCGCGGGCATTGCACAAGGGCACGTTGATGCTGGACAACGCTAAGTGTACTCTGTCCGTGGTGACGCAAACGCGTACATTAGATCTCAAGGCCAAGAGCGCTGAAGAACGGGAATGGCTGCAGCGTAGTCTGGAATTCCTCGTCGAACTCGCACGAGACCACGAGCGTCGAGTGGCGCAGCAGGTTGAGCTGACAATTATGAAGCGAATGGAGACCTTATCTGTCTGGAAGCACGGTCGCAAGGGCAGACCGCACAAGACACGCGTCTTCGTCGATCGCTTCGGCGAGGTATCGTGGATCGGGCGTAGCGGCGACTCATTGCAGCTTGATGAGATTATGTCTGTACAGGAAGGCCAGCGAACGCCAGTGTTTGCCAGAGCTCGAGCAGCAGGACTCGTCTCTCCAACCAAGGCCTCGCACTGCTTTTCTCTCGTGACATCGCTGCGTACTCTAGACATCCAGGCAGTGAACGAGCAGCAGCGCGACTGGTTCGTGGTGGCCTTCCGCTACTTACTGGACAAAGTTCACGAGAAGACAGCAGCCATGCAGCGTGAGCGTGCCGAACGACAGCTCCGAATGCTGCAGGAGCTTTGTCGTGAGGATGAGGAAGACAACTTTCTTACTGGTGATGGCGACGACATTTACTATGATGAAGGCCCACCGGTACGGCACTGTTAAGGTGTCATGTCGTGATCAGAGAGCTCTTGGGGAAGATTGTTGTTGTCATACCAGGTTTGAGACCGAATACAATGCAAACAACTATCTATCTATTCTATTGTTCGTCTTCATAATGCAAATTGCGAATACCTACCGCGGGGTAAATTGCAATACATCGCGCTGCATCTTCAGCCATTCCTCCATTTGCAGGCGCTCAAGCGCGCGAGCGTTGGCCAGGCGTTGCTCAATGATTTGAGCAACAGCGTGCTGATGAGCACTTTCCAGCACTTCAAGCTGCCCATTGCTCAGCGTGTTGAGGCCAGCACCTGGGACCATGTGAAACGCACGGAGGTCCACTGCGGCGGCTCGTGGCTCGGAGACTTCCAGAACGTGCTGCATCTCTTCCATCGAGTAGCGAGCTGAGTCGTCTTGTGTGCCGTTAGCACATCCCGTCGTCATTGACAGGCCAAGCGCCGCAGCCTGGGCCTGTGCAAAACTGTTCCGGGTCATCGACTCCTTTGTAATCACTTGGTGGCATCGAACGCATTTAAACACGGTGGAGTCCGCTGTCTGAAATGCCAGCGATTCCAGACACGACGCGCAGTACAACTGCGTGCACGCCACTGCGTTCTGCTGCTCGGATGCACTGCCACCGCTGCACTGCAGGTTATCGTTAACAAGCTCTCCGCATAGACCGCAAGCCAAATAGCCCAGTGTCTCAGCCACATTTTCATTGCTGAGCCGCAGCTTGCTGACCCACCGCTCGCGAGCTTCGCGAGCGAGTTGGTGGCCACCACTTGTGCGCTGGTGCTGTTTCCAAGCTAGGCGACCTACTGCAGAGTAATGCAGGCTTGCCGACGAGAAGGACGGCGTCCCAGTTGCGGTATACGGGACCATACTAGCAGACGAGCTGAAGCTTGAACGCCACGGCAACGATGACGAAAACGGATAGTCGCTTGAAAAAGCGAAGATGTAGAAGATGGAGCGCTCACGAACGTGGTTCCGGTTGCCGGTGCCACTGAGCGGAAGGCGAGAGCTTTGGGATTCAAAAATGACGACGACGCGACTGACCGAGACGTTCGACTAGTCGCAACTAAGCCATTTGATTCTTCCCACCGTTCTTCCTGGGGTCTCGATGCTGCTCGTGTAGGAACACTGCCCTGCTTACGCAAGGGGACAGACGATGTTGGCGTTTGGTTCACCCAAGCACTAGTCGAACATCGTACTCTGTCATCAGTTGGCCGCGAATTGAACCTTCGTCGAGGTTGTGGTGCTGACTTAAGAGGGGATACTGCCGTAGACTTTCTCCGAATGGGGGTAGACTGATGGGTCTGTTCCTTAGGAGAGGCATTCCCACCGCTGGAGTGTTTTGTTGCGTCGCTTGATATCGCTGCCACAGACGAGCGGTGTTTTTTGCCTACAGTCGTCCACGCACCAGCCGAAGGAGTGACTGCATCGGTGTGGGCACTGTCCTTCTCTTCAATAACTGCGGTGTGGCTTGTCTCGGTTTCTGACGTATCTCCACCCGCTTCGTCATCGCTATGCTCTTGTCCCGTGGACACGTATGATTCACGGGTCGTCATATCCTCGTCTTCATCAGAGCTAGCAGAGCTAGCATCGTCCTCTTTTGGCTCGGGTGTAGCGGTCGTGTCATTGTGATCAGGTTCGACGAGAGGCTCCACTAGAGATTCGTCCGCCACGGGCTCCGGCTCCGCAGGTTGATCATCCCTGGTCTCGTTTTGAGTTTGGTCGGACTCCTGCTGTAGCTGCTTTTGTTCTTGTTCCTGCTCTTGCTCGTGTTCTTGCTGCTGCTTTTGTTGCTGTTGCTGCTTCGCTGCTTTCCTCTTCGCTTTCTTGTTTTTCTTCTTACTCTTCTTGCCGCTTGCAGTACCCGCTCCGGTGTTCCCAGTACCATTTTTGCCCGCTTCCTCTTCCATTTCCAGCATCGCCATCATGCGCGCCGCAGCCTCCTCTTCCAGCTGTCTCCAAATACCGCGCAGGTGCTCCACGCACGGTCCGCTCTCACGCAGCTCCGACCCCTGCGCCTCTTCCAGCGGGGTCTGTCCAATAGCGTTCCGCAGCGTAATGTCCGCGCCGAACGCCAGCAGCGTCTTAACACACTCCAAATACCCGCACGCCGCCGCCAAATGCATGGCCGTGCTGCCCTCTCGGTCCTGAAAATTCACGAGCTTGTCGTTCTTCTCCAAGAGCAAGTTGACAATCTCCGCGCGCTTCTTGTCGCTCTCGGCGTCCTGCTCCGGGTCCTCTCCGATCATCACGGCGCACAGCAGCGTGGACGCGCCGTACTGGTTCAGCATGTTCACATCCGCTCCAAACTTCAGCAGCACCTTCACCGCTTCCGCGCGGCCTTCAATACACGCCCAGATGAGCGGCGTGTCCGCGTTCACGTTCCAACAGTCCACCACAGCGGCGTCACACGCACAGAGCGCGTGTACAATCTCCTGATCGCCGTTTTTGGCTGCAAAATGCAGCGCCGTGGAGCGCAGCTCGTGTGTCCGCACAGTGACGTCAGCGCCGCGCGTCAGCAGCGCCCGCACCACGTCCACGTGGCCTTCGGCGGCCGCCACCATGAGGGCCGTGAAGCCGTCCACGTCCACGTCGTTGACGCCCACGCGTCCGCTGTCCAGAATCTCCACCAGACACTCCAGATCGCCCTCGGCTGCACACTCGTAAAGTTAATGGCCCAAGTCTGGCCGTCTGCTAAGTCTACAGCGAACTCGGCCGTGGTCACTTCTTGTTCTTGGTCATCTTTGGCGGCTTGGTGCTTGGTGGATAGTGGGAAGATGGCGACGATCGGGGCGTCAGAAGGAGCGTGAGCGTCTGTAGATTCAGGAGCATGCTGTGGGAGGGACGAAGGAGAGGTGTGGGACGAGCTGGACGCGGGCGGAGAAGGCGAGGAGACCGTCGCAGCCGACGCCATTGATGGTGGTGATGGTTGATGCAAGTGACTGACTACCTGGAAGTCCGGGTGGAGGTGGACGAACGAGGATGGACGAACAACGTTCGTACATAACGATTTCAGTGCAAGAGCCTGCTGTGTTTTTCACCAATAAGTTCATGCATTTGTTGTCATTCTCTTCTCATAACGAAATGAGAACTTAAAGTTACAGCACCGTACCCAAGCATTGTTTTCAATGCCTTACTTCAACTACTGTAGCTTTCTCACAAACAACGATGATAGAACTGTCCTTGAGCTCAGTTGAGTGCCCGAGAAATGTACTGGTCGAACACGAGCGCCCACTTGCAGTATTTTTCATCAACGCACCTGCAGCTGTGGGTGACATTGGGAGCGATATGGAGGTGAAGACCGCCTCGGTCATGTTGACAACCGTCAGATTGAAGAAATTCGATTTGATCTCGTCGACCTCCGTGCAGTGATCGAATAGACAGCTCTCTCACGGCATGATGGCGTTGTCCATATGTGAAGCAAAAAATTGTGCGTCTTCCAGCTTGAGGAAGTTGGCTCTGCGACGCTGTTGGTCGCTGACACACTAGGCAGGCACAGGCTTACGGTGCTGTGGATCGAAAGGCGAACCATGGTCGAGAAACCGGACTTGGGCTGACATTGGCGGGCTCTGAAATGACCGCTCTTTAAATCGTCCTAATGAAGTGGACAGCCCATAGACACCAAGCACACTGCGTGAGGCTGCTACTTGTGTTGTGGCTTCGTGGTGTATCAAACCACCCAGATCAAGTGACGACTCAATTTGTTCATTATAATTGCAGGGAAAAGACCTTGTGGGGACGTCAGCATGGTGAAATTCAGTGCAGAAAGGCTCAAATAACTTACTAAAACGATACAATCGTTGGTCCGTGTGAGCAAATTGAGAGTTCAGCCAACATTTTCGGCATAGCAACCACACCGAAAACGACAAAGGTGACGCACTGCATACGTTTATCATATCCACGATACCCATCGTATGCACCCGGAACTAAAACCTACAAAGAACATGTTTACCGGTACCCAAGATTTTTTCATCATGTCGTCCGAGCCAGGACCGACGGTCCGCAGAAATATGCATGGTTGGCTAACGAGGTCGCTCACCCATTCAGTCAAACAGGTAGTCTGCTGTATTACTTGTAAGCTCGATTCGCAGGAGCAGATCGATTACGATTATGGATGTTCAAGAGTACAGCAACGGATAGGAAATGTCAGACTCGTCCACCTGCGCTGCTCGTGAAGTTGACTCCCGACGACGGATGAGTACGAGTGCCAATGCAACGGTTAGCACACTCGCACTCAGAAGCACCATGGCAACTGGGTGATTCTGTGTGGCCTGGGCCAGCATGAAAACTGGGAAATAGTAGTGGTAGGCTTCACTCGCACTTTCCGGTTCACAACGCATGAGGTCGTCATCCTCGTCAGGCAAACTTAGTAGCCCCGTGCACACAACCGTCGTGTCTTCACAACCCTGGCAACACTCTTTATCGCCCAACTCGACGTACGTCTCTGACTCTGTGCTCCTGACCACCGTTCCTCCACACACTTCGTACAACCCAGCTTTCTCGTTACCAGCACATGCATCGTACTCGCATTTGGCATTTGGTGGGTCGAATTGGGGGCCTTTGCAATCAGCGATGGAGAATGAGTGTCCACAGGTTTTCGTACGCGTAGATCCGCTGTAGTCCACGTATTTAAAATCGCACGACACGTCAAACGTCGTAAGTGCTTCAGTATTCGGGCGGTGCAGCATCTCAACGGCGAAACGCGTCACGATCTCCGGGGAATCCTCTGTCACCTTAAGAAGTTGAGTTGGGGAGCGGTTCTCCAACGTCCCTGAACAGATAACGTCAGAAACCTTCATCTGTAAGCTGGTGCGAGAGTACTGAAGACCAGCATTCGGATGGAAATCAAAGGTCAACTCGGCAAAGTCGCTACCTGGATAAGCACACATTTGTGCGGCAATAGGAAGACGCGAAACAGACGTCTGGTACCACATATTGCTGAATTGGCTGCACACATCGACCGGACTATTGGCATGAAGGTGCACATAGAAGAAGAAGCTGCGCACAAGCCCACATTGAGTCCATGCCTCGATTGAGATCTTTGTCTCCGGATCCGAAAATGTCAACACCTCGTCGTCGTCGTAAACAGCCTCACAATCAGCCCAATTGCATCCTGTTTCTGCGCTTGTCTGGCGTCTCGTTTTCCAGAGTTGCCACTTCTCCGAGTCACCATTTACTTTGAAGCGCCAATGCACATATTCGTTTGCATCGAAGTCCCCTGCAAAATTTAATGTCTGTGTCGTGTCGACGAGCTCGGAAAGCTTTGCCATATACACACACTGACCACCGTCGCCGTAAAAGATGTACACTCGAGTGCACGGTGCACCTGAGTGACTGTTTGATAGCCTCCTTGATTCAGCTGCTGTATCACCTTCTCGGACTCAGCTATTACGTCGGGTGTAATAGTAGCAGAGACCGTTGCCAGCGTATCACCGTTCATCACAAGACACTGCTCGTGGGTGCACGTCTGATCACTATCCCCCTCACAATAGCGCGCCTCGTAATCCGAGCCACATCGATAGTCGGTCCAAAACTCTCTTAGAGCTGTCGTCATTTTACAGCAGCGTGTGCACTGGCCAGCCGGAATTGGATTTTGAACATCGTGACACCCGCCCTCATCACGCTTGAGTGGGTTAGTGGTCGCCTTGACGCTGTTCATAAAGTCTCCCAATACCATCTCCGGGTCGAAGCACGAGATACTCTCGTCGTGTGAGTATCGGGAATACTTAGTTTCGAAGAAGTTTTGTTTGCTGTGCTGATGCAAGTCGCAGCGATTGTTGACACTGCAGCCGTCGTTGTCGGCTTGCTCTCCAAAGTCAAAGTATTGTTTGATCAACCCGTCTGCCTTGGCCACATTATCCATGGTCAGTTCAGCCTTGCCGCCGCATACATCGCCATTTGATTCCATCGAGTCACAGAAACTCGAGGGGCACTCAGTCGTAGCTTGAGGTCGATAGCTGTCCAATATAACAAGGCAGCCTGTGCACTTGGCACTCGAGTAGTAGTCGAACGCATTCATCTCCAATCGGTACTTGCCGTAGTCAGAGAAAACAATACTGTTCACAGCACCTGCACAATTCGACTGGTAATCCTTCCAAGTCCTCGCTTCATCATGAATTGGAAAGTCAACACCACCGGGGACCATCTTGTTTAAAGTAGCTGCACTTGCAGCTCTCGCCACCACATCCTGAAACTTTAGTGGCCATGATGAGGAGGTGCTGCCGAGAGCTGTGATCAGGTAGCCCGCGTAATACTCTGGGTCCTGAACTCTCACGACAGACAAACTCACGCGAGGGTCCAAGGAGGTCGCATCGGCGAGAAGAACGAGCTCGCTAGAGGAAATACCGCTGGTGGGTAATGGCATGGGAATGCCCCAATTGTCCGCCACGTGAGTAAATGAGCAGACACTGGATTTCAAACTTACCTGGTGCTTGTAGCCGCTCACTTTACTCCACACACAATTCGAGGCATCATTGTCCACCTTCTCGCACACTTGCTTATTTCCGTCTTTCTTCATTTCGTATCCGGCAGGACATCCACAGAAGCACTGACGCTTGCCATTGCTATCGACAAGAGTAACAGGGACACCATTCTCAAGATTCTCGCAGCTAACCGCATGCGTGACAGTAAAAGGATTGTACATGAAGATGTCATCGTCCGTTTTCAGCTCGATGCAGCTTCCGTATTTACCTTCACAGTTCATTCCACTGCCCACCTGAAAGTTGATCATATTCACGATCTCAGCCAAACTCTCGAACGTGATGATCTCGTTGTACGACGTGTCATCTGTGGCGAAGGAGATCACTGCAGTCAGAGTGTCAGCAGATTCTGCCACCGACTCCAGCGTTTGGATATCTCCAAGGCCATTGAAAGCATTCAGCCGCTGCAAGGTGCGTTCAGGAACCTCTTGGCCAAGAAGGAGGGCGGACGCATTGTCCGTGCTTAAGTTAGCAGCCATGGCTTCAAGAGGTATGGTAGTGCAGGCCCCAGGTACCATTGTGGCGTTGAAGTTCAGGCTCACCTCGTTTTCCTTGACACTGTCTGCCACGATCTTCTGCATATCCTGCGCCCAGGTCTCCACTGTTCGAAGCGCCGAGTCCTCGACGCAACTTGAAAACACCAACAGGACCTTGTTTTCATTGCCGGTTGCAGCCTCAGGGTCTTCTGAGCATTTGATCTTGTCCTTCTCATCGTCCTTGTCCTTGTCTTTATCATCGTCCTTGTTGGCCAGCCACAAGTCGATTGGCAGCTCTTCTGATTGCGAGAGGAAGGATATCCCACCGTCACCGTCGCCGATCGACGTTGCCAAGTGCGAGTTGAAAACGATTCTCGCCCCCGTCGCCTGGACTTGCTCCGCAGTGTGGATTGAGGTCACCAGGACTAGCAAACCCAACGCCTTCGTCAATGTCAATGCAGATCTCATGGACATGATGCAAGCAAATTGAAGAGTGCCAAGATGAGAGCCGTCCATTCTGGATCAGATGGATCCTGCCAAGAGGCACGCTGAAGACGACTGGTGATAGAGTTATCGGAGACTGTCATGTTGTGCTGGACAAGGCTCGTATCAGTGATGGGATTAACTGCACGACGAACTTGATGCTACTAGTACCCATACAGGGGATGAATTGCATGCCAGATTGCAAGCATTGTGGACTTCGATGGATGACAGGCTCGCTTGAGCTTCTGAACTCGATGCTCAACAAATCACAAGCGTGTGCAGTTCCCGGAAGAGACCTAGTAGTCTTCCCTAGCGGTGCACGGGGCATGAAAACTGGTCCCGCTCGCACCTCGCATTTGTTTATCAATCCTTCAAAAGCATTGAATTCTAGCTTTGAAGTCCCTTGTGCGAAGGTCGCACTCGCAATCAAAGTCCTAAAAGGTCTTGTCGACCTCGATGCGTGGACCGTTCTCCATTCCATACAGTTATGTTGTTCTTGCCTTTCTCAAAGAGCTTCAGATGCGGGTTCGAAACGATTGAAAAGCAAACGAAGTAAATACGATAACACGGGCTCCTGTATTGCGACCTCATATATCTCGCTCGCGTCAAACATTAAAAGAGCTCCTACCATATTAGAGACCGTCTACAACAACTCATAGTAGCTTTCATCTTCGATCGGGGTTGCTCGTAGAGTGAACTCGCGACGGCGGACAGTTATGAGCGCTGCTACAGCTGCAACAACTACACCGCTCAGCGTCAACACGGCGACGTAATGGTCGTGAGCAGATTGGGCAATCATGACGGCGGAGTTGTAGTAGCGATACGCCCCACTACCACTCGGTGGTTCACAACGCATGAGGTCAGGGCTCGCATCAGAGACACTGAATAGCGCTGTGCACACAACAGGCGTGTCTACACAGCCCTGGCAACACTGCTTGTTACCAAGCTCGACATAGGTCTTCGTATCATTGCTTCTGACCACCCTTCCGCCACACACTTCATACAAGCCGGCCGTCATGCTGCCCGCACATGCATTGTAGTGACACTTCGATTTCGCCCACTCAAGCTTGGGGGCTGAGCAGTCAACAATAGAGAAGGAGCGACCACATGTCTTCGTGCGCGCTACCCCGACATAGTCCACATACTTGAAGTTGCAAGACACAGCGAAGTTCGTGAGTGGCTCTGTGTTCGGATTGTTCAGCATTTCGACGGCAAAACGAGTCACGTTTGTCGGGGAGTCTTCTGTAACATTCAAGATTTGAGCAGGAGAACGAGCCTCCAATGTCCCATTGCAAGCAACTTCAGATACTTTAACTGGTAGTGTTGTGCGGGAGTATTGAAGACCTGCTCTTGGATGGAAATCAAACGTCATATCGGCGAAGTCACTTCCCGAGTAGGCACACATTTGTGCAGTGATCGGAAGCTTTGAGACGGACGTTTGATACCACATATCGCTGAACTGGCTGCATATATCGACAGGACTATTCACGTGTAATTCCACATACAGGACAAAGCTGTTCACGAGTCCACATTGTGTCCACGCCTCGATTGTAATCTCGGTCTCTGGATCGGTGAATGTTAGCACGTTATCGTCGACATATACAGGAACGCAGCTCGTCCCGTGACACCCTGTTTCGGAGCTTGTTTTCAGCCTCGTTTTCCAAAGTTGCCACTTCTGCGGGTCGCCAGTGACTTTGTAGCGCCAGTACACATAGTTATTCACGTTGTAGTTCCCCTCAAAGTTCAAAGCTTGCGTCGTGTCAATGAGCTCGGACAGCTTCGCCTTATAGACGCATACCCCATCATTACCGTAAAACGATGTGCACGCGAGCATTCGATGCACTTGAGTTATCGTTTGATACCCTTCCTGGCTCAAGGACCGTATAACCGTCTCCGACTCAGCAACAATGCTGGGTTTAATTTGAATTGTGGCTTGAGCCAACGTGTCACCGTTAATCACAAGACACTGCTCGAATGTGCAGGTCTGGGTACTGTCACCCTCGCAGTAGCGCGCATCGTAGTCCGAGCCGCATCGGTAGTCCGTCCAATATTCCTTTAGCGCTGTCGTCATTTTGCAGCAACGTGTGCATTGACCAGTTGTGATCGGGGCCTGCAAGTCATCACATCTACCGTCGCTTCGCTTGAGTGGGTTGACTGTTGCCTTTGCATGATTCAGGAAATCCCCAGGAACAACATTTGGGTCGAAGCATATCGTGCTCTGTTCATGCGAGTATTCGGTGTACTTGGTCTCAAAGAAGTTTCGTTTGTTGAACTGACGCAAATCGCATCGGTTGTCAGCACCAAAACCATCGTTTTCGACCTTGTCTCCAAAATCAAAGTATTTCATGATTAGAGCATGAGCCTTCACCACGTTATCCACCGTCAGAACAGCTTTGCCAGCAGACGCACCGGAAGTCGATACCGAATCCGAAAAAGTGGAGGGGCACTTGGCGGTTGACCGAGGTCGGAACATGTCTACCACAGCGAGGCAGCCTGTGCATTTGGTACTCGAATAGTAGTCGAACGCATTCAATTCCAATTTGTACTTGCCGTAGTCAGAGAAAATGAGGTTGTTCAGAGCGTCTCCCCGGTTTGACTGATAGTCTTTCCACATCCTCGCCGCATTGTGTATGGGAAAATCAACATTACCAGGAACCATCGCGTTCAGGGCCGCACAACTCGAAGCTTTTGCCACAACATTTTTAAACAGTTGCGGCCATGACCAGGAAGTGCCCCCAAAACGTTACTGAGGTAGTCGCCATTGTACTCTGGGTCCTGCACTCTCGTAGCACATATACTCATGCGTGGATCCAGAGAACTATCGGCAAGAAAAAGAGATCCACTTGTTTGCAGAGGCATGGGAATGCACCCCTTATCAACCACGTGATCGAGAGAGCATGTGCTGGATTTTGAAGCTACCTCGTACTTGTAGCCGCTCGTCCTGCTCCACAAGCAGATAGAGGCGTCTGCAACCGGTACACACACTTGTCTGAATAGCTTCTTCTGCATTTCATAGCCGGCAGGGCAGCCACAAAAGCACTGACGCTTGCCATCATCGCCGATAAGAGTGACGGGGACGCCATTGTCGAGGTTTTTGCAATTCAGCGCCTTCGTGAGCGTGAAGGGGTTGTACAAGAAGATGTCGTCATCGACTTTGAACTTGATGCAGTTATTTTCCTTGCCTTCGCAGCTATCGGTGCTGTTGCTTGTGTGAAAGTTGATCAAGTTGGTAACTTTAACCATACTCTCGAGTGAGACCATCGCGTCGTACGAAGTGTCGTCCGTTGCAAAGGAGAGCACGGTTGTTTGGCTGTTGCATGAACTTTTGCCGATGCCAGTGACTGCACTTGACCCAGGCCTGGAAAGGCCTTCAGTCGACTCAGATCACTTGTCTCTTGAGAAGTAGTGCCAATAGCAGTAGAAGTTACAGACGATGTGATAGAAGAGGTGATCGATGAAATAGCTCCCACAACTGACGTGGTGCCCGTGGCCGTTGACGGTGTAGTGGTTGCTTTACTTGTGCAGGCACCAGGAACTACTGTAGCTTGAAAGTTAAGGACGTCGTACTTGACAGCGTCCTTCACAATTCTCTTCATATCTCGCGCCCAGGCATCCACCGAACTCAGTACCGAGTCTTCAACACACCTCGAAAAGACCAGCAGCACATTGATGCCACCAGAATACACCGAGTTGGAGCTTGTCGAGCACGCCACCAAGTCCTTGCACGTCGCCTGGCCCAGCAGCACTTGCGACTGTGCAGTAAAATTAAGCCCCTCACTGCTAAACCCAATTGAGTTTTGAACAGTCTGGACTTGCTCCGAGCCGTGGAGCGAGGTCGTCAAGACCAGCAGCACCAAAATCACCATCCATCTCGAGAAGCCAAAGCTCATAATTGTTAACTTTTTGACGAAAGTGACGGACTGAATCAAGCTCTTGATGCTCATCAAGCGGATCGCGACCCTTGGCCCAAGATCCGGGAAGCGAACGAAGAGCCGTCCAATAATCGACTGGCGAGGAAGCAGTTGAAGCCGTTTGTTCACCATCAACAATGACCTCACTTAGTCTAAGTTAGCAAAAAAGTTAGTTGTACATGTAGGATTGTCGCTGCCGATACTAGCCATCGTTGTCCCAGCGTGAGACGCGCCAGCTCAACCCTCGTGTAATTTCACCGTCGAGTAAAGATGTTCATTCTGGCCAGCCGTGCTGCAGATCGCAACTTTTAACTTTTAACTTGTTGGGCCATGGCAAGTTCACTTCAAACTGCAGCAAACGAAGCGTCCCTATCGCACTTGCTGCTCTCGGGATAAACAGACGGCGGAGCTGTGTCCTCCTATTCATACATAGGTAATGAACTGCTGATGAGCGGATGAGCAGTGCTCAATGAGCACAAAGAGGACGAAGCAGATCATGAAGCGAAGCGCCTGCGAAGTAGACGGAAAGCCCATGCTATGGCATCTCAGGCTCGAATGAGCCGCTTCCTCCACCTCTCCAGTCTGCACTGCCAACAAATTCGCTGCGACCTGCAGCTCAAGTGGACGCAGCAGCATAAACGACTCTCGTCAAAAAGTTCTGCTGGACAATGCGCAGCAACCGTTTTTCAAACTATCACACATGTAGCAGACAGGAAAGTGATGCGCTGCACAGCTCGAGCTCTCTCCACGTCGTGTCAGCTGGGCTGGACCGCTCGGTCCGCTTCAGCAATCAAAAGCCCAGCAAAACGATGATACATGGCGACAAAAATTGCTATCCACACGGGCCCTGGTCAAGTGCTTTTTAAAGCAGGAGGGCAGCACCCTGCCATCAGGCCATCGGTAGATAGAACCCCATGCATTGTTAACGTCCGGAGCTGCGGGTGGGTTGGTGGTGATGCGCCGAGCGTCCAAGTCCCTTTTTCACCCTCGACAGGCCCATCGGAGACCTTCTTGTCGTGCGTGGCACTGCGTCACTTCTCGACTCTCCAGCTACTTGACAAGCATCGCCGTGTCCTGCTGCATCTCCACATAAACTTCGACCATGGACAGCACTGGCGCTACAGCTCGCACGCCGCGGATGCGACGGTCTCCGCTACCAGGAACTCGTCGAGACTTCCCAGTCGAGTCGCCGAGCATCAGCCGCACGTTCGACGGCACTGCACCGTCGTCGGTGCGAGGACGGCAGTCGCTCTTCGGTGGACACCAGAAGACACCAAGACACTCGTACCGTCCGCGACGCGCTGGCATGGCGGCCACTACCATGGACGACATCATTGTGGACGTCGAGGAGGACACCCCACTATTGCGACCGCGGGACGGTCCTGTGCTCACGCCGACGCAGCGTAAAGTCAAGATTGGCGTCTACGGCGTCCTCAACACGGTGATCCTCGTGCCGCTCATGATCAGTTTTGCGCAGATCATCTTCCGTGACCCTGAGTTCCAGCCCTACATGAACGACCTGGTCAAGCTTGTGCTCGTGTCGGCAGCAGTGCACCAGATCTGCTTCACGTGCGTGAGCTCGCTGCCCTTTGCAATGGGCCAAGTGCAAGATGCAGGTTTGATCTTCCTCTCGGCCATGTGCTCGTCCATCATCAAGTCGCTGCACGACATGCGTGGCGACGACTTCTCTATGGATGAAGTCTTGGCCACGACGCTCTTTACCATGGCAGTGTCCACGGCGGCGTTGGGTGCAGCACTCATCGTCACGGGCAAGCTGCGCTTGGCCAGCTTTGTGCAGTACCTGCCCATGCCTGTGGTCGGCGGATACCTCGCTTTCATCGGTTTCTATGCGATGGAAGCAGGGTTGTCGATGATGACTACACAGAGCATCAAGGAGCCTGCGGACTGGGTCAAGCTGGCCAACTTCGACGCGCTCTTGTTGTCTGTCCCGGGCGTGATCGCTGGTACAGTCATTTTCTGGGTCAACTCGCGATGGGATCACATGGCCGTGATGCCATGCTGCTTGGCAGCAATGCTCGCTACTTTCTACGGCTTGCTGCTTGTCACGGGTTCGTCTCTCGACGATGTGCGAGCTGCTGGGTGGGTGGCTGAACCTCCAGCGTCGCCACGCACGATCACTCAGATCTACGGCTTCTACGACTTCTCCAACATCAACTTTGCGCACTTGACGCGGCAGATTCCAACGTGGATTGCAATGTACTTCGTTGTAGCCTTCTCGTCTTCGCTGGATGTGGCAGCAATTGAGACTGCGCTGGGCAAGCCTCTGGATCACAACCACGAATTGCAAACCGTGGGCGTCAGCAACTTGCTCTCCGGTCTGGGTGGTGGCTTTACGGGGTCCTACCTCTTTTCACAGACCATCTTCACGATGCGTGGCAAGCTCGACAATCGATATGTCGGTCTTATCGTGTTCGTCCTCGAGCTTGCCATCGTATTGAGTCCGTTCTCCATTATCGCGTTCGTACCCAAGGTCTTCTTCGGTGCTTTACAGATGCTCGTGTGCCTCGACCTCATGATCGAATGGCTTTGGCATGCGCGCAACAAGCTGCTGAAGCGTGAGTACGTCATCGTGTGGCTCACCTTCTTGTCGATGGTGTTCGTGAACCTCGAGCTGGGCATTGTGGTAGGCATCATTATCGCTGGTTTCAACTTCATCTGCTCGTACATCGCTGCGTCTAGTGTCCGTCGTGTGATGAAGCGCTCACGTGTAGAGCGCGACCTTCGCGAACGTGTACTGCTTCAGAACATGCGGATGGCTATCGTCACTCTTGAGTTGGAAGGCTACATTTTCTTCGGGTCGAGTGTGAAGGTCATGGATGAAGTGCGTCACCACGTGCTTGTTACGACCACGGAGAAGGAGGAGGCGAAGACCACCACCCTCACTGGTGCGTCTCCTATGCTGTCCCGCCGTCATGCTACAGCCTCGCCGTACGTGGCACGGTCACTTGATAACAGCTTCAACGATGATCTTGCTACTCTCGATTCCGTGTATGATGAACAAGAAATGCATGGTTATTCGTCCACACCGAAGGCTGGCAAGAGTGGATCTGCTGCTCTTCATGCTGCTCGTACGCGCTACTTTATCCTGGACTTTGAGAAAGTGAGTGGCGTGGATGCTACTGCAGTGCGAAGTTGTTTCAACGCCATGAAGGAGCTGCTATTGCAGCACGGCATTGTCCTCGTGTTTGCCAGTGTCCCAGCTGATGCTGAACGACTGCTACGTGTGCACGATGTGATTGAAAAGGAGGACGGATCTGGCACAGGCTCGCTCGTGTTTGATACATTAGACAAGGCTTTGGAGTGGTGCGAAGATGAACTTCTCGTGTCCGAAGGAGTGCTGCCCCTCAGTGAATCCGCACCTGCATTGGCGGTCAATGGTGGCGGTGAATCTCAGCACTGGCAGCTTTTGGACGAGCTGCTTCCTCGTCCGGATGGCTCTCACCTTAACGAGAAGCACGACGAGACTGAGAAAGTTGGCGAGCTCACCCGGAATTGGGCGAGATGTACATCAATCACTCGCTGAAACAAGAAGGTGACACTTTGTACCGTGCCGGTGGTCTCGTGAACGGTGTGTACTTCATCGGATATGGCAAGGTGGACGTGTTCATGCCGTCGAAGATCCACGAAGGACTCGGCCCGGGCTTCCGTGGCCGCAAGCGGATCACTCGTGTGTGCCAAGGCGGACTCGTGGGTGCGTCCGAAATGATTTTGCACAAGCGCCATCAATTCACAGCGCAGGCTCGGGCGTCAAGCTCGATTTTTTCTGAGCAAGACGAACTATTCCCGTATGAAGCAAGGCCATCCCGCTCTTGCTTCTCGTTTCCAACAAGCCATGCTGCAATCCATGGCAATTGGGGTGCTCGAGTCTAACATGACCGACGACTGAGCGAACAAATACACAAAGTAGTTTTTCACCTAGATCCACTTTGCAGTACTTGCATATCCACACTTTTGAAGAATTTTGCAAAAATAAATGTGAATTGCTTACCTGGGTATTGTGCGTACAACTTTTTGTTTGTTTTGCCTACCATGCCACAATCAATTTGAAAGCCATTTCGCAAACTTTTATTACAATATGCATATGCACCGAGCGCACATGGGCCAGCTTCGCTTCCGCTCTCTGCTTTCCCTTCAACGTCTGCTCTGCTCCAGCTTTTCACTCTCCAACTCGGCGAACTCACCTCCGATTTTTTCAGATGTTTTTGCTTGTTTTTTTCTTCACTCAGACGAAGTCGCTTGTGCGTAACAGATCCGAAAATCTGTGTCCTGCCAGCCTCTCTCCTGCGTCTGAGTCTTTTTTTTCCTGTTTCTCTTTCTCTTGGGGCTGTCGAATAAGTAATTTAGGAGAGACCAAGTCGAGTCGACACGGGGTCCCAAGCCTCGGCTCTTGAAGATGATGGTACAAGAGCGGCTTAGCCACTTGGCAAATTCGCCCCAAAAATCGGTAGCCAATTCGCACTGGGAAACTTCCAAGCCGCAACACTTGCCAAAAAAAACGCTTACAGATCTAAGTTCTGCATCTGCGTCTGCAAGTTCGTGCGAGTTGGTTGCTGTTGCTGTTGCTGTTGCTGTTGCTGTTGCTGTTGCTGTTGCTGTTGCTGTTGCTGTGGCAAAGGCACCTGCTGCTGCGCCGCGTGGTTGTAGTATCGGATTCTATTGTTACGGGGGTGGACGTGCTCGAGAGCTCGTCATCGTCCCGCTCCCCGTTGTCGTCGAGTCGTGAGCCGTTACCATGCAGGTGTGCGGCAGAGCCGAAGAAGTGCGGCAGCCGGATCTTCTTGGTCGGCTTAATGGACAGAACCGTCCGCCCGAACTTCACATGCAGCGACTGGTTGTTGTGCAACGTCAACGGGCGGTAAATGTACCGCAGCGTGCCGTTCGAGCTGCCGGCGTCTTTAAGGAAAAACTCGCCCTTGGCGTAGTGGATCTCGGCGTGGATCGTAGACACGGTGCGGTATTTGAGCACCAAGTCGCACTGAGACGAACGGCCAACCATCAGCGGCCGATGGATGTCGTTGTCCAACAGCATTTTGTAGCTTAATTGGTAGCGCGTCGACAAGTTCAACGTGCTCGACGAATGCTTCGTCACCACTTGGAACATGATGCATGGTGGGTTGAGTCGGTCGGGCAGAAGGGACAGCATCTGGCCGTTTGGCAGGCGCGTCTTGCTTGGGTACGGGGCCTTGCAGATCGAGCAGGTGCGGGCGTTACTTTCGTCCAATACCGTGCAGATTTCGTTCTTTTCGCCGTTCGTGTTCCATCGTTTGAGGCAGTTGAGGTGAATGTACTTCGTGTCGCCCGAGCATTTGCATGGCGCAATCAGCGGATTGTCCTCTTCAGTTTCGTCATAACAGACGTAGCAGATGGCGCTCGTGCTCTGCCGCTGCAGCGAGCTACGAGGCTTCGACTCGTCGTTGCCCGACGCGTCACCGTTCTCGTCGTCCGTGTCCATGCCACTGTCGACGTCGGCGAGCGCCTCGTCGTGGCACACCACGCGCTGAATGAGCGCGTTCACTTCGGACGGACTCAGGATTGCGTCATTAGGCCCCACACCGCCCGTGTCAATCTCCGTGACGAGTAATCCCACGCTGCCGAAGCGGATGATGTCGCCCACACGAATGCGGTGTTTGCCTCCACGGATGCACTTGGTACCCAAAATTTGGCACACGCCAGTGTGCGCTGAGAACTTTTCCGAAGATGGCAAGAGACGGTAGGCGTCGTTCGAGTAGTCGATGTTGAGGCAGGGCGCGCGTGGGTCCTCGATGAAAATTTTCTCGCGGCTTGCGCCATCCGTGGTGGATGACGCAGCTGCCGAGTGCTTGGGCCCATAGATAGACACACCACAGCGCGAAACGCTCTTGCGGAACTTGTCGCGCTTGCCGGCCGCGCCCTTGGTGACGGCCGTCATGCCGCGGATGTCTAGCCTAAAAGTGCATAAGGAGACAGGGGTTAGCGACGGACTTCATGTAAAGCGAGAGGGAGAGGGGACTTTATGATCCGCCCTCTCGCGTTAGGTTTTCACTTAAAGCGAGTGGACGCACATGTCGGGCTTGCCGTCGCCGCTGAAGAACTCGGTGGCACGCGCGAGGCTCCACCGCCGGTCCGAGTTGGCGCTCATGGTCTGCAGGCGACGGGGAGGAGTGGGTGTCTGAGTGCGATGATCCTCCGGAATGGGCTGCGGCGGCGAGGCGGCTGGACGGATCTCTGTGGCTTTCTTTTTCCCAGCGCGTTCTCGCTTTTGGCGACTCGGCGACGGTTGTTGTGGGGATTCTCTAACGAGGGGGATAGAGAGAGCGAGAGGGAACGCCCGCGCCACCAGCTGGCCAGTAACAACGACGGTTTTATCTTCGCCGATAAAATACCGCCACTGACTCCTTCGTCCATAGTGAACGCAGGAGACCGTCGTAAGTTACGTCAAAACGACGTCTCGCAGATACAGAGGCAGGCGCCCCAAAACGTCCTCGGCCAATCGGCGCCGACGACCAGCGTTAGTGACAAATGGGTGAGGCAAAGTGCCTTGCACTGCGGAAGTTGCAAGCAAAAGCTTTCAGCACCGCGCCAGCGTGTTGCATGGCAGCCGTGCGTCGAGGCAGATCGTCCGCCCCCATTTCTCCCGCTTGATTTCCAGCCTCAACTCAGGGCGTTTCGCTTTTCTCTTTTTCAAACTTGCGGCATCTCACGAGTCGAGCTTCGATAAACGAATGGCATAGGGCTAACCGTCCTTCGATGCGATAAGCCTATACGGCTGCATCAGGCAAGACGGCCATATTGGCAGGCTGCCAAAGGAAGCAGGCGGTTGCAGTTCCCCCAAGCCAAGCCAAGCAAACTCAGATCCTTGTGACGCCGCAGCCCTAATCGCGGTCAACTGAACGCATTCGCACTTAGTCCGGAGAGATACAGTACCCGTTTCTGTACCCATTAAGCTCACGACATGGCTACATTACTCGGCTTCAAGTTGGCAAAAGCAACAACTTACATGCATTGTGGGCTGCCAATATTTTCGGGTCTTACGTACGTTCCTGTTGCCCGCATGGCAATCGTGACGGTGGGAGCGTAGCTAGGTCGATGGCAGTAATGGCACGCATTCAACGGCAAGTAGGTCTGGCCGAGTTACCAATATTTTTGTGACAAGCTGCTACAGCAGCTACTGCAACAGTCTGGACGCTATCCAAAACGTCAAAATTGGGTCCTATAGTATGGAAATCATCTAACGAGTTTTGCTTATACCCTGTCCGCGGTAATTCCCAAGAACTGGACACTCTGCGCCTTACTGACCTGATAAAGTCGTGCATCTCTTCGCAGTGGTCGAGTGACTATAAAAACTACATCGTATGGATAGCAGATTGTTAGAGAAGGAGAAGTCGTGCTTGTAGTCTGTCGTCACCGGACAGCTCACCACTTTTTAAAGACAAGTTTGCATTTTGATTAGCTTCATGTAATTGTACTTCGTATTGCAATCGCTGGACCCCTACTGAAAGTTGTGTCACTCGTGATAATAATCCGAACGGAGATCTTATGGTATCCCCGATAACAACTATGCTGCAATGTTGGCTGACCAGTTGGAACTCAGCTCAATCGATTCATCGCTTTTGGTTGTCCGTTTGGCTAGCGACGGCATGACACTTACAGGTAGAGTTGTTACTTAGTCGTTAGGGTCTCTCAGAGTTAATAGCCTTTTTCTTGCAATTAGAGCGTTATTAACTCAGAACCCTGGATCCAAGTGAGGGGCTACACATGGGTTTGTAATTTCTGAATTCCTAAGAGCAAGACCTTTCGGTTTTGAACGATGCATGTCAATGTGGTCACATTATGTAATAAACCAAAGCAAAGTGGGCAATTAACTCCTAAAACAATTTGATAGCTGTGATTAACTCAATTAACTAAGTACTAATAACGGCCTCAGTAACAACTCTAATTTCAGGTGTCCATAAAAAGCTATGAATATGGTCAAGCTGGTAACTACGACGCAGCAAGGACCAATATCGTAGATTAGTTTTGTAGAAGGTCACTATGTATAGAGTTCGCTCCCACATATTTTCGCTGGAAGTGGCCGCGTGTTTTCCACCATTGAAAGCCGCGATCTTTTTGACAAGCATCCGGTGCCAATCAATGCTTCATAAGCATCAAAACTGCGGATGGACGCCTCTTGGTCAAAGAAGATCGGCGACTGTCCGAGAGATATCTTTGCGCATGAGCGGTCGCGAGCACTCGGTGCCGGTTCGGTCGCCTCGAAATCTTTTGCCAGCGATAACGAGTTGACTTCATCTCCTTGACGGGATCATTCCTGTATTTGCCACTGTTCGACCACTACCGGTCGATCAACCTTCGAGTCTCAGGTGTCAAGTAAAAAGTCGTGAAGACCAAGAGTCGAATTCATCAATTCTTTTCCGTCATGAAGTTTTTGGGGCTGCTCCTTGCGGGTGCGCTGCCTCTAGTGGCAGTGGCCACGAGTGCCACCGTCGGCGTGAAAGAGACGCTCATGGCCGACCAGAACCAAAGCGTGACATTCGCTGCAATGCCCGTGGATCTGTCCAACAAATTGCTCATTTCCCAGACGATTTCGGGTCTGAGCGGTGATTACGATTCGGGTATTCTCGACGATGTCGGTCGCATCAAGTGCACGGACTCGTTATCGGTCGACGATAACGGAGAGGTGACCGTGGTATTGGCCTTCTCCAAGTGTCTAAACGACACGGCATTGGGCATCGTAGAACAATGGGTGAACCAGGTGAAGGCCACAATTCAAGCCATCGCTAATGTTCCTAATCTCCAAATCAATTTCCAGTCCACGATGGTACCCGGTGCGTGCGAAGAACGCAGTGAGAAGACCAAACAAGGTCTTGAAGACCCAGTTATGGAAAACCAGGGTGGAGTCGCGGTGCTTTTAGCCAACGACGTGTTGCCAAAAGACCTGAAACGCCTCGAGGCATTCCCAGGTCTGGGTACTGTCATGGGCCTCGCTGACGATGGGGTATCTCTGGATGTCGACCCGATCGCCGTCATTTCATTTGTGACTGGCGAAATGTCGTACGGCGAGGTGATGGCGTTTGAGGCTAAAGCTCATGTGTCGAAAACTTTTAACTTTCAAATTTGCCATGGCGGAACCAACTGCGAAGGCACGTTCGAGAACTGCATCCAGTTACAGGAGACCGTGGATCTCTTCATGTACAATCCGTTTACAGTGACACGCTCGTTGCAATGTGCGCATTTGGATGGGGGTACCGGTCACTTACCAAGACAGCTACGGTGCCCGTCAGTGCTTTTGCGGATGCCCCGCTGGTCATGTGCTTACGGAACACGAATACGGCAATCCGTCATGCGAGCAAGTTGTTGAAGACACTTGTCCGTGTGTATGGTCCAATTGCGATGGATTCAAGCACATGGTGGAGACCGATGAGGCGGTTTGCTCTTTCAAGGACGTCGCTGCCAATTGGGGGCTCCCTGTTCCTTTCCCGACGGACGGCTATGTGTCAGACATGCGTGACACGCTTACCGAAGGCTACTTGGACCCACGAGTCACTTTGAAGGTTGATCGGGAGCAGGATGCCGAGTATGAAGGAACGGTACTCCAGGCTGCTGTTGGTGTGTATGCAAGTTTGCCACTAACCTTTGCGGAGATTGTGGGTCTCAGTCCTGTGCCATCACCGATGGTGCCGGAAGGATATGATGCTACGATCCACGACGTCGTGAATACGTGGAAGGACTACCAGTTGAACCGCGATGCCCACATTGATGACATCGAGTTCACCTCGTATGGCAAGTACCACCTTGAAATGAAAGCGTACGACTACTTCAGTGATGCCACTTGCAGTGGTTGTCTGGTTATCGTGGATAGCAACCGCCCGACGGCTTCGACGACATGCCCTTCGAGCTTCTGCGATGAAGTTGCGGACCCCGTTCGTTGCACAAACCTGCGGAGCTCACGCAGACGAACCTGGATCGGGCTAGCACTTTGACCAGTCAGTACTTCGACTTTGCTGATCAAGCTACAAACGATGCCTGCAGTGTCGAAAACCGCTGTGACGACGAATCGTTCAAGCAGCAAGACTTTTCGAGAGTGGATACTCGGACCACGCCTACAACAAGGCCCACGAGTGCTTTGACACAACGAAGGTGATCGAGGACCTCCTGGTTAACAACGCTAAAACGAAAGAGAACCCTCTCGTTGTACCTGCAGATGCCACTTGTGACAACACTGAGCTTCCTGTACCTGCCGGACAATGCACAAGGTGCTGCAAGATGGAGACGGCACTGAAGGAATGGTGGACGGATTACCGTTGCGGCTCAGACTATGACGCACGCTACTGCGAAGGTGACTCCGACCAAACCTGTGAGTTTAAGCAATGCCTTGTGATGAACGGCGATACACTGGCAACCGTGACGGCAGCAATCACCTCGGACGCCAAGTCCGAGTCCGAATCAGTGCTGGCACAAGTGGAGCAGGAAGGCTACCAGACTGTGACGCAGATTCACCGCGCTCTCGACTGCACTACTTTTGGTGGGACCGATGGTCAGTGCGACTACTCCGCCAAACTGTCTGAGTTAATCGACACAACGGAGACGCTGAACTTCGAGGCGTACGGAAGTGGGGAAGCTACGGACTACGTCTTCTGGCGCTACAAGTTGATTTCGGAGGGCGATTCGTGGCAGCTGTGGAAGACTGCCAAGTACGAGAACTATGGTGAGGTGACGTACGAGAATGACGACGTCCTGACATTCAGTAACCCCGAAACCAAGATCATGATCGAGGCGTGGACACAATGTGGTATGGTTCGCCGCTTCTTCTTCTACGTGCACCTACACGTGAACAGCGTCGTGAGCGTGTGCGATAAGTTCAACGACATGTGGTACCAGACCTCGGTTTCGCGACTGCCGATCGGCAACGGAATGTGCGCATACCCTGGCAGCGACTTCGCTGAGCTTACGTTTGACTTCCACCCGAACGCTGGTCTGCAGTACTCTCGTACCGAGTTGAGAATGAAGGTGACCAAGGTGGAATGCACTGGTGCGCTCGAGGGACGTGACACTGCTACGATACTCAGCATCACCGAAGACTCTCCTGAAATCGTCACCCGATTCGCCGTGTCAATGCTTGAAAAGGCCAACACGGAAGCAGCTACGGATTTCCACGTTGTGTGCGAGTTCACGTACTCGCAGTACAGCGGCTCAACGCGTACGGAGACCTGTCAACGCGACTTCTCGATCCAGGACTGCAAGGGCCCAGCTTTCGACACGCCTAACGGTGAGTGTGAGTACGACGCGTGCGCTGGCAACAGTGAAGCTGGCTTGTACGAGGCGTGCGGTGGCACGGTCATCAAGGCTGACGAGACGTGCACGATTGTGGAGACGGGTGAGAAGCCATGCTGTCAAGGCTGCGCGGACACGGAGATCACCTGCACGGCGCTACTGGATCTACCGGATGTGGACGCAGACATCATGCGCTGCGAACCGAATGCGGGTGGAGCGTACTCCAGCTATTACGCGGTGGTGCTTCTGACGCAAGCTGCCGAGGAACACCCTGCTGCACTTGCTCTATTGGGTGCGACCACGCTCATCGCGGTGGTGGCCCTCGTTGTTGTTCGTCGCAGGGTGGTGCACTCGTACTCGGCACAGACGGCCGATGATGCCTACTACCCATTGCTGCACTAGACGATTTCGTCGAGGGAGCAGCTTTTCAAGGAGACTAAGGTATCGTGGTCTCCACTATTTTCTTTTCCCGATTCTTGTCCTTTTGCGTTCGTTGTGCTTAGCCCAGCCTAGCTACGTTCGTGGCGTAGTAGCAGGAACGCAAAATAATAAATTGGATCTTGTCAAGCGAGTGCTTTTCGTGTTTAAAAGTGCTGGATATTGTCCCGGTGCCTATTGCATTTCGCCGTCTGGTGTTGGGTCTGCCATGCGGTTCTCAAAAGCGATCACCGCCGCATATTTGGTGAAGCACATGTGGATGCAAGCAATTCATTCACTCTGCCACGGCTGTCATGATAAGACCGACGCAAAGAGGAACACGCTCAAACCCACTCCTCAGTTCATTTTCGCACGAATATTGTCTGAGGTGACCATGAAGCGTGCCGACAAACTTATCATACTAGCGACGGTAGCGTTGGTCATCACGTCCACGATCGCCACGACCATGAATTCCATCACTATCTACTCCGACAGTCAGTGCAATGGGACACCCGTACGCGTGTACATGACAGAGAGCTCGAATTGTTCCAACACAGCATGTAGCGAAGGCGAATACAACGGCGGGGTGCAGTATCGCACCACTGCGTGTGTGGAATCGAACCGACACGAATATATCGCCAACGTCTTCAACGGCGTGTCGTACGTGACGCTGGACTACTTTCTCGAGGACGGATGCTCAAATCTCAAGTTCTCAAGCACATACCTCGCTGCTGGCACGTGCCAAACCGGAACCACCAACGCGACTGTGATCACGAAGCTGTACTCGAACGGATCGGCATCCATCCAGGCATTCGAAGGCCTGTCGTGCGGGAGCATTGCTAGCCAATTCACACTTGACAAGGAGACCATCTCCGGTCACACGTGCGTGCAGGATCGATACCAGTTTTATTCGAGTGCGAGTGATGAAGCAGCAGGGAAAGCAAGCAGCACGACCGACAGCGGAGAAAGCACCGCATCCGACTCATCGTCAGATTCTTCATCCGACATTGGCACAGGTGCGATCATTGGCATTGTCATCGGATGTGTGGTGCTAGTTCTGCTTTTCGTCGTTGCGCTCGTTTTTGCATGGCGCCGCGCTAAGGCCAAGCAAGAAGAAGATGAACTCACGACGCCAGTTGGGTGGACTCCCCACGACAAACGTTCTCATCATACGCTTGAATCGACAACGGCACATGGACAGTCCTTGACGGATCCCAACTCACAGAGTCGACCTAGCGATATGACCGGGACCATTACTGGCATGTGGAATGACGAGGCCATTGTTGCTGCCCGCGTGCCACGTGAAAAAGTTATCGTTAAAGAGCGAATCAGCCGAGGTGGATATGGCGAAGTGTACACCGGAACTTTCAACGACCAGGTCGTCGCGGTGAAAATGCTGTTACCTGAGACGCGGAAAAGTATTAGTCACGTAAACGAATTCCTATCCGAAGTTAAGATGATGGCCATGATGGAGCACCCTCGGATCACCAAATTCATCGGAGTCGCATGGGACTCACTGTCAGATCTCTGCGTAGTCTCGGAATTTATGGCTGGCGGGGATCTGCGAGCACTGCTGAACAAGTTCGCTGACGATGATTACCCAAAGGGATTCGACAAGGAAAAAGTAAAAATCGCGCTTCACATCGCTCATGCGCTTGCCTACCTGCATTCCCTGGAGCCTGCAGTGATTCACCGGGACCTGAAGTCGAAAAACATTTTGCTGAGCGAGGAGCTGGATGCCAAGTTGACAGACTTCGGTATTTCGCGAGAGCGAGTTGACCACACAATGACCGCAGGCGTAGGAACGTCGCTCTGGATGGCACCTGAGGTCATGCTTGGTGAGAAGTACGACGACAAGGCAGACATGTTCTCCTTCGGTGTTGTACTTTCCGAGTTGGATTTGCACTCGCTACCATATTCTCACGCCAAAGATTCCAGCAACTCCGGTCGCAAAATGCCTGACGCGGTGATACTTCAGCAGGTGACGATGGGAGGACTGACCGTTCAATTTACAGAGTCGAGCTGTCAGTCAATGACAGACTTGGGGGTGGCGTGCACGTCAGTTAATCCAAACGACCGACCCACATCAGCAGAAGCTCTTGGCAAACTACACCACATCTTAACGCATGAGATGGAGGAGTAAGCGATTGCTGTATGCGCAAAGAATACTAAAACAGACTACATGTTTAGCGTTGCTAGTTCCAAGTCGTCGGGAGTTTTTGCTTAGTTTGAGGTTCGAGAGATCCACCGCCCTCCATCCAGATACTGGAGGCAATAGCTTTCCTGGCGAGGCTGGTGATACCCCATATACGGATCCATGGTAATCTTGTTCTCCTTGCTATCGTCGGCAGGTGCCTGAAGTCGACATTATCGAGATTACACACAGGAGTTGGCTTTACAAGTGATAAACAGTACAACAAAGCTTCCTTTTAAGGTCAAACGAACCTCCTCCTCCTTTTGACACGATACCGTGCAAATCTGCGAAAACGCTCTTCGGTCATATTTTCATCGTCACTCACAAGATCCAAATTGTCGCGCCGTGAAACAGTGCCACCTTGATCGATCGTCCCATAGTATAGACTGCCTTGGAGCTTCATTATGGTGTAAAGATTCCTACCCACGCGGAGCATTTCGTCTTCATCATTTCCGCAGGGGAGAACTAAGCAACACTTGAGGTTTGAGAACGGCGAGAATCCCAGCGATGCTGCTCGGGAGGACGACACTAAAGTATGCATGTGTGTCATTTCATCAAAATCTCGTCGTCTACATAATAGAAAGGTAAAAAAGCAAATCATTTTAGCAAGCGTGTCGTAGCGATATGAGTTGCTATCCATGATACGTACGCTCCAATAGATGCCGTGTGAAATTCGATCTTCTCCCCAAATCGACTCTTGAACAAGTGTGCGTGCATCACTGAGCGCCAAACCATATCTAGGTCACTTACAGGGAAAAAGTGGGCCTGTTCAACCGGTATCAAATAGTCGTCCGCATTGTCAGACATCTGCTGCAAAGTCAATACCACCCCGCAATGACAGCAGCGAAACGTACGAAAAAGCCTTGTGCTGGCTGATCTGCAACCACCTCCTGCCGTTTTCGCTTTTGACCAGTGGACACTTCTTGTGTTGCGGTCGAGGGTGACTCCGAGGCATACGAAGGCGATTCCGTCTCTTTAGGACGCAAATCGACACTCACACTGCCGTCCTCTCGTGAATCTGCTGCCTTCTTGTCGCTGCGAGTACTTTTATCCAACGACGATCCCGCACCTCCAAGTGCTTCATCTCCAGCAGCCACACTCTCCTCAGTGGACAGGACCGACCTCAGTTTTACTGTAGCTGTCGCCTAATAAAAGCACCCCGTCAAGAGCAGTCAGATTTCCTGCACTCGCCGCTAAGTTCCACCGCCGAGCTCACCTCATCCAACTCCTTCGTGGATTGATTCAGCAACGTTACTTTGTTGTGCGCCAGCTTGCTCAGCGTCGTGTTCAGCAGCTCTAAAACAATATAATAATAATAGTAATAATAAAAAATCATCAGCGTACCCCTCTCACCCTTCAACTTTCACTTCAACGTACCGATCATGTTCTTGGGTACTACCAGGTCATCAAAAGCGACCCAGAACTCGTCCGGGGCCGGGTTACAGTCCTCCGCCTTGGTTACTTTAACCCTCTTCGTCGACGGGGTAACCCGCCTCCTCGGAGCAGAGCCTCGTCCCCCGAGTCGTAGTACATGTCTTCCTCGTCCTCATCCTCGTCATCATCTACCTCGTCTCCCTCATCTCCGTCCTCGTCTTCACTGTCCACGTCGAAGGTTACGGCGGCACGCCGCGGGGGTACACCTGATCCTGGTTACGCGCGGTCGAACTGCGTCTCGCATAGAAGACGCGCTCCTGAACGGGTCGGTTACCAGCAGCGAGAGGTGCTGGCGTTGGCGTAACCTGGTTCACCTCCGTGACAACATTATTTATTCCCGTTGGTAGGTCCGCGGTTACGTTGGTACCCTCCTCGTCTTCCTCCTCGTCCTCCATCAGCTCCTCCCAGTCGTTCTCGAGCAGCCAAGTGGACGCCAATGCCACGCTGTGGTCGCAGATCTCCAGCTGGTTACAAGCAGCGCACGAGTGAGCTGACATCTACATATCACGCTCCAGTCTACAGAGAGCTCACCACGCGCAGCAGCGCCGTCGTCGGCACGGCGGGGAAAACCCCTCGGAGAGTCTCCATCCTGTGTCTGGTTGGTCGCTTTGAAAGTAACCCTAGGGTTACCCATTCCTTGAAGTTACGAAGGTACTGTAGCCATTTCTGGAACGTACCCCTCCAAGTTGACGTTCATTCTGACTGAAGCGACGCCAAGTTCAATGCCGCGCTCTGCAGCCACCGCGTCGACGTGCGTGTCCCCGCCTCCTCGCCTCTCTACCCTTCCTAACCTTCTCCTGTATCTTCTCGTTAGCTTTTCGCTGCAGAGCTCGCTGCCGCATCTGCCCGTCCCGCCGCTCGAAGCCACGCTGCGCAAGTATCTGCGCGCGCTGGAGCCCTTGGTTACCAAGGTTACGGTTACTCCATGAGGTTACGATGGAGGGGTACACATACTGATGCAAGGGGTACGCTGTCAATAGGAGGAGCTGGAGGCGACGACAGCGCTCGTAAAGGAGTTTGGAGAGCCTCAAGGACCAGGCCAAGCGCTGCAGAAGGAGCTGGAGCAGCGCAGTCAAGAGCGAGACAACTGGCTGGCGCAGTGGTGGGAAGATGTGGCCTATCTGAGCGACCCCACGCCCAACGCGCTGTTTGTTAACATGGTGACAGGCTTTGGCTCCTTCCTGGACTTTGAGCGGCCCGTGCCGCAGGCCAGAAGGGCGGCGGAGACTGTACGCTACACGTGCGAGTATCTGGAGCGGTTGAAGCGGGAGATGGTGCCGCCCGAAACCATGGGAGGGCGGACGCTGTGCATGAACATGTTCAAGAGATTGTTTGCAAGCTGTCGCATCCCGGTGCAGCCCGTGGACACGTTTCGACGTGTGGATTTAGCGTCGGTTTGCCACATTTCGGTGTTTTGTGCTGGGAGAGTGTTTGCTCTCCGAGTGTATGATGCTGAAGGTGAATTGCTGACGATTGGGGACTTGGAGGTGCAATTGCTGCAGATTTTGCGGCACTCGACGTACCTGAACGAGAAGCTAGCTACCGAGACGGTGGGGCTGGATGGAGACACTTCGCCGCAGTTTGTCGGTGCGCTGACGTCCATGAGACGCGATCGTTGGGCGAAGGCACGGCAGGACCTCGTGGCGTTTGACCAGGTCAATGCTCGCAGTCTCGACAAAATCGAGACGAGCCTGTTCGCGATATGTCTGGAAACATCATCACCCGACACACCGTCGGAGCTAGCGCGGCAGTGCGCGGCCGCAAATGCCGGCAACCGCTGGTTCGACAAGAGCTTCCAGTACATCGTGTATGGCAACGGGATGGTCGGCGCCAACATGGAGCATGCAAATGCTGACGCGACAGTGCTGCTGTCGATGTTCCGTTGGCTGGGCGAACGCTACCTGAACCGCAATGGCGGCTACGAGACGTTCATCGAGAGTCGTCACCACTCACTCAAGTTTCTTCCACCACCAGAGCTGCTGGCTTGGCGCTTGCCTCCAGAAATCGTGACCACCACGATTCCAAAGGCGCTGGCTGCCTTCGAACGTGACGGCGCCACTCTGCGCATGTTGGTTGTGCGTAACAAGTCGTACGGAAAGACCAAGCTTCGCGCGGTTAAGCTGTTTCCGGACACGTTTGTGCAGATGGCAATTCAATTAGCTAGCTTCCGTCTATTCGGCCGAGTCGTGCCCACGTACGAGAGCGGCCACACCCGCATGTTCGTCGAAGGGCGCACGGAGACTATCCGTACGGTGACAAGCGAGGTGTTAGCGTGGCTTGAAGCCCAGGATCGACCAGGAGCAAGCCAAGAGGAGGTGGTCGAAAAGCTTAAACACGCGATGGCTCGCCACAAGGAGATCTGTCTTGAGGCACTGACGGGCAACGGCATCGACCGCCATTTACTCGGGCTCCAAATCGTAGCGATGCAAAAGACGGGTTCTCCACCGGCAGTGTTCACTGACCCAAGCTATGCGAGGAGCGGCGGCGGCGGCAATTTTGTCCTTTCCACGAGCAACGTGTCTGGCTACCCTTGGTTGTGGGGCGGCTTCGTGCCGATGCTGCCGCACGGCATCGGCATTTGCTACGGCAGCGAGAACGACTTCCTCTCGTTCATGATCACGTCGTTCGACTCGAGCGACCGAGATCAGCAGTTGACCAGCCCTCCAGATCCACCACTTCCGCGGGTCACGGCGCACGAGTTCCATCGCGCCCTGTTTCAGGCCTTCGACGACATCTACGGGCTCGAGCACAGCCATTCTGTGACGGTTGCTCCTACCGCCAAGATGTGAGCTGAGTCAGTAAGGAGCTAGCTTCGTGGTACGTCGTTTGCACGTGTCGAGGACTAACAGCTCGCTGGGTAAGTTCATCAGTGCTCATGTTACCTAGGAGGCTTGCATCCAGGTTGAGCGCACGCCTGCATAGATATGTACGACTTTCTTTCGCGGAGACTCGGATACCTTTTGCAATTTCGACGCTTGTTTGCCTGTTTGTCTTAGCCCCTGGACGCCACCCGGAGCGATTCAACCAGCCTAGCGTTAGCCAGCAAGCATGACCAGCAATGTCATTGGCAATTTGCCAATGCCTTGAGTCAGGGCCCCTCGTCCTGACGCACTTGACGTCCCACGGCTTCGGCATACTTGCCATGGGAAAATGAGCGGACCAAGCCATTGAGCTCGTGAATCTTCGTGGGCTCGGCTTGACCAGCAACTGCGCTGCATCAACTACCTCGAACACCTTGCTCGCAAGATCATGTGCGTCATGCAAGTCTCACATAACCTACCGCCAAGGACATTGTACAGTGTCATGATGGCGGCCCTGGAAAATCCGACGCAACTCACAGAAAAGTCGGGATAAAAACGCCATCTGGCATCAGCCCAAGGTTTTCATTCAAGCATTCAAGCAAATCCCTCACTCCCGCAAGCGCAGTCCAGTCGCAAGTCAAGTCAAAGTCTCCGATGAAGTCCAAGCAGCCGAAATGGAAGAAATTCCACTGCCCGCCGCTGTCCGCGAGTCGCAAGGAGCAGATCACGCACGAGGCCAATCGCGCGTGCGACGAGCTCCTGCGCTTCTCGGCCGGGGAGGTCTTCAGCAGCACCGGGTCCAGTCTTGACAGCGGCGAGGACCAGTTCCAGGACGGCCTGAAATGGGAGTACACGGAGCAGATCGACAGCATCCGCGTGGAGAAGGTCAAGGTCAAGAGCGAGGGCAGGAAGGGCGTGTACTACTTCCGGGGCATCACGCAGGTGGAGGCCAGCGTCGAGGAGATTATGGAGCTCTATGAGGTGGACATGGCCCACCCCAACATGCAGCTGGAGAAGAAGCTGTCGCCCGACATCCTGCACTCGGTGGTGCTCTACGAAATCCAGCCGTACAGCCCAGAGGAGAGCACGGTGTTCATTGGCATCCGCTGGTCGGCGGTCAGGTCGCCTTATGTCATGGTGAGGAACCGAGACTACTGCTACTTGGAGATCCAGAGAAGGTTTACGCTGCCGGATGGCAGGAAGGGATATGCGCGGTGTCTGCACTCGGTGAAGATCAAGAGCTGCCCGGACATGGAGAAGTCTCATGGCTTCGTCAGGGGAGCATGTACCGCTCCGGAGTCGTGTTTATTGAGAGCAAGAGGGACCGCAAGACGCTGGATATTGTGCAGGCCGTGTACACGGACTTGAAGGGAATGTGCCACAGTGGGTCGCGGCCAAGGGGTTGAAGCAGAGACTCATGGGCCTCGAGCATCTCAAGAAGTACGTCAACATGAAGCGCGTGGCCAACCAGACGTTCGCGAGACGCAGTCAGCTCATGGCGCCGGGCAAGGTCAAGACGTGCTTCGTATGTGTAGACGACATCGGCACCTTCAAGCGAAGATACAACTGCCAGAAGTGTGGCGAGGTACGACGAACATCTCGGAGCAGGCTCCGAGTGTCGCGGGGAGAGACGACGAGTCGAGCGTGGTGGAGGAAGGAAGCACAGCTGCTGTCCGACTTCGCTACGTTTTGTTCGTGCTTTGTCTCCTCGCAGCACTGGACGTGTATGGGCTTTATTAACGCAGAGCTCTTGCTTGCTACCTTGTTGTTTCTTGATGTAGGTCATTTGTGGGCGCTGTAAACTAACTATCAACGCAGACATCCCAGTGGTGGGCAAGATGAAGCTGACCATCTGCAGCCTGTGCTCGCTGGCCATCAACCGCAGCGCGCTGCCGGACAACAGCGATGGCGACAGCGGGGGTTGGGCCACCGCCCCTTTTCGGCAACGCAGCAACCGACGTATCAGCACCGCGATTGCGACGTCGACGACGAGCCTCCGCTGCGCAAGCGCGCGTTGAGTCTGAACTCCTTCCACACGGCCAACTTCGACCACACTTCGCTGCAGAGTTCGGTATTGGCTCGCGAGTTCTAGGCCAAGCCGAGCCGAGTCAAGCAAGGCCAAGGCCATTCAGCCAAGGAAGCGGGCAATCAAGCACCGGTCAAAAATTTGACGCACGTGAGTGCTGCATGAGTGCGTGAGTCCAGAAACTGCGTCCTCGGTGTTCAGCGGAGCCCGTTCTGTGAAGCAGTTCAGTCGGTGTTTGCTTTGGCAGTCGCGTTTTCGATACTTCGTAGCTCGAGCGCAGCTCCCCATGATGTATATACAGACTTGTACCAAGGGATATGGGAGCTCCATCGAGCGTACTTGTAGTAAATTGATGAAAAACACACAGCAAAACTGTACGGATGGTATGGAGCGGCCAGATCGGTCAGATGCGACTCAAGCAAGACCTGCACGGTGGTCGTCGAGTAGTGGCACATGTATGAGCCTCATTAAAGTGCTACCCCTGCTAATAGCAGTGCTATCGGGGCGTTGCTAGAACGAACTATGGTGGGCAACTTGAGTGAGGCGTGAGCTAACAATCGCATTCGCGTAGATCGATTTCTGCTCGTGCGGTGCCATCACTTGCATGTGAGTCAACCGTGCCATACCAACGTCGATGCTGTGCATTGATCTTGGTAGCGACGCAACCTCCAGCGATTGAACCTCTTTCGCGTGCACACTCGACAACAGTACACGCACGTCAACTTCATGGCTCTTCTGAGATGATTTATCCAGTCGCGATGCCACTCTGCGGCGGTGGATTTCAAAGGCATAAAGGAGACATCGCAATGTACAGCAAGGCGGTGAGAACCTCTCCTTTAGATACATAGCTGCATTACATGATATCATATTTGAGCTGGCATGACTCGGTTTTGACGCTGCATGAGCATCCGTTGGAGGATGCTGGGACTGCTCTGTACGATGGTCGGGGTTTGAATGTTCGCCTCCGACTTCTTTTCCGATCCGCGGTGCTGAGATCTACTCGAACCCCGTCGACTCGCTGGTTTTGACGATGACATGGAAGTGGTAGTGCATTCTCTCAGCACGAGTGCTTCGACGTCAGGGGCACGTGAGCCTTCAAAACTGCTACAAAGTTGCGAGTCTGTAAAATACAATCATGTCCGCCAGCGAAATGTTAGTGCTGTGAATCACGGCAATCTATAATACAATCCGACTCACCCCAAGTTCATCGCGAAGATGCCGCAATGTCTTTTGGGTCGATATTCTCACTGGCGCCGATTTGGACACCAATGCGTTGGCCAGCAGAGATAGCAACAAAGCTGATGACTGGGACGCGTAAAGAGCGGCAACTTCGCTTTTGCTCCAGTTGTGAACGCATTTTGCAACGTACACGGAAGTCTAGCAGTGATCAGAACAGCGAAATACGTTGCTTCAGTATCAATGTGAAGTAAATTGCTACTCGTTGTTGATTTTCATCAGCCACTTACCAAGTTGTAGAGACGCAAATCTTCGTACTTTTGTACGTCTCTCCGAGTTGTAGGAAGACCAGCGTAAGTTTTCGTCCGCTGCAGTGTTGGATAATTGCATCAAGCACTTCAGCGGCCGTCTCGCATAGGAATCGCTTCTCGGCGCTGAAAACGGTTAGCATCACGATGGGCATGATCACATCTACTCCGTACGAATAGCATTCATACAACATTGACACATACTCATGAGTTGCGTTGCTTCACCGCAATGTACAAACGAGAAAAGCAGCGCACCAAAGAAAGGAGCGAGGCGGTGCCTTAGCAGGAAGGCCAGGTCCTTTATCAACAACAAGGAGCCTCTCGCTTGCCCAGCTCCAGAATGTGCAGACGAACTCCTTGTTCTAGGTGACTTTGGCTTCCCGGGGCTACTGCTTGCAAGTGGACCATCCAGTTCCCGTAGTTGGGTTTTGCTGTTGTGCAGATGGATAAAAAAAAGAGTTAGCTCATTAGAAAAAGTCATGGTTGGGGTCGACTCAATGTAGAACTTACATGTGCGCGCGAAGTACATCAGGATGTTTTATCGCAAAGCGCTTCAAGGACTGTATCGTAGCAAATTCCTCACCCCATGGAACCTTGGTGCTCTCAACACTGCCAGTTTGTGTCTCGAATAATCGTCGTTTGCGGTTCAGCAACAAGTCCACATTTTTCCACTCCGCCATTTCCTCTGAAGAAACGTTATCGGCTGTCCGACAACGAGAGCGTTGGAACATGCTACCTTCTCGTGACAATTGCTGCGATATCCTCGAAGCTAGTCGGACCTCGCCAATCTCCTTTCCAGTGCTGCATATTTCAACAGACTCTTTGAGCCCTGTGCTCGGAACAACTATGCTTGGAATCTCTTGCAGATGCTCAATTTCTACAACATTGTCGACGTGCGCTTGAGTGTCTTGACTGTTTTGCGGCGTCAATGCAGTATCGACTGGCTTTGGTACCGAATAAATTGCAGGTCGAAGGCCAGAGTTCTGCGCAATAACTTTGGAGACGGTATCCTGTGCTGCTACCTGAGTTTGATTGCTGTTGGAAGGAATGATTTCTTGATCTTGCGGTTGTTCGATAATGTGATCCGATTTAGAGCCTACTGCTACCGGTAGCTCCAACTCCACGTCATCCGGCTGGTTTCCGGGGTCAGTCACTTTGCATTTGCTTAATCCATAAACACTGTCTTCCTCATTGCTGCCGTCGCTTTTATCTCCATCAGTTCCGTAGTCCGCAGAGACTGAACCTGGTACAGTTCTGCTGCTACGTCCTTCATCTTTGCTTTGCGACTCACCATCGGCCAGAGTGACTCTACTTCCACAATACAACGAAGAGGTCCTTGAAATTGCCCCCTTATCGAGATCCCGTACGTCTGGTTCACTGTCATTGATTGACTTTAAACTCCGGGTACTGCAATTATCTTTTAATTCTACAAGTCGAATAAGCTCACGAGCGACGCACGTCTCTTCCTCACCGTCTTCGTAGACAATATCGTAGCTCCCATTGGGGTGGCAAAAAACAATGACTCAGAAAACAACACAGACCGTCCCTTGTAGTGAACCTCCACTCGATCCCCTTCGTGTAGTAACGGGACTGCTTCAGCAGCGGCTGAAGAATTTTCATGGGTTTCTGTATTGTGTACTACCCATTTCACGGGACAGACTATTGTAGTTCGAGCAGGGAAGCACTTTTCAAGGCGGATGGAGTTTTCGGTAGCGCCACATGCACTTCAGTCGAAGAAGTGACAATAACCGATGGGGCTGCTGCTACTACCGACGTACACGGGTATTGGATAGCTTTAATCGGCCTTGAAGACTCCTCATCATTTACCAAACAAACTTCTTTCGTGTTCGTAACCATAGGAGCTGGCCGCGAAAATGTTAATTCTCTTGAAGGTGTACTTTCAGATGAGCCTCTTTCTTGGAGTCCCTCTTTCTCTTTTTCCTGATCGTCAGTGACATCAGATCTTTCGATGGCCGAGAAAACATTTGACAGAGTTACTGTGTCCTCTGCTGTTGAAGGTGACTCATTGCTTATAGTGCTAGCGTAGGCTAGTTCATCTCGCTTCTCAACCATTTCCTTACCAGACTGAATCCAGCTTTCATCCTTTTCGTCCCAATTAGTTCCATTAGTTGGCTCTACTGGTTTTGATGACTCGTCTTCGACGACCGCAACACCGCTTTCAATAATTAGCATACTCGTTCGTGGTACGTCAACGCCAGCAACAAGGGTATCCGTGAGTGCCAATCGAACCACAGTATGTCTTCCTTTACTGAGGATTTGATCTACAGCACTTGTGGAAAACTGACGCACCAGCTTCTCAGGTGAATCTTCACTATAGTCAGAGTAGACGGTGGTGTGTTCTTCAATTGTTAGTACTGGTGCATCCTCGCTATTAGATCGGCCATTCTGCACCCGTGTAATCACAACATTTTCGACCACCTTCTTCTGAACAATGGCATGTCTCCCTTCGCAGAGAATATCATCGACTGCTTTAATAGAAAACTGCCGCAGCAATTTCTGCTTCTCAGGTGAATTGGTATCGTTTGACTCCTTCTCTGTCGCCGAAGTTTTAGTGCCAATCGGGACTTCACACGAGTTTTGCAATGATTCTTCTTGGGCACCCTCCACCCTCTTCTGGGCTATGGAGTGACTTGCTGACGATATCGCTTGCTCAACCGCGTTAAAACTTGCGGTCCGCAGAGCCGCCAAATTTGCGGGCGGCAGTGGTCGAATATCGTGTGGTGATATTTCCCACACAACATCAGGGTTATTAGCGACCTCCCCTGCTGAATTGAGTAGGATGTCGTACGTCCCGTTCAGCCAACATTTATCAATCACACCTGGTTGGAACTCCATAGTACTACCCGTTCGAGCCTCGACAGACTCTCCTTCCGAGTAGATCAGTGTCGGCGTTATCGTTGACACCACTGCTGCTGATTCTTTGAGGTGAGTCAAGATGATCTCAGCCGATTCATGTTTTCCCGAGTCCCGTGCTGCCTCCATTGCAGCTATGAGTGCTTCTCGACAAAACTTCACGTGATTCACGAGAAATTTTACAAGTGCTTCGTTTTCAGACGATATTCCGCGTGCCAGCACTGCGGCATCCCACATCTCCAGGTCACTTGTCTCGTCGTCTTCATCACCTGCAACAACCGCAACGAGGCCGAATCTCCGCACTGGCATATCTTGTTCTACATCGACCTCATCGCGCAAAGCGTTGACGAGCTCATCTAAATTGTAGAGTGCTCCTCGCGGATCACACTCTAGGAGCAGCTTGACTAGATCAAAATGTCGGTTAGCCAGTGACAACTGAAGTAGTCGAGGGTGGAGAACGCCGTACGAAGTGGTGGCTGAACAGTAAGACAGGTATTGTGGAAGCAAAATGTCTGCGATATCGATGAAGCCGTTCGTACAAGAGACTTCAAGAGCCTGCACAACGGCGTCACAACGTGCATCACTACCATCAGAGAACCTCCCGCCGTCGAGGAGATGATTTACTATTTGAACGTGTCGGTTGATCGCTGCTTCAATTAAGCATTCTGCCTCGACAGCATCAATATTTGGCGATAATTCGTCGTCAGCAGCGATATCACGCAGCAACAACGTTACCATAGGCTCGTGTCCGATGATTGAAGCGGCAAGAAGAAGTTGCGGTCTCAAGGATGGTGGAGATATTGTAAAGCTCTCGACAATCCTGTTCAGCCAGTCCATTCGTACTTCATCCACTTTGTCATCATGATCTGGAACCTCCGACGACAGCATGAGGAAGCTCCGTCCACGGTCTTCCGCTGAGAGCTTATCTAGATTCCTGAATAACTCCTCAATGACAAGTCTGGGGCTATGAAATTCCAGCATATCATTAAGATGAATGTAGCGATCTCGAAGGTCTTTGAACGTGTTATCTCGGAAAACGAGACGGACGAGACTGGGGTGAGAATACACATCCGACGAACTCAGAAGAGCAGAGTTGATGTCGTCATGTGTCGGTTCACAAAGGAGAGTGATCCACACTACATTTTCAGATAGCTCGCCATCCACCGCCTCGAGATAGTAGTAGACACGTTCGCAAATTCCCACAAAGTTTTTGATCAGCTCCTCGGCCCGTCGAGGCAACACATCACCTCGCATATCGACGCGAGCGCTATGACACAATTGCTTCCAGCTTACTGCAATCAGAGCTGCGAACGAAATCACCAGGTCTGATCGATGACAATATTAGCATGAAGTGGTCTGCATGACAATGACCGCTAAACATAACTAGCTAGATACCATCACTCTGCTTACGGTTTTACTCGTCCTTCAAAGCTGCAGCCACACGTAGGAAAACGTCACGCGGGATGCCACATGAACAACCTGGAACGTCACACACGAATTGTTGCCCAGGGATGACGTTGCGGTGAGAAGTTCCACCGCGACTGCGGGGTACAGGTTCATCGTATTCGACTGATGCCGTGCCCTCTCGTTGACGCGGAGTGAATTTTGCTGGTGTGGGCAAAACACTCCGCAGCGTAGGACTAGTCTTCGATTCTTGTGCATTGCCTAACCGGTCCTCAGTGCGTTGATCGCCAAAGCGAATTGCGTTGAGTTTCACGGACGCATTTTCAATTTGTCGCTTGAAAACGTGCAGCTCATGGGTGTATCGTGCACAGTCCTCCTGTGCTTGTCGAGCTTCTTCTAGCAACTCCACAATCCCTTGTAATTCCTCCTCCAGTATTGTGACAGCAGCTCGCTGCTTGATCACGCATGTTTGAGCGAGATCGCGCTGCTCTATGGCCCTGGTTACCCGCTGGACATGCAGTTGTCGTCGTTGCTTCCGCCGATCCTGTGCGTCCTGTGCCTTGGCCAATTGAGCCAGCAGCTCGACTGCGCTTTGCCTTTCCAGTGCTTTCTGTGTCTCCAGATTCTCACGAATAGCGTGTTGCTCCGCCCGTCGAGCTTGCTGCAGCACCTCCAACGCCAGTAGCCGATTGCGTGTAGCTTTTGCCATTGCAAAATCACAACAAAGCCGACTCCACGAACTTAGAGCTCGTGACAGAGCTCGCCGTCGCCAGAACTGGAGCTTCTCGTCCGCAACCAGCAGTCCACGCGTAGGTTGGGATTGCGTACGGACATTAGACGATGTTTTGAAAGCACCTTCATCAACCTCAGATGCGTTCGCATGAACAAATCGAAGCCCATTGAACCACCCTGCCATGTTCGAGGCTGCAGGGCGTTGAAGCCGACCAAGGCCTCGTGGGCAGAGATGCACACTGGCGACCTCATGGTACCAGCAGCCAGCGAAAAGTGCACCGAACGTGTAGAGCCCGACCCCATAGCGTTGCCCATTGACGGGAGTGTCAACGTCGCCTTCGTAGTGCAAAATGGGGCTGTAGTGCGTGCCACAGCCCACTTGTCTCCCGTTGAGCCATTGGCCAGACAAGGTGTGGCCTGCAGCAGTGGCCAGCACCCCGAGGCCATGTGGCAGCCATACGTCGGTCTCTTTTAGCCGAACTTGGCCGCGATAGACCCCGCCGCCGAGTTTGAGCACACGATGTTCAATTGCATCCGTCTGCACTGTGGCAGCCTCAACGACCGAGTCGTCAACTCTGTCGACGTCATTGGTCTCCGCTTCTTGCTCCAGTTCGAGTCGGACGCGACTGAGCTCGTGCCGAAGCTCTGCCAACTCGACTGCAACTGCATCCACGTGGCTCACCTCGGTCGGCTGATTGGACTCCACCGCAGCGTTAAACGGGTCGCTTGGCCGACGCTCTGCACTTGCAGTTGCAGTTGTCGCGGTGGACAAGGACTGGTCGTTCTCTGACGCGGCGAGGTCGGGCGCGTGCCCCGTTCCGGCGTCATCCTCTGCCATCTGGTGGGCTCGGCACCAAGCGGCCCCGAACTGCAACACAACTGCAAGTAGACAGTCGCGCTGCCGCTTCGCACATTATTTTGGTGGCTCACGACGGGGCGTTTTTCGAGCCTGAGCCAGTTGCACTTTGGCCACGTGGTTGAAGGTCCAGGCAAGTTCAATCGGCCAAACACATCGCTGAGGACCCAGTTCAAGGGTGTTAAAAACACCGGACTGCTGCGATTAGCGACTTAGTGTAGTCGTGACCAATCGTTTTCAACGATACCGGTATCCAGCCACGTGGAGGCCATTCGTTGGCGTGAGGAAGGAGTGTGTGGCATTGCAAGCTCTTGCAGGCTTCGGCACGTGGCGATCACGAGTCGTGGGTCGAGGCCAGTGCTGCATTTCCCGCGGGGTCTGTCTCTGGGTGGACACTGCAACCCGATGGCCGTAGACGCGGCAGGGCAAAAAAGTAGCCATGTCGGTGATCCAGGTAAACATGATGCTCTCTTTAACGCGATGAAGGTGCTAACGACGCGAGGGATGTAATGTAGAAGTTAACCTGGTGTAGAGCGCCCCTTTATCATTGTTTCTTGTGATTCCGAATTTCACGACTTCAACTGCAAGTACTTAAACATGCAGGTCTTCGTGTGTGCCACATCAGCAACGAGACAGGCGCAGGCCTCAGCGCTCTCCCATTGGTCAGCACGGTCATCCACGCCGCATGACACCGCGGGTGTCACGCGGCAACCCGACCCTTCTGCAGACGAACCCATACAAACACCCAGTCACTCCGTACGTCAGCACGGCACAGGCACAAGTGAGCGGACGCGTCCCGACCCCAGCCTCGAATCCCTGCCTGCCAGTACTGAAGCTTCGCAGCTTCCTGCGGTCATTGTGCAATTCGCCTCCAAGCCCCCAAGCAGCCACCAGGATGTTGCCAGCCTCCCAGTTCCGGGCGATGCGGAGCCACCCGCAGATGCACGCGCTGCTAGCTCGTGCCTTTGCGTCGCAAAGCGGCGCCGAGCAGGAGCTGCTGCAGGCGCTGGACACGTTCCAGAAGGCTGCAGCCGGCAAGACCGTGCCCTGGTTCCTGCAGCACATGCCGCCGGCCTACTTCCGCTCCATCCACGAGGAGGACCGACTGCAGCACCTGAACGCCATCACGGCGCTCGTGAACGCGCAGCAGCCCGAGGTGATGCTGCGCTCGCCCGACCACGCCGTCTTCTCGCACTTCCGCTCGGGCAACAACTTCCCAGGCCGTCTGGCCAACGTGCTGGACCAACTGCCAACGACCGTGGACGGCGCCACGCTCGCGCGTGTCAAGATCTTCACGGCGCTCGACGACTCGCTCGGACTCGACATCTTCCGCTTCGGCCAGCAGGAGCCATTCCTAAACAAGACGCCGGAGGAGAAGGCCGCTCGCGAGAACATCCACAAGTTCTGCGCCGAGATCCAGGCCGGCAAGTACGACGGCGACTCGTGCTACCCCAAGCCGGGCAAGCACTTTGAGCCCGAAGCCGTGGACGCCTTTTTGAACCACAGCAACACCATGTACGTGCAGTTCAGCAACCCGCGTCGACTTGCCTGGCAGATGGAGCTCTTTGAGAAGGTGCGTGGCACCGAAGGCGTGGCCGTGCAGGTCGAGCACAAGTGGGAGACCCGCAGCGACGAGAACAAGCTCGCGTCCAGCGGCGTACCGCAGACCATGCTCACCATTGCGGCATCCAACGTCATCCCCAAGAGCTTCATGCAGAAGGCAGCCACGTACCTGGGGCTATGCCAGCTTAACGTCATGCGCGCTCACTTGGATGTGGTCAAGGACCCCCAGAACAACAACGGAGGTGGCCACGTTGCCATGATCCGGATCCTCGTGCAGCCTGGCGAGGAAGCGCTCAAGTCGGACTTCAAGTTCGAGTGGTCGAAAATCTCGGGCAACCTGAAGCTGCTCAAGTGGATCGATGACCGACCGGTGCGTCTCACTGAGCAGCACCCAGACCTGGGCATCTCCCGTGCGGAGCTCATTTACGCCTACGGTAATATGCTCCACGGCGTGCTAGCAAAGAAGGACCCGTTCGCGTACTCGCTGCCCCGCATCATGGAGACGTTGGAGCATGACCAGCACCTACCTCTCGCTTCGCGTATTGCTGACTTGTTCTTGAAGAAGTTCGACCCGCAGAATGCCCCCATGACTGCTGAGCAGCAGGACGCGATCGTCGACGAGCTCAAGACGGAGATTCGCCGCAACGTCGAGACCGAGGACTCCATCTTCCTGCTTAACAGCATGGTCGACGCTGTGCGCGGCACGCTGCGCACCAACAAGTATGTTCGCGACCGTTATGCGCTGTCGCTCCGCATGGACCCGAACGTCATGGGCTACGGCACTGTGGGCAAGGATACGCCTTTCGGTGTCTTCTTCATCTATGGTCGCCGTTTTAAGGGCTTCCACGTGCGCTTCCGTGACATTGCTCGTGGTGGTCTCCGCATGGTGTATCCGAGCTCTACGGACGCCCACGGACTCGAAAGTGCTCGCCAGTACAACGAGGCCTACAACTTGGCCTTTGCCCAGCAGCTAAAGAACAAGGATATTCCCGAAGGTGGCTCCAAGGCCGTGGTGCTCTGCGACCCTATCGTTGGACCCGTGGGTGATGTTGCTCCGCGTGACTTTATTATTCGTAAGAGTGTGAAGGCCTTCTCGGATGCCCTGCTGGACTTGAACACTACGGACGAGGCTGTCAAGTCGAAAATTGTGGACTACTACGGCCAGGACGAGCTGATCTACTTGGGCCCTGATGAGAACATCATCCCGGAAGACATCGTCTGGATGACGAAGCGTGCGGCTTACCGCGGCTACCCGATCCCGCGTGCCTTCATCAGCTCGAAGCCTGACGCTGGTTTCAACCACAAGGTGTACGGCGTTACCAGTGAGGGTGTGGCGGTCTTTGCTGATGTGGCCCTGCGTTCGCAGAACATCGACCCGAACAAGCAGCCGTTCACGGTGAAGATCACGGGCGGCACTGACGGTGACGTGGCTGGCAATGTCATTAAGATCCTGCACCGCGAGTACGGTAGCAACCTGCGCATCGTTGGCATCTGCGATGGCACTGGTGTGATCGAGGATCCCGAGGGTCTGGACATGTCGGAGCTGCTGCGTCTAGTACACGAGTCGCTGCCTCTGTCGAGTTTCGACGCCTCCAAGATTTCGCCTGCCACGGGTGTGAAGCACGACATCGCTACCCCCGATGGCATTCGTGCTCGTAACTCGATGCACAACCGCGTGAAGAGCGACCTATTCATCCCTGCCGGTGGCCGTCCGAACACTATCAATGAGAACAACTGGCGCGCCTACCTTGACGCCGATGGAAAGCCGTCCTCTGGTCTGATTGTGGAGGGTGCCAACCTCTTCATCACGCCTGAGGCTCGTCAGCTCCTGTTCGACAACGCTGGTGTGGTTATTGTCAAGGACAGTTCGGCCAACAAGTGCGGTGTGGTGTGTTCGTCGTACGAGATTGTAGCCAGCATGTTACTCGAGACTGACGAGTTCCTAGCCGTGAAGGACGAGCTGGTGCTTGAGGTTGTCGACAAGCTGCGTGCCTTGGCTCGCGTTGAGGCCCAGCTGCTATTCCGTGAGTACAAGAAGGACCCAACAGCAGCTCTGCCGCCCGCCAGTGAGCGCATTAGTCGTGCCATCACTCGCGTGCATGACGCCGTCCTGGCCCACTTCGACAACGTGTGCGAGGAGGACCAGCAGGTGTTGTTCACACTCATCGAGGAGCACCTGCCGCCCAAGCTCCGCGAAGTGGCCCTGGACCGCGTGCAGCAAAACGTGCCGCTCGCGTACCTGCGCTCCATCGTGGCTTCGAGCCTGGCCAGCAAGATCGTGTACCGCGAAGGTCTGCAGTTCACGGAGGCGCTCCCGGGCAGCAACCTGGGCAACATGGCTGTGCAATACCTTAAGCAGGAGAAGAAGGTGCAGCGCCTGGTGCACGACGTTCGCGCTTCGCAACTGTCCAACAAGGATGACATCGCAGACCTGCTGGTCCGCGGTGGTGTGCGTGCCGGCATGGACACGCCCAACTAAAGTCAAATGCCTAAAGTAAAATAAAAACACAGCTCTTACATTCTGCAACCCGTGATTGATAGAGCTTGGTTCACTTGGTGGTCCTTACATGTATCGCTGCATACATCAAGAAAAATACCTAGGAGCTGACAAGAACAAGAACTTGAGAAACATCGATAAATGGTATGCATCCTCACTGACACCTTATCACGACGACCAGTCTCTCTATACAGCTCGCTCCTTCAGCCATCTCGCCAGAGTTTCGCGGTCGCGGCAGTAAGCTGCACTCTTCAGACGCACGCCTTCCAAAGACACCTCCAGTCGTCTCTTATATCCTCCAGTATCCTTGCCCACCATGAAGGCTTCCACCTCTGCTGCGCTGGCCTCGCTTTGGAAGCGAGACACGACGGCGCACACGATGCTGCCCAGCATCATCGCCGAGTACTTCTTCGTCAAAAAGTCCCACTTGTCCTGAATGAACTGCCACGCGACTTGAGCGCCGAGCTTGTCACTGGCCACGCTAACAAACGGGTTGCGGATATCCTGTGCTCTCACATTCTCGACAGCCCAGTCCAAAACTTGAAGCTTTGCACTCGCACTTGAAACAGACCCCATAGCGTTCAGGCAGTCCTCCCGTTCCTCAGCAAAGTCGCTCGAGTTGTGAAGATCTTGCAATAGCTTGACATTGGAGGCATCGCCGTACATGACTTCAATGTCGAACACGGAACCACGCAGGTCACCTGAAAGTGCAGACGAATCACCACCGACATACGCGTGGAAACGCTTTTTGCCTCCTTAATGACCTCCGGGTCGTTAGCAAGACCCAAACGGTGGATCACAGTCTTGCGGAATTCGCCCTCGTCGGCAGAGGCCTGCTCGTCAGAAGCATCCCAGCCTAGTCGCTTCATCACATGCGCGAACAACGTGCGAATGTAGCGCTGGAAGTCAGCGTAGAATGGCTCGTCACGGAAAAGTGTCGAGTAATATCCCATGTTGCGAGAAATCTCTTTCCAGCATAAGGACGCGTACTCGTCCAGATACGAGCTAGTGAAGTCAAGCGCGACAGGAAGCTCCACCACGCCAGACCGCGCAAAGGTGAACATTGAGTTCAACAAGCTGACGCGATCCTGAACGCCAAGAAGCTGTTCCTTCACGGGAATTTGCAGTCGCTTCCACAGAGCCGGCGAGTAGTTCACAAGGTAGTAGCTAGCCTGGTTCGGGTTGAGCTTGATCCAACCCTTAGGCCCGGCTGGCAATTGAATTTGCCTGTTAATCTCGTCTCCAGCCACCAACGGCGTAGCAGGGGCCGTAGAACTCTTCAATGACGCAGTTTTGGCGTCCCAGATTCCGACTCGCTTAATGGAGTTGGGGTCCTCAGAAGTGCAAAACGTCACCGGCACATCCCACAGAGAGTTATCACTGCTGCTTAACTTCTTATCCGAGAAGAAGCGTTCCTGGACAATCACACACTTGCCATCGTCGTTCTGCTGTACCGTCACCAACGGGAATCCGACCTGCTTGGTCCAGGTGTTAGCCATTTCCTTCACCTTTTGACCCGATGCTTGCTCCAACGCCTCCCACAAGTCCTCCGTCACAGTGTTCTTGTAGCTATGCTTAACGAGGTAGTCGTGCACACCGCGATAAAATACGTTGCGTCCAAGATACTCCGACAGCATACGAACCACGCTTGAGCCCTTGTGATAGGAAATCGCGTCGAAGATTTCGTCGGCTTCTTGCGGGTGGTTCACGACAACTTCGATCGGGTGCGATGACACCATTGAATCCTTCACAAAAGCGGATCCAAGCATGATGTCTTGCACAAACGTCTCCCACAGCTTCCATTCCGGGTAGATGTGGTTCGACGCGTCAAACTCCATGAACTGGGCGAAACCTTCATTCAGCCATAGCCCCGTCCACCACTCCATCGTCACAAGGTTGCCAAACCACTGGTGCGAAAGTTCGTGGCACACCGTACGCGCAGCATCTGCCTTGACCTCGTGACTGCTAAGCTTTTCATCTACCAGCAAGTACGTTTCCGTGTATGTAATCAGTCCCCAGTTCTCCATCGCACCCAGGAAGTCCGGGATCGCCACCATATCCACCTTCTTGAGCGGATACGGGATGCCAAAGCTCTCGGTGAAAAATGACAGCGCCTTGGTGGCCACATTCAGCGCAAAGCGTCCACGCGCACTCTGTCCGGGCGCCGTGTACACATTCACCACCACTCCCTCCTTCGTGAGGTCCGAGATCATATCAAACTCTCCGACCACCATGGCCACAAGGTACGTGGACATGACGGGCGACTCGGCAAACTTCCAGACCTTCTCCATCGGTCCGCCAATGTCCTTCCTCGTGTTTTTCCTGATGTGTGCGTTCTTCTTAGGACGCACGAGCGTCTCCACGACGTGCGCGTTAGACAGTGCCACCAGATCAGGCTCCGTGACCATGGAGATCTCGAACGTGGCCTTGATGGCCGGTTCGTCCCAGCAGACAAACGCTCGGCGAGCGTCGCACGCTTCGAACTGCGTGACCGCGAGCACCCTCGTCTCGCCCTGGTGCTCGTACTCCGTCCGATAGAAGCCACGCAGCTGGTTGTTCAAGGAGCCGTGGAATTGCAGCTGGAGCGTCACGTTGGCGCCCTTGGCCAGGGGTTTGGCGAAGTGGAAGGTCACGGACTCGTCCTTGGTCTGCAGCTGGATCTGCTCGCATTGCTGCGTCTCTCCAGAGGTTTCGTCAGTCACGACCACGTCGAACACGTAGAGCTCAACGGCGTGACAGGTGATGGTGTTGGTCTCTTCCTCCACGCGCAGCAGCACGCGCTCTGAGCCTTCGAAGCGGAAGTTCAGCAGGTCGAGCACTTGGAAGTCCACATGGTACTAAATCGACAGAGACACGAGGGTGAGAACGCATGCAGGTAACTTGTAGTAGGGAGAAGAGATTCACCTTCTCAGGCACGACGTTCGTCGGCAGGCGCTTGAACACCTCGAGCTCGGACATCGGAATGACTGTCGACTGTTTGGGGCTCTTTGCTTTGTGTGCTCGGCGGCAGATTCGATTGTGAGGAGGATCCGTTCGGCGACAGAATTCGGCGATTGATTGCGCAAAGCAGCGACTATACCTGCGAACGAATTGATCGACGATGTGGACGACCGGATCAGGAATCGCATTTGACTTCTGATGGACAGGGATCGACGTCACGAGGAGTACAAGGCGAAAAATGCAATGGCTGGACTTTTCAATGGTACCTGCAGTCGGTTTGCTTGTTACTGCACTTGACGTGTTCCTTCTTCCTCGAGGGCCTTGATCAATGAGAGAAGGAGCTCGTTGGTAGGCGTCGGGACTCCGTGTCGCTTTCCGCCCGCGATGATCCGCCCAGTGATAGCGTCGACCTCCGTCCTGTTCAAAGGATGAAGTTTAGGAGAGAGCTTGCAGGAAATCAAAGCGAGATCTCGCAACGAACCTCGAGCCACGACGCAGATCTGCCAGCATAGAGCAAATATTGCTCCCAGTGCTGCGAGCCACACCGATGATATCATCCACAAGCTCCTGTGCAAGCAAAATGGTAAAGTGAACCATGATGTGCCAAAATGTTTCTGAAAAACAATCGTACCTCTTCCGTGCAAGACAAGGGGATCTGCTCGCGTTGAGCGACCGCCAGCGCTTCTTTCACCACCATCTTCACGCAATGACGGCTACCCTCGCTGTTGGCAACACTCTGAGCATGCAACACGACCGAGCGTCACGAATGAATAAAGAGTGTAGAACGAGAAGAATAGTGTGCAACTGACCTTGTTCGGAGCATCTAACAGCGAAGCAAGCGGGTTGATTGCAGCATTCACGATGAGCTTACGCCAGAGCATCGCCTGCATCTTGCTTGCCTCAAGAACTTCGCAATTGATACCTTTACACATCGCATCATTTGAGCTGTTAGTCATTCCACCCTGCGTCATTCTAGAAGCTGAAAACTTACCAGCAGCGAGGAAAACTTGGGCGAGTATCTTCATCTTCGCATCTCGTTGCAGCTTCTCGCTACCAAAATCTGAAGCCGTCGTAAAGGCGCTAGGTACGTCATCCCAGCATCCAGTCCGCTGACAAGCACTTCACCAAAGGACATCACCCGCCCACCAACGAAAGTCACTCCGTTTGCGAATTGCCATCGACCACCAGAGCCATCATCACTCAACCCGTTCTTTTCTTCCCTCCAGGCACTTCGCCCAGACCATTCTGCAGCAAAACGCACAGTGCGTCCTGGCGCAGTAAGTGACCATGACTCTCTTGGAGCTTACGGATCACTCCCGCACTATCGTACGCTTTCACAGCAACCAGTAAGACATCTAGAGGTTCCTTGTTCGTCTCTCCAGTACTCTCCAGCGTACGAACTCGGACGTTTGGCGCATTGCTCACCGCCGCAATCTTCTCTCGAGTGTCCACTTCAAACTGCAAAATGTCGTCCACCTGAGACTGTCCATGCAGTTTCAACTGCAACCGACTTGTCCCCGTCCAGTCATCGAACTGTTGCGGCTTGACGAACGCGTCCACCTTCAGGCTTGGCAGCTGGTGCTTAATCTTCGATGCTGCCAGCAGCCCCAGACGCGTGAAAAGATGGTCCCGATAGCACCGAGGCCCAGCACACCGACGCGCAAGACGCTGGATGCAGACGGTTCCAAGTCGTGTTGAGAGCGCAATGCAGAGAATGCAACGCTGCCAAAGCGTGGGTAGGCGCGTGCTCTCCATGTCATGCGTAGCATGACGTTATGCACCAAAGTACCAAACGCCTGGTACTGCAGCTCTAGCGGATACCGTTGCCATCTCGCGTCGTTTCGCGTCCTCACACACTGTAGCACTTTACTTGCAGGCGTTGTGGTGATGCCGCAGCGGTCTTTGATGGCAGATGCCTCGAGCATCTCGCCCGTTGCAGTCGAGAACGAGATCATCCAGTGGCTCAGCAGCCAGCAGGACGAGACGACGGGCCTGAATCCGCTCTACGAAGACTCCGACTTCTCGTCTGCGGAGCTCTCGAGTCTGTACATCGACCCCACCAAGCTCCCGGACTACGTGCCTCAAAATACTGCAGGGTTTGAGGAACCCGCTGGCAGTGTCTTCTGGTATCGACCGACGGAATATGCAGAGGATCCGGACTACTTTAAGAGCTCAGTCGGCTGTGGAGTGCTGCGTGAAGGACAACTAAACGACGCTTGGCTGCTAGGCGTGTTTGCGGCTGTAGCACTGCACCCAGACAACCTCGTCGAGAACCTGTTTGTTTCCGAGTCGCTGCACGCCTTTAAGCAGTTCGGGGTGTTCACTTGTCGATTCTACAAGGACGATCAATGGGTGACTGTCACGACGGATACGCGGATTCCGTACTCGATGGAGCTACAGCCAGAGGACAAGTTGTCGGGGGCAGGAACTGGGGCTTCGCGCCTCCTGGTTCTGTGCTATATGGCGGGAGCGCCGATAAGAATGAAGTGTTCATTCCGCTACTGGAGAAAGCGTACGCCAAGCTTCATGGAAACTATCAGTGTCTGGATGAAAAGCATGGCGGTAGCCTCGGCGGAAGTGCGGGCACGAGCAGTGGACGTATCCTTGAGGCCTTTTAGATTGCACAGGCGGTAGCGCCCACCGCATCGACTTGCAACTTGAGCGTGTGAAGCAACTGCAGTTCGACCAAGCAACTGCAGGGAACCCAGCTGCAACAGCCTCAAGTCCGTCGGTGGTGTTGTGGAAGCAGGTGCTTCGCTACAAACGGAAGAAATGCATTCTCACAACACAACTTCGCCAACTCTCGTTCAATGCACATGACGTCACTGCTATGGGTATCGTGAAGAACCACCAGTATGTGATTCAACACGTGACTGAAGTGGGTCTCCCATCGGCTGGAGGATCAGGGGCAGGTTCAGGCACTCAACAGGCCTCGGCGGAAGTGCTGCGCTTTGTGAAACTCAAGACAGTTTGGGGTCGCGGCATGTGGAACGGCGAATGGTCGAACGATGACAGTAAGTGGGAAGAGCACGCTCAGATCGAGCAAGCGATGCGCTCCGACCCACGGTGCGAGTTCTCACGCTCAGGACACGACGGTTGCTTCTGGATGTTATGGGAGGATCTACTAGACACCTTCACGGAACTTTTCGTGGTGCACATTTTCGCGCCTGACATGCACCAGTATAGCGTGCGGGGTGACTGGGTGGGTACTTCTGCCGCTGGAGCACCTGCAAAGACGTCATTCGAACGGCCTCCGCTTACTAGCGGGGGCACCGGAGACGATCATCACCATAATGGACAACACTCACCTGGACATTTGACTCGATCGAAGGAGACACCAATTGAGAAGACTCGGTGGGTTTGGATTCAGGACGCTGATCCAAACTGGCACCGCAATCCGCAATTCAAGTTATCTGTACCAGAGCAATCCGTAGCGAACGATGGGGATTCAAATGAAAAGTCGGTTAGTGGGGTATTGCTATCTCTCACACAACGCGACTTTCGACTCCATGGTGGGGACAACTATGCTATCAACCTCGTGTTGCTGCGTGAGAAACTATCTCTTGCAGCAGCAGCCTCAAATGACCCACCGCCAGCAATCTGGGAGTTCAAACGCAGCCACGTAGTGTCTGAGGCACCCTCGTATGAAAGTTCTTCTGCTATCGAGTGGTCAGGAATCGCGGCTCCAGCCACACCTGCTACGCCAGCTACCTCGTCCTTATCGCACCCAGCAACACCGTTGACAGGTGCCGTCGCAGGCGGTGGAGGAGCAAATGTAGCTCCTGGTAGTAGTGGTGGCCAGTCCAAAACTCTTCCTGAGCGCGAGTTGGTTAAGGAAGATGTTACTCTTGCACCAGGTGCGGCCTACTACCTCATACCATACACCACAAACCCCAAGGTCGAGATGGAGTTCTTCCTGCGAGTTGTAGCACCTCGTGCGGTGCGTGTTGAGCGTGTTCCTCCGATTATCTCAGTGATTCGCACTGGGCGTTGGAGGGCCGAGAGTGTTGCAACTACAAATGCTGACGCTGCAGGAACTTCCACAGGAAGCAACAGCATTGGGGAGACGAGTAATGCCGGCGGACCGTTGCTAGTATTGCCACTACCACATGCCCATGTAGTAGGAGAGGAGAACCCTGCCTGGTGTCAAAACCCACAGTTTTGGGTGCGCTTTGCAGAACGTTCACCACGCGAACAACGGCGGCTACGCAAACTTCTGTCAGCCAAGGCACACGTAACAATTAAGGTTGTACTTCGCAAGACGTCTCATCGGGCATTACTTGGCAACAAGACCCGCCAACAGCGCGAAGCAGCTAAAGACCGCGCTAACCTTGTTGGAATTACGGCTGTGCGAGTGGCGTCGAATGTTGTTCCTTTGCCCGTGGTGGGTGGGTCTGGAACAGCAGCCGCCACACAACTTCGAGCGCATGCCAAAGGGCAAAAGACTAACTTCCTGGGCGAAATTGTGGATTCGCCATTTGCCAAGGCGACAGCAATAAGTGAAGGTTTGATTCGTGGTGCCAAGTTCCGAAGCAACCAGAACGTTGAAAACAATATGGATGATGGATTAGACGACGACATTGAGGCTCCTACACAGTCTGATGCGCAGTCAGGATTACCAGCAAGCAACTTCCCAACTCCCAAGCTCGTCGTAAAGCCCACGGAGTGGTGTCGATTGTCGTCGTACACAAGTCCAGCATCAGCATGTCTGTATCTCCGAAAAGTCCCAAAGGAATGGCTTCTTGCATCGGACTCACAGAGCGCCGTTAATTCAAGCGGAGGAGGTGGTCTCCTATTCGTCCCAACCCTCGGCGAACCTGGAGCTGAAGGTTCCTTCGAGTTTCAAGTAGACTGTGACTTTCCGCTACTCGTGGATGAACTTCCTAAAGGTGCAGGTGCTGTACAGAGTTTACCGGGTGAGTGGACGGCGACGCACTCCGGAGGCTGCCACTTTCATCCTGACTGGCGACAGAACCCCAAATTCTACCTGCAGATGCAAGGTGTGCGACCGACCAAAGTTCGCATCACGCTTGCGCGTTCGAGTTGGAGTGGAAGGCACGCTGTCAGCGAGACTCAGTGGGCACGATGATCGGTTTCTACCTATTCCGTGGCGGATCTGGCAAGTTCGTGCGTCCTGCAGACTTGTCCAATGATGAAGGAGGCGACTCAGGATCGATAACGCATCCAATCGTGATTAATGGCCGAGCATGGAGCGAGACGGACTTCGTGCCTCTGCACAGCGTGAGCTCGCCACCCGAACTTGTGCTATCTGCAGCTGCAAAGGGTGGCTACGTAATTATTCCTGCTACGTACGAACCTGGACGATTGGGCAAGTTCGTTCTCTCTGTACAATGTGACGCTGAGTTCTCGCTAACGAGTAATACTGAGTAGGGAAGCGTGCTTTATAATATATTCACATACCTTTAACTTTAACCATCAGGCAACAACTCGTACGAATTACTTCCTCGATCATCGGAGAAGTTGATAGGTATTTATGCACCTGTTTCACGAGTCGACATTACTGTTGCCATCGAATTCCCTGGTGCTGATGGTACAGAAGCAGCGGTGGATTCATATAGCTGTTTTCAGTACGCTTAGTACTCATATCCGAACCAAGACCATTCCACCATTGCTTTCGTACGCCTGAAAGTTACAATGGTTGCGGTTCTCGCAATTCATGGGGTCACAGGGGTGTGCTGCTGGTCGCTGTTTTCGTCGTCAGTCTCATTCGTTAACATTACGGCCAAGCTGCAACTGCTGTTAACAGCGGATGTCTTCGGGTTCATCATCTCAACGCAGTCGAGGAAGAGATCTGCCGAGTTACTGCGCTCCCGCCCAGTTCCCTGTTGTCGTAACGTCTCCACTCGCGATTTCCCAGGCCATCGTTTCTTGTCAATCCACGCAGTGTCCGAAGGCAAAGGTGTCATCGATGCATTCGAGCTACTTGAACTGCACGACGGTGACGGTGACTCGGTGTCTGTGAGCTGTAGTCCAGGGAGGTCCTTCCACGCTGACTGGTGATTCTGCAACGTCGGTCCCTGATGAGGGACAACTGGATCCAACGCCAGCATCTCTCCAAACGTTTTAAACGGTTGGAACATTGCAGCACTGCTTTCAAACGAGAACAAACTCATCGGTGACGGCAGTGGCAATGACATCATCCCGCAATGCTGCGACCCCAGTGGCGACAGCAACGCCGAAAGGTTGATCGATCCCGACGGAGAGCTTACTGAAAGCGGTGACAACCATGGGGTCTTCCTAACCTTCTTCACCACCTCCAACCTTTTCTCCGGGCTCTTCAAACCCGTCACCTCTTGGCTCGCTTGCTCCCCTTCACCCCCGTCATGCTCGGCATTTTCTGCCCCTCCTTTGCCGCCAGTCGGCAGCGTCGCCTGTACGTGGAATACCAGTGATTTTTAATAGCGTTATCCGTCCTGCCCGGCAGCAGCTTGGCGATCTCTGCCCAGCGGTTACCGAGTTTCTCTTGGGCCGCAAAATCAGCTGCGTCTCGGCCGCTCGCCACGGGGCCTTGTCGATATTCGGGTCCAGGAAGTTGAGCCACCGGGTGCGGCACTGCTTGGGGTGCGGCCCGGCAATAACGTGGCGATCTTGGCCCAGCGTTTGGTGCCGAAGTCGTGGACGAACTTTTGGATCACTTGATCGTCTGCTTGTGTCCACTGCCTGCGCTTGTCCGACGTGGCTGTAGACGACGATAACGTGGCTGGCAACGTTTGTGACATCTGCATCACGGGCGAGTCAAGTGAAGGCACTTTGGGTTCGGTCCAATCGCAGGTTGCTTTGGTTTCCTCTCTGGGTTTCCTCTTGCTGCTTCGTCGCGGGTTTTGAAGTGCGCACTCGCAGGGTAAAGGGCTCGAAACGGACCACGGCGGGGATGCACAGCAGTAACGACTGCTGTGCACGCGCCCTTTCGAAAAAGGGGAAGGAAATGGACGGTCTCCGTCAAAAGGAGACAAGAATCAATCTCATGGCACTGCTGTTGTGGCGTGTTGCTGTGCTGTGGTCTGTCTACCCTATTAGTTGCAGCATTACTTTCTTGCGTGCACTTTTAATGATCAAGCATTGGCAAGGCGATGCCGGCAGGAAAGCGATGAAGGTCAAGCACAAGCAGATGCTGCCTGAGTGACGTCAGGTGGCCGTTGGAGCCTCGCGAACAGCCTGGCGACTGCGCAGGTTCCAGTAACCGACGAGAACATGCTGTGTGCCTCACTCAACGCAGCGAAGACCATGCCATCGCATCAACTGTGCCCTGGCGTGGCATTTGATGCCCTTGAGATACCTGCATGATTATCTGTAATCAGCACGCCTGGATTTCGAAAGCGTCGACGCAGTTCGAGTGCTCATGGCCAGGCCTCTGCAGATTAGGCATTGTGTTACGAGAAAAGCCAAAATGCCTAATCCGAGCTTCCGGAAAGTGCCTAATTAGACAGTCGAAAAACCAAAATTCAGGTCGGAAATCAGAATTTCACAGTCGAAATTTTGAAAATTCATACGTAATAGCACTTGATGAACCCCAGATCCTTCGTTTTCTGTTGTAAATAGAAGTCAATACGCGTCCTGAACGCCTGTAAGTGTAGGCACCGCCAACATGTCGCTATGTTATGCAGCTGTGTACTTACTTGCTCCGTGCGATAGTGCTGGGAAGTAAGCGGTTCCGGGTTGATCCAAATTCTGATAGCTGGAGTCGAAACCTTATTGAAAAGCATTTAATAAAGCTAGGTGAAAGCAGCTAGGTGAAAGCATGCGCTTTGTGGTGCTGATTCTCTACGCATGGGCCATCATCCGCGGGCAGGCTGGAAAGAAGCGCGGATTTTTGGCCTTCGACGTATGACGAGCTCGCAGCCTTGATGTAATGGCGCTGTGTTCGGAAAGTTGCAGCGCCCACACACCTGTAGAATTAAAGTATTGGTTTAGCAATTCATCGAGCATGGACACCTCGGCCCAGCACGACGAGCTCATTTGCATCTTCTAGCATGGTAGCGCCTTTCGCAAGCAGCTCGTCAGTGTCGACGTACGATTTATCGCGAGGACACCTTGAGGCTGTAGTGCTTTTGTTCGTTATCAGCTTGGCACACACGGTTGAGAGGTGTGTATTTTATATCTCAAAGCGGAGAAGAGTATTCATAGTAAATTGCTGCTAAATTACATCAACTGCACAGTGAGAGAGTTTGATCTGGTCGCTTTAGCGAGCCCTGCTCAGATCTGAGAGGTAACCATACCGAAACCAAGTATAAATGTGATGCCTAATCTAAGATCTGGGCCCGGCCCCATACATTTCTATCACCAGAGCCTAATCTGATGGCCCGGAGGGAACCTAGTCTAAGTCAATTTGGCTCCTAGGCACTGATGCCTAATCTGCAGAGGCCTGCTCATGGCCGCAGTGCAGTGTCGACTCCGTTCGACAGTCGCTAATCTGTCCGTCTCATCTGCTTATTTCAGATACGCAGCTGAGCCCACGAGATAGCGGCAGCTCCATCATTGACGGACCATCAAACATGCAAATGACTGCATAGGCCCCTATCGGATTCATACACTTTCAGCACAGATCCTTTTTTCAGTCAAGCCTTTGGCTGGTGTCGACACTGCACACTCACTACCTTCAACTGTATCCATCCACCCTCTTTTGATAAAACCTCGGCATGCATCTCAAGGTTTTTCTCCTGATTCGTACTTACTCGAGTGGTTGGTCGAGGAGCTACGTCGCTTGGTGAGTCGTGCTCCATTCGCTTGGGTCATTCGAGTTCGCTCTCCATCCAAAGCTTCTTCCTGTCCCCGCATCCTCTATAAACACCATGGGCGCTCCACCTCCGGCTGGCGAAGAGAAGGTCGTCGTTCTGCGTACGGTGGGCGGCGAGGTTGCCCCGCTTCGGCACTGGCCCCCAAGGTCGGCCCGCTCGGTCTCTCCCCCAAGAAGATTGGCGAGGACATCTGCAAGGCCACGAAGGACTGGAAGGGCCTGAACGTGACGGTGAAGCTCACGATCGTGAACCGTCAGGCCACCGTGACGCTCATCCCCAGCGCCTCGTCGCTGCTGGTCAAGGAGCTCAAGGAGCCCCCGCGCGACCGCAAGAAGGTGAAGAACATCAAGCACGACGGCAACTTGTCGCTGGACCAGATCATCTCCGTGGCGCGCATCATGCGCGAGCGCTCGATGGCCCGCCACCTGGCCGGCACGGTCAAGGAGATCCTGGGCACGGCGTCGTCGCTCGGCTGCACGGTGAACGGCGAGGCCCCCACGGAGATCCAGCGCCTCATTACTGAGGGCGAGCTGGACATCCCGGAGAACTAAAGTGTCGACGTGATGAAGTGAGGCAACACGGTAGCAAAAAGCAGATATTCTCAGAGATGTTTCCAATTATTATTGGGGTAAGCACCGAACGGACGGAGCGACGAGCGGTAGACTGAAGGCTGCTGAGGTGAAGACAGGGTGACTCTGCTCGTCGTTCCGGAGGTTGGGACACCAATACGACCTGGAGACGATTTTGAAGAGCGAAGATGCAGTTTTCCTGTGAAGGTGTGTTGATTGGCGTTTGTGAACAGGACGAGAGTGGGAATGGAGGTAACCACAGGTTCGTACTGTATGTTGAGTGTGTGCACGTTGGATGAAGGGGATTGTGCTGCCGATGATCGCCAATTCAACATACTTTAATATACTCTGATCCAGAATGAGGACAAAGTAACCACAGATGAGGCACACAAATCCCTAGTTGTAGAAGAGAGTGGTGTTTGCATTTGCATGACCTTTGCGTGGTCAAGTTTGAAGATAAGAGTGTAGTGGAAGGTGGTTGAGCTGTCGATAGTTTAACTTCTGCGGTACGCATTCCCTCATTTACCATATCACTGACGTGGCATTTTTCTAGGTAGGAACCTCGCATTGATCAAGACGACCTGGGTATTTTGCAGACGAAATGTTTTGTATCGGGAATTGTTGACTTTTGAGAGTTGTCAACTGAGGTAAGTAACGATTAATGCACATTTAGCTAATATAGGCAACGTCTTGAACGCTACCAGCATGGCTAATTTGCTGTTGTTATCTGCCGCTAGCCCAGCTACGGTAGCGCTTGTCCAGCATTCGTGGCTCTCGATTTCATCACCTAATAGATTCTCCAGTCTCCTGGATTAACGGTCACTATTCGTCATGGAGATTTGAACAGTCTCCAGGATCTTGGATCCATGACGAGCAAAGCTCTTTGCATGTCAACCGCACTTTCACATTTGCTCGTCCGTGGTCGTATCGTCCACGAAATGGCCTTACGCTCGAGCATGCAACGTGTTGGCTGGCTGTTTCTTGTGATTCTCGTACCCTTAGCTGGAGCACTTGTGTCGGCTGCTCGCCAGGCAGAATCGTACGGGTTCGTTGCTCTCAACATGAGTGCCAGTAGCAAATGCGCAGCAGGACCACTGAACGTGCTGGTTCGCATTTCGTCGTGCTTTGAATTGAGTGAGGTGATCACGATCGATAATCACCAATTCCCTTCATGGTTCCAATCCACCATACTACGTCGACGGTGTCGCCGTCTTAGTAAAATACTACGCGCGGTTGGAAAACCCAGTTGCCCCAAGTGACTGCGACCCTGGGACAATTAAGATTAACGCCACGACATTCCAGAGCGGCATCAATGGAATGACGTACGACAACCCGGCAGCTCAGCTCGCAAGTCCGGACGCGGTCATTAAGTTCGTCAAGGACAATGGCGAATTGAGCGCGACTGTTTCTGGGAGTCCAGGCTTCTCTTTGCAGTTCCGTGTATGTGAGTGGTCATGCGCAGTACTCGCGACAGACGAAGTCCTCTCTGCGCTCGACGATTTCAACGACTTCGATTCGATGTCTATCGTGCGCTTTTTCCCGTGTTATCTGATCACCGACGCGGTTGGCGTCTCGTATCTTGACGCGAACAACAAGCAGCAATGTGCGTATGTATGCCCAGTCGGCACATCCATTAGTGGTGCTTCCTGCAAGTCCGTACATAATGACAATGCGGCGGGGAAATGCTTATGGAATGTCAACCGTCCTGCTGGCTACATATGTCCGTGGTCTAGTGGCAGTGCGTCGGCACTCAAGTTGGTCAGCGATTGCAAAGTTGATATTATCGTGCCAACTGACAACTACGTGGCTGACAATCGAGTCAACAAGAATGACAAGCTAGCCATCCCATCTGATCCCAAGATCGAAGTGGTGTCTAGTATCTAGACAACTTCTCTCGTTGATACTTGGCAACAATACTTACTGCAGCCTCAAGTCGAATTGGACAGTATTGAGTTCCGCAGCTTTGGAGTGTACAATCTCACCATGAGTGCGTCCGATCACAATCGTGAGGCCACGTGCGATGGATGCGTTGCTGTCATTGACATGTACGCTCCACATGCAGTACAATCTTGTGCGACGACTACATGGGGTTCTAAGGACACTGCTCCTGCTGACTTAACTTCGTCGAATTTGCAAACAGCGATAAGTAAGGAGGCCAGTTTCAATGCGTTTTCCAGCCCCCAGAACGTGGTAAACAATGGCCCGAGCGAACGCGTTGATATAGTTACTCGCACGATGAGAGACTGGGTAAGCAGCTCATATGTCGCGCTGAGTTCGGACTCGACATCATGTTTTCACGACTTTGTGGCGCGCGATTTGCTGATTCAACCAACCTTGACTCAAATCCATTGACGTTGGGCACCACAGTGCTTAACAATCTACAATATATGCGCTGCTGCTCTAAACAAACAACGTTGCGGGAATATTACTACGACTACAAATGCGGCTCGTCTAGTGAATCCAGCTGCCAAGTTAATCGCGGGCAACGAAACGTGCTTGTTTAATCACTGCATGCGTGTTTCGGCGTCTGCGCTGGTTCAGGTGTCGGCTTTAAGCAGTAATGTGATGACTTCGAGCGACCCGATGATTATCAACCGCAATTCATGGTGCCCAACTTTAAGCACGGGCTGCTCGTATACGGCGACTTTAATAAGTCTCGTGAGCACTACCGAAGCCTGGAATCCAGCGTTACCGAACCAGAATGGCTATCTGCAAGGATTTAACGTTTCTGCGTACGTGTTCTGGCGCTACAAGAAAGGTTCCGATGACTGGGCGTTATGGGATGACTCGACTGTACTCGAGTTTACTACTTCGTCGACAGCGCTAGTTGTACAGACCTGGACGCGATGTGGTTTGGTAAAACAGTTCGACTTTACAGTCGCAGTCTCTTCGACGGCAACGTTTATTTTACCGTCGAATGTGGTCTCTCGGTCACCTGCGTCTGTCTCACTTAACAGCTCACTGCTGAGTCTCTCGAAGGCCCCTGCCAGTTGTTTCAGCAACGAGGCAATGCTTGATTCAAGCTTTATACCGTCTCGGGGCAGCAAGCGTACTACAAAACTGACTGCGTGGCTAGCACGACTCTATCGAGTGGGCTCACTAAAACAACAAGTTGGACGAGTGTTACTTTGGTATCAACTCAGCTCTTCATGCTCAGTGCGCATACAATGGACTGCGGGACCGCTGCAATTAGCTCATTCAAGCTCGAAACGCAGTACCAGAGCCAAAGCTACTTTATTCGGTACAGCTACACTTGCTCGAGTCCTCTGAGCCCGGTATCGTGCAATCCCACCATCGACACAATCGGCACATGGAGGAACTTCCTACTATCCCGACCGTCAGAGTGTGGCATGTCCTGCCGATATGTACCTGGCAAAAACGCAACTTATGTATGACACCGGTGCACAGAATATTTGGTACCAGTCTACGTGTTGCTATTATCAGCGCGTGATGAGGACCCGCAGTTCCTACGGTGTATCGGTGCCAGCCTCTATCGTTGGACTGTCAACTCTACCAGCATCTTGTTTGAGTGGGGAAGCAATGAACAGCTTTCAGTTTGACTACTTTGCTGCGAGGTACAGCGTAAGTTGCTTGGCCGACCTGAGATTGATGCCAGGGCCTCAATTTTACACGGATTGGATCACCAACAGCGGCTCAATATTTTCTCTTGTTAACCACGTCATGGACTGTGGAAACACAGCACTCAACAGTTTTCAGCTTGAGGCGAAAGATGGAATGACCCGATACATGTATTCATGCACGAAAACCTCGACTCCTTTGACGACGTGCATTCAGATCACTTCACCAACCAGTAGCTATACTACCAATGGTACCGATAGCCTCGACTCAACCAACGCGGCATGTGCAAGTGATTACGTCTTGACAAAACTTCAGCTCCGAATGCAAGCATTGGCTATAGGAATAGCCCCTACTATCAGATCACTTGCTGCCAGCGTCCATAGTATGTATTACTCGACAACTGAGAAATAATGCAAAATGTTACTGCTGGATAGTCATTGCAGATATGAATTGGAGCCGATAGCTGCGTTTTTATCGACGAACGCGACTCATTTTTGCGATTCTCTGAGCTTTGTTCTGCCAGCATGCAGCATTATTAGCTCGTATTCAATGCAGCTTCACACTGTCCTTCTAGGTTCACGGTCTGATTGTGTGCTTAGCCGAAAATGATAGAGCTCTCACCGGCGCCGTGCTGTTTCTTCCTTGCCATCTGGGGGTTGGAGCTGTCGCTCGTGCGCTTGTTTGCTGCCTCGCTCGGAGCGTCCACGTTGCCAATAGTGTCTACAGCCTGTATGTCGTTGATGCCTTGTGCTTGAGATTAGCACGGACAGCCTCCACGTTGCCCGCAGATATGCCAAGGTCGTCCTTTACCTCTTCGACTGTGTGCGAACCGTCAGCGTGGGTGACGAGCACGCGACGGCAAGTGGTGTTGGCTGACCAGCCCTCGCCGCCACTAATGTGCCACGCGTTGCGGATCATAAGTTCGAAGTAGTCGTCTTCGTCAATGGACGCACTCACGTTAGCGTAGTAGCGCACGAACTCATTCGGGTGGACCTTGCCGTCCTTCTCGCCACCATCAAACGTGTCAAGAAATTCACGCAGCACCTCATCCTGCGTCTTGCGGCCTTCCAGCACGGCAGGGTGCTTCTCAGCGTTGTACTTAGTCTTGATGTCGTTCAGGTCCACCACGCCGTTGCCGTCTGCGTCCAGAATCTTGAAAGCCGCCAGCACCAGCTGCGTGCGACGCTCGTTCAACTCTCCGCGCACAGCTAGCAGGAACTCGTCAAAGTCCACATCTCCAGAGTTATCTGCATCAATGAAGTGGAACAGCTCCTCCACCTCAGCCTCACTCAGTCCAAGAGCGTGCTCCTTCACCGCCTTGCTGAACTCGTCCAGACTCAATCTCCGGTTCCCATCATCATCCACGATCCGGAACTTGCGTCCCAAGCCCTTAATCCCCTTCGCTCCATGTTCATACAGCGAGTCTCTCAGCATCTCCAGCGTGTGGATCACACTTCTAGAGCCCCTCAGCAACTTGGCCGGCAGCACATTGCCATGACTGATATCCACGTGCTTTTTCACCTTGACCCCCGCCGCCGGGTGCTCCATCGGCCCCACAAAGCCCCCAACTGAATAAGCGGCACCACTCCATCGGCAAACTCCTTTCCCCATCCTCCATTCACCTTCACAGATGCCACTCTCGGCTCTCCAACAAACACCGCCCTCATAACGGGTCGTACATTCTTCACACTGATGTCAATGAAGCTCTGCGTCAACGCCGCGCTCAGCGTCGCAAACTGCGCGTCCTGCGTGTTCAGGAACCCGAAGCAGATGACGCCGTCAAAGCCTCCGAAGCCCGTCAGCTTGTTGGCCGCGTACGGCAGCTGCTCCAGCGACGCCACCGAGAACGTCTCGGAGCGCACGCCCTGCGCCTCCAGCTGCTCGAAGCAGTTCTGGACGGCGCGGTCCACGAGCTCCGCGTTGCTGTTGGTCTTCAGCAGCGCCACCTTCACTTGGGTTTGGGTGGTGGGAGCTGCTGCAGCTTGAACGGGCGTCTGCACTGCGACTGGGGCTGGAGCCATCTGGACGTCGGTCTCGGTCTGTGCCGGGGCTGCACGAAGCGCTTGCGGCCGGTGTGAGCGGGCGCTGAGTCATCTCCGAAGCTGAAGGAGGAGCCGCCGCCGGGCGGGCGTGCACGCGCGTCGTGGGGCGCTTGAGGTTCATATCTGCGCTGGTGAGCGTCGACATGGTAAACTGGATGTGTCTTGTGTCTTTGTCTTGGCTAAAAGATTATGAGGGGGAAGATAGAGGGATTTTGAAATTGGAGTTGGGGATTGGAGGAAAAAGATTGCAGCGAATGAGAGTTGAAGTGGGCCGCAACTTGTGCAGGTTCAGGTGATATTTATGCAGTTAAGCAAAATAACGGATAGCAGCAGTCAAATTCCTGCAAATGATTTGCTTGTGTTTAAAGTCACGTATTCAGGCGGGTGGAATATAAATTACGACGGCATTCTTCTGTTCGATGTCACCGTGAGGTTCACCGTAACGATTGACTTTAGTTGTAGGCCGCCAGTGTGTCCGCAGGGCCACCAAAATCGCAGCTTCCAGGCTCGTAACTCTTCACGTGGGTCGCAATTTGCGCGATGGCACAGCAGGAGCAGCACAAGGCAGCGAGGCAATCTTCACAGGCGTTTCCCGGGAGGTCAAACAGCATACGCGTATGCGATCGGAGGTGCCACACGATGACCACGAGCAAAAGGCTCACGATCGATGACACCAGGCGGAACATGACGCCTTTTTCGCCAATTCCATCGTACGGAGAGTTCGATGACGGTCTGTCGTACTCGTCGACCGCAAAACCTCCGAGCACCGATTGAGCAACGGCCAGTGTCAGCGTGACGAGGAGAGCGCTCGGATAAGAGGCAATGTTGAGTTTTGCCATGATCTGTGCCATCGAGACGCACGGGCAGAAGGTGACCATACAGCAGTTTGGAACGCAGTGCGTGAAGCAGCCACAGAAACGAGCGTTCCATTTGCCAATGGAGATGTCGGGTTGGGTTTGGTTGTTCGCTGGAGGGATTTCCACGGTGACCGAGGCAACATTCGATTCCGGTTTCATTTGGGGCTGCATAGTTGGTGTTTCAGCGTGCGTGTACTCCATCTGAGAGGCGGTAGGCTTCTGGTTGAAACTTCGTAGACGCAGACGAGATTGAAAAATGCTTGATCGAAGTGATTAATCCGAGTGCGGGTTGCATGACTGCTGCACCACGCTTTGCGGTAAGGGCGTATCAGTCCCTCCACCCAAAGACTTCAATCCAGCTGCCATGGTGGGCGCTGGTCTTGCACCCATCGTCCAGCTACAGTATTGCGAGTCACATTGCGAACAATTTATGAGCCGATATTCAGCTGATAATTATGAGATAGACGCATTAAACCCATTGACATTCCTGTTCGCCCTCACATGCAAGATTCTCACGTGAAGCACAACAGATGCGAAATGTGTCGTCATTTCGACGGAATACGTTGATATAATCGAGCAATTGACGCCCGCTCGGTTGTTCTCCCGGCGAAGAACACATTTTTATTGTTTTTCTGGTCAAGGATCCCAACTTCATTCTTTACTTCAAAGGATACTGGTGGTTGCGGCAGCTACAAAAATAAAAAGATGTCATAGCGGTCGAAGCTATCGCTATCCTGGATTCAGAGAGGCACCAACGCTGAGGTCGCCAGGATTGTAGCTGTTGGTCTCAACGTTCCCATCTGCGCCGACGTGCAACATGTAGAGCTGGTGTAACCTTTTATTGAACCTAAATGCTTGCAAGACTTATGATAAACCTGAAGCCTCTAGCAATACCGGCATCTCCTGACGCTTGTTCGGTAAGTGTTGGTGGCTCACTGCATGCTGGTGCGGTAGCTCACCAGGCTTTCGTATGCCTTGTGTGCAATTTTCCGGTTGTTGGCTGTCCCGCATCACTATGGCCTGAAGCTGTCGTGTTGCTAGTGTCCAAAACGCTAGCACACTCCTATCCTGCGTTTGTTTCTTGCTGCCTGAATATTACGTTATTACGTTGTATACAGAGCTCAGTTATGCAGATGCTGCATAATATTCTCCACATCGCCTCGAAAGAATCTTCGTCATCCGGGTAGTTCGCTGTTATCCAGTTTGTAGTCGTTGTGGACATCCCAGGTGGATTTCTGCTTGCGCACCCCCTTCGTCGTATTGGACTTCGCTGAGGTTACAGCGCTCCCCAGTTCAGTGGCTGATCATCTGCCAGCATTCCTGAGCACACGGACAGCTCCAGAAAATATGTTCAATCGTCTCCGTACCAAGAATGTTGTCGCAAACTGATCAGGTGCAAGGACTCCTTTTAAACTAAGGACTCCTTCGTCCCTTTGCACCTGATCAGTTTGCGACAACATTCCTCCCTGCGTGATGCAGGTTGAGTTTCCTTACTACCAATCTGTAACTGTCCACACCTGGTAGACAGAATGAAGAGCAGGTGCATTTGAGGTGCATATGCAAAATGTCTCAAGCAGAATGCGTGCCCTTTAGCAGAGTGTACAGTGTACCGGTATACGATTTCGGCATTAGTGAGGTTCTACGCGTGTGGTGGGGCTCCATATTGGAGAAGGTCGACATCCTGGCACCTTTGGCATGACTACAACTTGGTGTCATGTTTAAAAATGAGGGTGAGGCGAATTCGGAATTTGAAATTGAAAAGAGCTGTGCGTCGAAGCTAAAGAGAAGCCTGATCAAAGCAAGATGACACCTGGAGTGATTTGTCGACGAGGGTATCGGAGCATGGGGTAAACTATGCCTACAGCTGCTGCCCTTCATACCCAGCAGTACTTGTGATTTTGCGTTTCTCTCAAGAACAGTGAAACTGAGCCGGGCAACGATAGCTGGCCACCAGAAAGCAGCATGAAATTCGCATGGTAGAACTGATACATGCTTTCCACACAGCATGGCGCACCGCACCTCCAGAGGCTTCCTGCTGGATATGCGAGTTTATTCCAACCATTTTCAATTTTGCGGGCCACCTCTCAAGCTTCACTGCCCAGCTCATTGCATAAAATAATGTATCACGCCGCCGAAGAAAAAGCACCGACTGCTATACCAGTGCAGCCGGAATCGAATGAAGACAACCCCGCGAATGCATCGGTCATCGTGGAAATCCCTCCAGCGAGCAACCACACCCAACCCGACACCTCCATTGGCAAGTGGGATGCTGACTTCTTCGAGTGTTTTTCACACTGCGTTCCGAACTGCTGCATGGTCACCTTCTGCCCCTGTGTCTCGATGGCGCAGATCATGGCAAAGCTCAACATGGCCTCTTATTCGAGGGGTCTCGTTGTAATGGTTACGCTAGGCATTTGCTACGTGGTGGCGAAGTGCCTTGCATTTAATGAGATTTATCGCTTGTCGACTGCTACGAGTTACGAGGATCGTCAAGAAACGAGCGGTACGTTCCGTCTACTTTCATTGAATGTGGGACTCGTTCTCGCCTCTATCGTGTGGCATCTACGAGCACAAACTCGTGAGCGCTTTGAGATTCCGGGGAGCAGCTTTTTGATTGCCTCGCTGCATTGTGCTGCTCTTGCTGTGCCATCGCGCAAATTGCGACTCACGTGAAGAGCTACAAGCCCGGAAGCTGCGATTTTGGCGCTCCAGTAGATACACTACCTGCCTTCAATTAAGGCACTGGTGATATCAAGACCTTGCAGCAAGAATCAAGTTTTTCGGCAAGCACAGCGTAGGATCTAAGGTTGAATGGCCTAGTCGATCAGTAACACTCTGCTTACATGTTTGACACTGAGTATAGTTTGGCTTTTGCCAATTGAGTGTTTCTGGTTCACGCGGTTTTTCCCGTTACAATAACCATCAGGTCGTACAATCACTAGCTGCAGGTATCACTTCTTCAAACCGATAGCTACGCACCAGCTCTACCTGTAGCATCCGTGCGCGAATCAAACCAAATAGCGACCTCACTTCATTCGTGATGGCAATCCAAACAGCATCCAGAAGAAAAAGAACGTTGGATGAATCAGTTTCCCTTGGAGTTAGACCAGCATCCCCACTGCAAGTCTGTTCATCTAGCCCTGTAACTCAAATTTTCAACGCTGACGCGGCTCCTGCCTGTCCCGTCCTGCATCCTAAATCCTACTTCAAAGGAGAGCCGACGAATCCTCCCAACTGCACCAACGACACCACTCCATCGGCAAACTCCTTTCCCCAGCCGCCCTTCACTCTCACAGATGCCACTCTTGGCTCCCCGTGAACACCGCCCTCACAACGGGTCGCACATTCTTCACACTGATGTCAATGAAGCTCTGCGTCAACGCCGCGCTCAGCGCCGCAAACTGCGGGTCCTGCGTGTTCAGGAACCCGAAGCAGATGACGCCGTCAAAGCCTCCGAAGCCCGTCAGCTTGTTGGCCGCGTACGGCAGCTGCTCCAGCGACGCCACCGAGAACGTCTCGGAGCGCACGCCCTGCGCCTCCAGCTGCTCGAAGCAGTTCTGGACGGCGCGGTCCACGAGCTCCGCGTTGCTGTTGGTCTTCAGCAGCGCCACCTTCACTTGGGTCTGGGTGGTGGGAGCTGCTGCAGCTTGAACGGGCGTCTGCACTGCGACTGGGGCTGGAGCCATCTGGACGTCGGTCTCGGTCTGTGCCGGGGCTGCACGAAGCGCTTGCGGCCGGTGTGAGCGGGCGCTGAGTCATCTCCGAAGCTGAAGGAGGAACCGCCGCCGGGCGGGGCGCGCGTCGTGGGGCGCTTGAGGTTCATATCTGCGCTGGTGAGCGTCGACATGGTGAACTTGTATGGGATCTTGATGATTGACGCTGATTTTGAATCGGGCGGTAGATCGCGGCGCGTGATTGGCTGCAAGGGATGTAGCCATGTCTGGCAACATACGTTTTTGGTGCTTGGTGGGCGACTTTTTGTCTTCGCTGAAAATCTGATGTGGTGTCCCATTTGCATTTGGTACTAGCGTCTACCAAATTGGTTGACGCTGAGATCAGTTTGTGCTAAGGAATGAGTGAAAGTGATCGAATGGCGTCGTAGAGCATTTTTGCTGGATGCCAGTCGATGTGGGCCTCACGATGGCGATATTGTCGCCCTGTGACAGCTGCTCAACATGCACAACTCCACTTGTGCTGTTGCTGCCGGCGATCGCGCTGTTTAGTCTCATTCTTGCTTTCGCCACTTGACAGTAAAGTCGAATACCCAGCAACAACCAACCAACCTTCACCACGCCAGGATGAACCTCTTCCTCAAGTACCTCTTCGCCTTTGTGGCCATCGCTACCGTCTCGACAGTCCTCGCCGACGACGTTATTAGTGACGTGACAGGTGCTGCCAATGCCGCCGGAAGTTGGGTCAGTGGAGCTACGGACACGGTCGGCAGTGCAGCTGGGCCTGCGGTGGACGCGACTGGCAGTTGGATCGACGGAGCCACCGACACGATCTCCAGTGCGGCCGGCCCAGCCATCGACTCAGCTGGAAGCGCGCTCGACAGTGCGGCCAGCACCGCTAGCTCGATCGCTGGTGAGGTGGCCAGTGCTGCCGGCTCAGCTTTCGATGGTAGCAACGAGGCCTCTTCGATGGGCCAGTCAAGTCTCGCTGCGGTTGCCATCGCGGTTGCTGGGCTGGCACTAAACATCGGCTGGCACTAAACATCGCGTAAGCGACAGAAGTCATATCAACGAGCAAGGTGCCACCTCGTTCAAGATTGAATCCGCGGTCTTCGTCGGAAAGGGCCCGAGAGGTTAATCGATTTTTAATTCTGCGCATGCAAATAATATACCGAAGGGATTTTGCCAAAAGAGGACTCGAAGAGTCTTGATCCAGGTTTAATTAGACTGCACATCGTGCGCATGTCATGGGCACCGAACGAGTCAACGCGTTGGGATTTTCGACGCCTTGTCGGTTTGGTGTGTGAGCGTGGTGTCGAGATGGTAGATCTGTCATGCGAGCCGAAGCGTAAAATCATTGCTGAGCGGATGAACTGCTCTGAGCACTGGACACGACCAGGTCGTTGAAGCTGCTTGGCGACTTGCGAGCCTCGCCACACAGGGCAGCGATGGGCTAACGAGTGTGTAGGTGATACCGGTGCTTACACTCCAACCGATCCGTCGCGATCAGCCTGGACTGCGACAGAGCTCATGATCGAGTGGCCCAAGGATAGGATTCACGGCATGATTAAAAACTCGCAACACGAGCACAACATGGATTGTAGTGGTCATTCCACATGCATACCTACAGCTCTATCACTTTGCTGCACTCGTCCGATGTTCGGAGAATGCTGCACGGTTTAACGTTCCTGACGTCATTGACCACCGGGATCGCAGCTGAATCTCCGCGATAGCTTGAGAATCGCATCAGATTCGTGTGGCTCGCCACATTCTCGCCACCAACTGGTCTTTCGCGCCACCACCTGGCACGTGTCACCGCATAAAAGCGTCGTTGCCTGCTCGCGATGCCTTTTGACATTTGAGGTCCGGTGGCTGCAGCCGTACAATAATCTCATTTCCCATCCCACTTGCCAAGAAGTCAGAGCCCTCATTGTCATCTCTCCACTCGCAGTTATCCGTCGCCGAGTACTCGTCCGCCCCAAGCCGCTTTTGGACCCCCAGCCGTATGGCGACCAGCCTCTCTACCCAAGACGCGTCTTCGCTCGAGGGCATCGAAATTTCCGTAAAAAACGACGTGGAACCCATGAAGCAGCGCGCTTTTAAAGCGACGGACGCCGATTCCGTGCCCAAGTCCACGGAGGACGAGTCCGAGCCCATCAAGCCGCCCATGGGCGCGTCAGTCATCACCAGACGAGCTGCCTATGCACTGGCATTGGCTATGGTCCTGCTCACGCTCTACAGCTTCCCCATGCACCGCCACCGCCACGGCCATGGCCACGGTGGGAAAAACGCTCGCTACGTGTGGTGGTGCGGCTGGCTCACGGCGGTGGCCACAGGCATTGGCGCTCTGCCCTTCTACTGGATGAAGAACATGGACAAGTTCTGGCTCGGCATTTGCAACGGCCTCGCGGCGGGCATGATGCTGGCGGCGACCGGGTGTTTGTTCTACGAAGGATGGTACCTCCCGCAAGCCGCCGAGTACGCGGTCTCAGTGAGCTATCGACTAGCTCTGGGAGCGTTCCTAGGCGTGATGTTTATCAAGTTCACGAAGGTGTTCTTAGAGGACTATGAGGACGTGTCGGTGTGCGGATTGCACGGACTGGATGCACGCAAGGCGCTGCTGATCATGGCCGTGATGACTTTGCACTCAGTGTCAGAGGGTATCGGTGTCGGTGTGTCGTTCGGCGGAGAAGGAGGTATTCGACGCGGACATATTGTAACCATGACGATGGCCATCCACAACATCCCGGAGGGCGTGGCCATCAGTCTGTCGCTCGTGCCAAGAGGACTGAGTGTGTTCTACGCCGCGCTCTGGTGCATTATGTCGAGCGCGCCACAGCCGATCTTCGCGGTCCCGGCCTTCCTGTTCGTGGAGCACTGGCTGCCGATTCTGCCGTGTGGCCTGGGCTTTGCAGGTGGTGCGATGGGGTATGTGGCGGTACAGGAACTGCTGCCCGAGTCGCTCGAAGATACCAAGTCGGTGCCGACGACGGTGTCCGTCACGGCACTAGCCTTCATGGTGTTCCTCACGATCCAGATTGTGCTGAGCGGCACCATTTAAGAGCAGGTCATCTCGCTTCGACGAGTGATGGATAAGTCCGAGCTAGAGTCCGTCTTGTACAAAGAGAATGATATGGGGATAGATGTCCGTGTGAAGTGAGAGCTGCAACCAGACGAGAAGAGGTGCGTGCCGCAGCAAAAAGAGAAGATGGAGAAAGTTAAGCACGCTAAGAATGCATCTCGATTTATTTACCAGCCAAGACAACGAACTCACTTGCCATTCCGACTTGTCTGGCCAGTTCATTGACAAAAACGGTCGTCTACAGCCATCGATCATGAAAGGCCGCATACATCAGCGGCTGTCTGCAGGAAGCCAGAGCGTCGCAGAAGGCCTCGAAAGAAGCCTCCATTCTCTATCAGATCGAGAAGACCCAACAACCAACGACCAAAAAGCATGAAGCTGAGTGCGCTGATCCTGGCGGTGACCTTCGCGCTGACGCTGCTGGGCGGTAGCTCGGCCAACCTCGAGGGCGAGAACATCCTGCGCCGTCAGCTGCGTGTGGGGAAGATGGTGGCGTCGCTGTTCGAGAACGAGCACCAGACGCAGCGGGACCTGGAGGCGCAGATGGAGGACGACGACCACAAGCCCAAGGAGGTGCAGGCCGAGCCTTCGAGGTTCCGCATGCGTCGCCTGCGCTCGCCCAACTACGTGGAGCTGGAAGAGTAAAGAGAGAGAGAGAGAGACCAGTCGCTCGGAAGCAGTAGCGTCGTGCATGTGAGCAAAATAACCCAAGAATGGCATCTGTCTGGCCGCACTCGGCCGTGTTCGCCTTCTCTTGGCTTGGTAGCCTTTAAGGTGATTCTTAACTGGCACTTCTTCCTGTGGAACGCGCTGGGTTCATGTACTGTACCTATCACTTGCTTGATCTCCAGCCAGCTTCAAGCTGCAGTCGTTCATCCCACAAGTCGCAACGTAGAGCACACGTGCTTTCCAACTTCCAGTCTCGAACAGCAAAATTCAAGGGCCAACTATGCGCACGAGCCTCCTACTGACACTGCTGGCGATCGTCTGCTTGGTACTGAGCGTGCAAGGCCAAGAGCTTAAGGTCGAGCAGAGGAAGAGTTCACGTCGCCTCGAGGCAGAAGGAGACAAGATGGTGGGCACGCAGCTGCACAAGAAGACGAGCAACTGACGCTGAGGTGACGAGGACAAGCTCCACGCACAGCTAGCTCCAAGCAATCCGACTGACAAACAGAAGCAAAAGCTTTAACAATTGACATTTGAATCATGCGTCTCACACTCTTGACATTGTGCCCTTACTCTTCAACCTCCATCAGACCCGTCCGCAGACTTCTGCGAAGTCGGAAGCCAAACTGCTCGCGCTTCATGGCCGACGGCGAGTGCTCGTCCTCCTTGTTGACGCGACTCTCCAGCTCCCTTGGCGTTTGTCCTTCGTGCTCGAACAGCGACGCCACAGCTGCACCGACGTGAAGTTGACGACGCAGGAAGTTTTCTCCCTCGGTGTTCGCGGTGGCCACGACCACCAAGAGCGAGAAGCAGATCAGCAGCAGGTGGAAAAAGTTGGCCTTCATCTTCAAGCGGATCGGTCTTGTCTTGTGCCTCTTAGCGGTCTGGAGTAGCAGAGCACGACTCTCGGGTACTCGCGGATCGCGAGTTGCAATGACACGGGGGCTACCCGAGTCAAAAGGAATTATGACGGATGTGTCGGTCCAAACACTGCAACGAAGTCCCATGAAGAGCTTTCTCGACTCTTATCCAACGTCCTCTATGAGACGAATGTCAACATTTCCTAGACTTCTTTGCTCCGTCAACCTCGCAGTCTGGTCGCCTGCTACTCGAGCAATTACGTCATGGTGCTGTCCCAACCAGATTATAGCGCTCTTACGAATAAGCGGCACCATTGCGTCTCGCAACACACTGGATTCAATGACTTCGTGATGAAGCCAGCGAGAGGATTGCACCCAAAGTCGCCTTCTTGGGTTGATGTTGGCTCGCCTTCGAATTTGCATCAAACAGCAAAACCACATTTACATGATGAAGGCGAACTTTGTGTCAGTTCTGATGAGCTTCTGGGCATTGATTCTGCTGGGAACAGTCGACGCAACCGAGAGCCGACGCGATGAAGAAGCCACGACAATGCAGCCTCAACAGCGTCTAGCTGGCTTCATCAATGCAATGAAGAAATTCTCGGCGAAGAACGAGGGTCGCAGGCTGCGCAGCAATGACGACGGCAACGACAACTTTGTGAAGAAGTTCACGGACCAGAATGAAAACCATGGGAGGCGCATGGAAGACGATGACCTGAAACACTTTGCCGTCAACTTGCAAGACCTTATCAACAAGCTCAAACATTCGGCTAACTGAGGAAACAAGAGAACTATGAACCCAAGCAAACAGTCAAGGTTAACATGCAGGCCTGGATGGCCACACCTTATCTTCATTTCAAAATAATCCAGTACAACAGAGCATTTGTCGCCGCTGTTCGGAACCCTGCTCATGGCTTTACTTGCCACTATTGGCAACACGAGGTTCCTCCTCTTCCTCTTCCTCCTCATCCTCATAACTTTCTACCGGCTCACTGGTGGTTCCAATGGATACAGGATCCAGAAACAAATGCGCGCGGGACTGACCACGCAGCTCTTCTTGCCGCTCGCTATGCGCCAACAAGTACGCCTCGCTTCCCATCTGCAATTACAAATGATTCGTGCGTTAGCTGACAGTCGCACAGAGAGATCAAGTAACGCCTTGTTGCAACACACCTCAAGCAAACGAGAAACTGTGCGGTCGAACGCAAACGCTTCGTCAATGTGCGATTTCACGCCGGCGTCAACTTGGTAGAGACGGTCGGGACTCTCAGATGCCAGACAATGCAACTATATAGCAGAAAACAACACAAGTGTCAGAGCAATCCTTGCGAAAATACACCGACTGCAGCATTTAAATCACGTACCCGCACCCCCGATCGTACATGCAGTCCACGAACGTGATGAATCGTCGCATCTGGTTGAGCCGCTCCATGTTGAGCATAGGAATGTCGCGCACGAACACGACAGAGAATGCATCGGCAATGGCCAGGTAGTCTGCAGCGCCAAGTGGTTTATCACACAAGTCGCGGAACGAGAATTGGCATGCCCCTGCCTTCACCGCAGCCTGCGGCACGCGCACTTGACGCCCTTGCGTGGTCACATACGTTTCCACCGTCTCCTCGCCCTCACAGTACGTGAAAAACTCATAATCAAACGCAGCTCGCGTATCAGGTGTAATCGGACTCTCGTACACATTGTCGGCGTGGACGGCGCCCTTCAACACACGGTAGTCTGTCGTCGAGTCTGTAAGCGACACGACATTGCACCGCTGACCCAGCAGGTCAATAAACGGCATAAAGAGCTCTCTCTGCAGTCCGTTCTTGTACAGATCACTGGGCGGTCGGTTCGAAGTGGCCACCATCACGAATCCGCGCTCCAGCAGCGCCGAAAACAGTCTCCTCAAGATCAATGCATCCGCCACGTCCGTGACTTGGAACTCATCGAAGCACAACAACCAACTGTTCTCTAGCAGCTCATCTGCAATACGCGGAATCGGATCCTGACGGAACCCTTGTTGACGCAGCTCGTGCATCTGCTTGTGGATGTCTAACATGAACTCGTGGAAGTGCACGCGCTGCTTCTGCTGTACAGGCACGTTGTCGAAAAACATGTCCATCACGAAGGTCTTGCCGCAGCCTACACCTCCGTAAAGGTACAGTCCTTTGGGTGCATCGCTGGGCTGTGGTTCAGCCGCGTCGTCCTTGCCCGTCAACTTCTGCCACCAGCTTCCGCTGGAACTGCTGGGCTTCGGCTTGGGTCCTCCATAGCTCACCAGCTCGTCATACAGCGCGTCCAAGTGGTGGACGGCCCGCACCTGCACCGGGTCGTACATGACGTCGTCCTTGTCGGCCAGTTCCTTGTATACCCTGTGGAGAACTTGCGTGCTCGAGCTTTGCGTCGACTTCCACCGCCACCCACTCACGGGTTGCGAGAACCGAGGCTGGCGCAGGTTCCCAACGCGGCGGAGAGTCAATCGGTGCATTGCGATCGGAAATTGGTCGAGTGGCGGCCTCGGGAGAAGCTCGAGAAGCCAGCAGCGATGATGTCTCAACGTGTGGTCTCTGGCTGGCGAAATGCACACTGAAGCGCAAGACACCGGATGTTTAACGTTTCGGAATGGACCGTCTCTTTTCAATTCAACTGGCGTCCTTTGCCACGATTGGCTGGATCCGACTAAGTACGAGGAGGGCGAATAACCACGCGCATAATCGGGTGTTCTCATCTCGAGGTTTGGACGAATTGGACGAACACGAACACGCACAGAGCCCCAAAGGGACAATTGGTGGTGACTGAAGGTCTTGATTCTCAAGTCTCGACTGAAGCTTTGTACTGAATTCATTGATATAAACTTCGTGGATCCTTTTCGCGTTGATCCGCTATGCTTTTTGTTAGCAAAGTTAGAGCATCGTGTTAAGTCAAAGTATCTGCAGCGGAAGAAGCGAGAGGATACATACGAGCCACGGGGGCTTCGCTAGCTACGATAGGCGGCGAAAGCTGATAGAGAAGTGTCTGGGTCTGAACAAAAGGATGAATTGCTAATACTAAATGTACGATATGAGTAGCAGAGCTCCATCATCGAGAGTTTTGCTGCAACGTCCGCGCTAATACACACACTAACATGGATACAGGATGAGGAGGCCCCGCACACAACACACAATCCAGTCAGTTTCTCGACACGCCACGACTTCTCTGTGAAAGATGGGGCTTGAATCTTACCATGACGCAGTGCGCGCACGCACTCTTCTATTGCCGCAGTGTTCTTGGAGGCCTGAGCGCCCTTCTTGTAGACTACCACTAACGCGTCGCTACCTTCCACCACGCTCACTTGTATGCACGAGTTGCGTCCGCTCTGAATAGTCATGGAGCTCACACCATCGCCCGAAAAGGACACTGCAACAAAGCAAACCCAGCAAGCACGTAAGAGACCCGCTCTCCAACAAACGCTACTACCAAGAAGGCCCGCCAACGTACTCATATCAATCGAGCTGTTCACGAGAGCCTGTAAATTCGCCAGCACTCCGATAGGGTCCACATCCCCTGTTGCGCACGTTACCGCGCCGTCCACCACGAGCATCGCCTTCAGAATCCCACGCTGCTTTTGCACTGTCCGTTAAACACCGAAGCGTGCCAATTAGTATCCTTTCTAATGCCACCGCATCCATCCACAGCTCAAACGTACATTTCCGGACGATTGGCTTGACCGAATCGCGGATCACACTCAGAATGCGGTACTGGAAGCGGTGGAAGTCCCGCAGGTTGTGCCCCATATTCCCCAGTTCGTCACCATGCTGCGCAATGAAAGCCGCCAGCAGCTCCTGCGCCACGAACGCCGAGAAGCTGGCGCCGTCAGTCGTGTCGTGAAACATGGCACAAAACACCTTGTGCTTGTCGTTGGTCACCACCGTCACGGCCACTAGTCCCACAACAGCATCACACCACGAATCCGGTCAATATCTCTCCAGAAAAATCACCATTTTCTCTTCAAAACCCGCACCGGAGGACATTTGAATATACGACACGGGAGCACCGCTGGCTTTTGTAGAGAACTCAAGCATCGCCGTGATGAGGGAGCCCACCAACCGTGGCTAAACAAGGTCGGAATAAGGTCACACTAAAGTGGTCAGTTCTCGACGAATACGACGAGTTGCAGCACGGGAATGGGATGAAAATGGTGCCAGAATGACAGAGGAGAAACGTACCTGAGCCACGGCGTTGGCGTACTCCTTGAGAAGAGCACGATGCCGCTGGACGCCATGATCAGTACGTTGCGCAGCATAATTCCCTAATTTGTGTGTGCCTCTCCGACTCTTTAGCTGGAATCAGACTCAGATGTGTCATGTGAGACCAGTGGTCGATGGGTGTCAACGTCAGTGTGAAGGAGGTGTCGACCATGCCGGACGAGCGAAGTGGCGTATCGGGCGACAATTCTACCACGAGTGTGATTGAGAAATACCTTTCCGATGAGCAGATTCAGGAGTTTATGGAGAAAGGAGTGCTGGTGGTGCCCAATGTGCTGACGCCCGAGGAGGTGTCGGAAGCGAGGCGAGCACTGCACGGAGAGTTGGCCAAGTACGGCGTGGTAAGGCCGTTGGTTGCGTTTTACAGCTTGGTGGACGTGGTGGTTGCAGGGACTGACGATTGATTGCAATTGTGGTGGTTGCTGGATAGGACCATCACGACTTGGAGGCGACTGGCCACAACCTCAAGAAGCTGTCGAGTACGGGCGGAGCTGGGGGCATCCTGGACCTCTTCTATCCGTCGTGGAGGCTGAAAGTGGCGGAACACGAGAATGTGTTCGCTGCCATGACGGATTTGTGGGAGGCCACGTACGCGCACAACCACCCGGACTTCCAGCACCCGTTCGGCGACTTTGACGGGAAGAGAGGCTACATGTACATCAACCGCGTGTGCTACCGCGTACCGGATGCCATTTCCAAGAAGCACGCGGCCAAAGTCGCGCCCAATGCAGCGTTCACTGACGCCGCACTGGGATTGCTGCCCGACCAAGATGTTTGACTCGGGCAAAGATACACCGCGTTGGCGTCCGATCCAGTGCATCACGGTGCTCACGGACAACACCGAGTCCAACACGGGAGGCTTTGAGTGCGTGCCAGGCTTCCACAAGGAGTTCGCTGATTACGTCGCAGAGCACCAGCCCGATGCGATCACAGAAGAGCCTCTGACAGCACCTCTTGGCCGTCCGCAGGTGTGTCTGGGTGACTTCTCTCCGCTGCGCATGCAGGAAGACCGTGCGGTGATCGACCGCTACCAGCCTATTGGCTGCAAAGCCGGCAGCGTGATTTTCTTCGACTGGCGCCTCCCGCATGCCAACAGCTACAAACACGTGGGCACCGTCCCTCGCGAGGTCATCTACACGGGCTTCCTGCCCAACACACCAATGAATCAAATCTACGTGCAAGAGCAGCTCCGCCGCTACACGGCACGCCTGCTGCCTGCAGACCATTGGCAAAAGATCAGGGCGATACTCGAGTCGCCGAAGATTTCTCCGAGCATCACTTTTCCGCTCTAGGCTCCCGGCTCATTGCGCTCCACCCGTGGTAAAAGAAAAAGTATCTCTCCACATGGCTACATTTCGGTGATTGAACTGTATTCTACAAAATAGAGCCTAGGTTCAATTCAGGACATATCCTAGATGTGTTTTTGTGTACCATTTGTACATCAATTGCCCATCAATCGCAACCAGTCGATAATGCTTCGCCGAACATGGTCGGGCGTGGCGGTCACGGCGCTGCGTGGACGCAACCGCTCAATATTCGGAGCTTCTGACGGTCTCCACAGGTTTGCAAGACGCTTCTCTAGAGTTGTCAGCTCTTGCGACGTCGCGGAGCACTCTGTGGAAATTGATGCAGCCCCTGGAAGGCAGAACAAGCACGTGGTCGTGGGTATGTCCGGTGGAGTGGACTCGTCCGTGGCTGCATTGCTGCTCCAGCGCCAGGGATACAAAGTCACAGGTGTATATATGAAGAACTGGGACCCGAGTGATGAGGAAGGCGAGTCTGCCTGCCCCGTGGACTCGGAATACCTCGATGTGCAGAAGGTCTGCCAGCAGCTCGGCATCGAAGCAAAAAGGGTGCGTCTCACTTGCAATAGATGACCTAGAGGCTGGGTTTCATGCTGATTAAAGGAGTATTGGTTGGTTGGTTGTATCGTTCCAGGTGAACTTGGTGCAGTCGTACTGGAACTCGGTGTTCGCCCCGTGTCTGGAAGGGTTCGAGGAGGGCTTGACGCCGAACCCGGACATCTTGTGCAACCGCGAGATTAAATTCAAGGCATTTACGGAGTATGCAGAGAAGATTGGCGCAGATTATGTGGCGACGGGGCACTACGCAGCACTGCGACCTGCTGAAGCCGGTGGACCGCCAAACCTCTACGCGGCGGAGGACGATTCCAAGGATCAGAGTTATTTCCTGTCAAGTGTGGATGGGAAAGCTTTTTCGAACGTGTTGTTTCCGCTAGGAGGCATGCGTAAGACGGAGGTGCGACGTATTGCTGCGAGCGAGGGACTTTGCACGGCGACGAAGAAGGACTCTGTGGGTATTTGCTTCATCGGCAAGCGCAATTTTGGAGACTTCATCCACCAGTACATTCCGCGCCAGGAGGGCTTCTTCTACTCTATAGACGGCGAGAAAATGCACTCTCATCACGGGTTCACTGCGTACACGGTTGGTCAAGGCGCGCGGCTGCAAGGCATGAGTGTCAAGTGGTTTGTGGTGGGCAAACACAAGTCCAATCACGCTGTGATTGTTGCGGAAGGCACACGCCACCCTTCGCTCTTTTCAGATTCACTCTTCTCCTCGGCAGTTAAGTTTAACTGGATGGCAGGTGATATTCCTGACGAGCTGCGCGAGGCCGGTCGTATGCGATGCTTCTACCGTGTGCGCTACCGCCAGGACCTGGATGAGTGCACGATCTCGCTCGTGTCAAACTGCGAGGCTCGTGAGAGTGCGAGCACACTCCACGATTGGCAGCCAGAGCCATTCGCACGCGAAGATGAAAAGGAAGAACAGGAACGACAGCTAACGAGCTACTTGCGCGTGGACTTTGACCATCCGCAGCGAGGTGTGACCCCGAGCAAGCTCTCGTGCTTTACCGAGCTGATGGCTTGTGCTACGGCGGCGGGCCAATTGCAGTCGCCGGGAAAACCTACTTTGAACAAAACAAGCCGTTGGCTGAGGATGTGCATGACTGGCATCGACAAGGATAGTCTTTTGGTACCGGAATTCAACACATACAAAGACTTCCCCACGACAAGTGACAATTTATTATCTCGCAGCAAACTTGGCTGGAAAAGAGAACATCCCAACTAGCGTTAGTTTGCAATCTCGGAAGACGAAGCGGTAAGGCAGAACCTTCATACTTGAGGTTATCGCAACCTGTTCGCGAGCCATTTCGGCTACTAAGTATAATTTTGTTCAAATCAAAATCCAGAGGAATGAAACAACTTGGTTTTCAACGGGAGGGATCCAAGAAACAGTGCGGTGTCTCTCTTGCATCTTCTAGCGTTGTGTGTGTCTTGCAGATACTACATCGGATATTGTAGACGTATTTCAGTTCCGCAGGTTGCAGAAGTGCGCTAGTTTTTTAGTTCTGCAGTGTGCAGAGGAAGCACAACTGTGAATCAAAATGGTTTGTGCACTGCTTCGTTGAGGCCCCCAGAGATTCATATCCTGGGTTAGATGCTCGCTATCCCTTTATAGACGATGCAGAACTAATGTAGCACTAATTATCCAAGCATGGCAGCTTTTTCCAGGTTGGGATAAATATCCCGCCTTTCCTTGTTCCGTTTAACTCTTTTCTCCTCCTAGAAAAAAAGCAAAACTAAAAACCATTTTTCTCCTTTCCAAAATCCAAAACAGAATATCTGAAGCCACATATCGATTCTCCGCACAGTCGCCATGGCCGACTCGCCCATGCTGCCGCAGTCGGCGCTCACGCAGGCCGCCGCGGCCGCAGCCGCCGCCATGCCGTTCCTGGGCGGCAACGAGCCCAGCGACCTCTCGTTCCCCGTGCAGCTGCCGCTGTCCCCGAACCTCATGCGCAACTTGGGCGACCGCAGCTACGACAAGCGCAAGGGCGCGGCCATGGAGCTCGAGAACCTCATCAAGCAGCTGCAGGAGAACGCCGCCAGCATCGAGTTCCACCAGCAGCACCAGCTGCAGCTGGACCAGGACTCACCCGGTGCCAGGAACGCCGAGGGCGCGTCCGGTACCGAGAGCGAGAGCGTGGACGGCCCTTTTGGGGTTCTAAACCCCAGCAGGCAACGCATTCCGGCCATTATTGAACTACTGGGCAACGACTTTGCCTGCTCGTCCAATGCCAACCACCGCAAAGGCGGGTTGATTGGGCTGGCAGCCACGGCCATTGGCTTGATGCACGACGCCCATTTGTATCTGGACAAACTGCTGCCGCCTGTGCTGCACTGCTTTGACGACCCGGAGAGCAGGGTCAGGTATTATGCCTGTGAGAGTTTGTACAACATTGCCAAGGTGGCGAGAGGCCATATTCTGCAGTACTTTAACCAGATCTTCGACGGACTGTGCAAGCTCTTTGCAGATGTGGATGTGGACGTGAAGAACGGCGCCAATTTACTGGATCGACTGGTGAAAGATATTGTGACTGAGAGCGAGTACTTTGATGTGGATATGTTTATCCCATTGCTGCATAAGTATATTCGCATGACGAACCCGTACATTCGCCAGTTGCTGGTGGGGTGGATTACGGTGCTGGACTCGGTGCCGGATATCGACATGCTGGACTGGCTGCCGGAGTTTCTGGATGGACTGTTTAACATGCTGAGTGATGGCAACAGAGAGATCCGGCAAGCGGCGGATAGCGCGCTAGCAGAGTTCCTTCGCGAGATTAAACAGACGGAAGACGTGGAGTTTGGACGCATGGTGGATATTCTGGTAGGGCAGTGCAACAGCAAGGAGCGGTTCAACAGACTGACCGCTGTGAGCTGGGTGCACGAGTTTGTGAACCTCGGTCGCGAGAAGCTCGTGGAATTTTACGCGGACCTGCTGGCTGCGATCATGCACTGCATTTCGGATGCCGAGCACGAAATCCGGCAGGTGGCGGAGCGTGCCAACGATGACTTGCTTCAACTTGTAAAATCTACTACAGAGGACGTGGAACTACTTCCGTTAATGCAAAAGCTCACTTCGGAGCTGAGTAGTCACGATGTACAAACCCGGATGGCTGCTCTGCGATGGATCTCAATGGTGCTAGAAAAGTCCCCCAATCAGCTATCGGCGCATATTGCTCAGCTACTCCCAGCCTTGCTGCGTACCCTATCCGACTCTTCCGATGATGTGGTGTTACTCGACCTGGAAGTTCTCGCCCGTATTTCGCTGAACAAAGTCGAGTTTGAGAAGGTGCTGAATTCAATCCTGCTACTATTCTCGCAGGATCGGCGCTTGCTTGAGACGCGTGGCAGCATAATTGTGCGAAAGCTCTGCGTGCTCTTAGATTCTAAGAGTATCTACCTCATTTTCGCAAAGGCATTGGGCAGTGAAGATGTTTATCTTGACAGCCAAGCTGACAGCGAATTCGCGGCCGTCATGGTGCAGACATTGAACCTGATTTTGCTTACTGCCAACGAACTGGAGCATCTCCGCGACATATTACGCCGCAGTTTCCAGCCACGTGCATCCGAAGACGACGTCCAAGTTTTCACGGTAAGCTGTTTGTATGTTGCTCGGATATCGCGTTTCCTGGTGTCACGTTTAATTTATATGCCTGTTTTGGTGGAACCTCAGGCGCTTTTCCGGTCATGGTGCCACAACCCGATCGCGGCATTCAGCCTCTGCTTGCTGGCGCAGGCCTACTCGCTATCCGCCGCACTCATCAGCAAATTATATCCTTTTCTTCCTGATATTTGATGCATGTATATTCTACATGACTGGATATTTCCCTACGAGATGTTATTGGTGTCTCCTTACATCACTTCAGGCTGTTTCTGGCTTTTGATTTTTTACTGCAGATATCGACGCGTCAGTGGGTTTCCTTATGCAGATTGACAAGCTCGTGCAGCTGCTAGAATCACCGATATTCATTCACATGCGGCTGCAGCTTCTGGAGATTCAGGAAGACTACCACACAAACCTGGTCAAGAGTCTCTACGGACTGCTTATGCTGCTTCCACAAAGTGCTGCTTTCCGTGTGCTGCGAGACCGGCTCGCTAGCGTGACAAGTATGGCTACGGCCATCGGCCGCATAGACCTAAATGGTGACTCGCGTCGGCTTCGCAAGTCTGGTGATGCTCCGAGCAGCACTTCTAGCAACGATACTTCTTCCGGAGCGCCACGCATCGATGCCAACGCGCTGCTCTCTCACTTTGAGGCTGTGCAGGCGAAGCACACGGAGCTTCGAAGGAAAGGTACTGTTTTCCCTCAGAGGTGATAATGCTTTTGAGTTGCAGCTTGGTTCTGATAGGTAATTTTATTGGTTTATCTGGCAGGGATGTATGAAAAGCGTTAGCCAAAGAGCAAGGCGGAAGAAAGAAGTAAAAGAGCCACGCGAAGATGATACAGCAAGTGCCTAAAACGTAAATGTGATCGGACAAGCAAACATAGCAATAATGCTCTCAGTATTCGGGGCTACGCTCATTTTTCCTCAGTCTTGATCTTGACATTTTCACATCTTCGACTTTGACTTCTTTCTTCTCACCACGCCAGAGTGCCAATCGGCCAGACGAGTTGCCACCCGCAATAAGTTCCAGGTGCGGGTGAAACGCGTTGATAGAGTGCACTGAGGCAAAGTTGTCGCTCTTGAGCTCACGAACAGGGCGGTGCCGACCGGCGCGGAAGATCTGTATTCTACGCGGCTGCTCCATGCAACCGATCACAAACTGGTTGGGTCTCTTTGGGTCCCAGGACGCGTGCAGTTTAGTCAGCCATCGGCCCGTCACATTGTTGTGCCGAACGCGAGTAGGCTTCAGCAGCTCAATTGCAGACTTGTCCGAGGCCTTTCGATCAGTGAGGCTCGAGGTGTCAAACATATCGATGTACGAGTCTTGGCCCACCGTTACCAGCCACGCGCCATCACGCGGAGAAAAATATGCGCAGTTAACGCTGCGAAAGTGAGGCAGTGTAACAAGAGGGGTGTTCTTGTTCGACCTCGAGGACATTTTGCGCGCATCCACAGACACACGGTGCGATCCAGTGATGCGGTTGCAATGCAGCTACAAGAGTCAAACATCACAGCGGTTAGTCGGTTAGCACTCCTTGGGACTTAATCCGATAAAAACATAATCTTACAAGTCGAGGCTTGGGTGCTGGTGCACGGTGTTGATCTTCTTCTCATGCAGCAGATAGTTTGAGCTCTTCACCTTTGGAGCGCGCCGATCAACCAGCCTAACGGTACCATCGTCACAGCTAACATACAGGCACTGCGGTGTGCCTGCTGCAACCATCGACGTCATTCCAGCATCATCAGCCTCATAGACTACCGAAAATTCTGCAGCGCGCAAATCAAACTCCTTCACAGTTCCGTCAAAACTAGTAGAAAGGAGTTTGGACGAGTCCAGAAGATCAGCTGACCAACCGGAAGACTATGCGGTCGAAACAGCGCGACTGGCGCTCCCGCGTTCTCGTTCTCCTGTTTCATAGCATTAGCTCCATTCGGAGGCGACCACAGCGCCACATGGCCAGCTTTATCTCCGCAAGCTACCACCAGTCGGTCTGTACGTGGCAAGAACGCCACAGAATAGATCCGTTCTTGCACTGCCTTGGTCACATCGTTATCCGCCAAAGTGTACTCCACTCCGTCGTCGTCGTCCAGCACAGTGTCCTCCTCGAGCTCCTCTTCCAGATCTCCAAAGTTCTGCTGCAGAAAGTTCTTACTCTCTCCATCCACCGCGTCCAGCACCTGGAGCAATCTCGCCCTTGGCTTCTTCATCTCCGACATGACAAACTGGTCCACTGCTTCAATTGCTGTCACCTCGGCCTTCTTGCCCTCGAGTCTTCTCGATTTCCTGATCGGTTGGCTCGAAATCTCCGCCTTACTGGCAGCTCTTAAAGCTCGTTTGCGAGCCAACTCCAGTTGTTTGGCCTCTTTAGCAGCCTCGTCTCCGACTGCTGTACGGGCCGAGATTTTGGCCGTGGACACCCCCATTTGCTGCATAAATGCCAGGTTTCTCTCGATATTTTCTCGCCGTTTGCGTTCATACTCTGGGAGTTCTTTGGGTTCTTCGTCCTCAGTCTCCGTGTCTTGGTCCAGTCCTGCATTTCGTCCTGTATTGGGTTCTGAGTTTAATCCTGCCACTTTTTCTTCGGTTTTAACTTTAACTTCCGGCTCGCGCTTGATGCGGATCCCGATGGGCCTGGAGCTGCGCGTGGATTCGACCGGAGGAGAGGCGGAGGGTTGCGCGCAGACGAGCGCAAGGAGCGAAGCCGCTGAGGGGGAGCCGAAGCGCCCGCTGGACCGCTGGAGCGCGTGCGACGCATGGCAAATGAATGGGTGGATGCTGATTGGTAGAATTTTGACAAGTAGTGGACTGTAAAAAAGCAACTTTTGTTGGTTGTTGCTGTTGTTGAAGGTGTTGCGTCCTGATACTTCAGTATTAGTTTACCGTCTGTACATGTTTATTGAGAGCTGCTTAATCAATTCGAATGTGCCCCATGTCGTTAAGTGCTTCACCGACCTACTAGGCCACCTATGCCCATTCCGCGACGACCACTACCGGTACGCTGGTTGTCACCGTTGTAGCCACCCGGGCCGTAGCCTTGTTGGACATACACTGGCTGCGCCACACTCTCCCTGTGCGTACACTGGTTGAGCGTAGATCTCTGGAGCCTGACCATGCAGTTCGTGCACTGGTTGAGCGTAGATATCTGGGGCCTGACATTGCTGTACGTTATCACCTTGGTCGTTCGCTGGTTGATGTTGCATGTACATCGCGACTGCCACGCCGGTGACGTTGTTGTCTCGAAGCTTCTTCATGTGCCGCTTCCTGACGACAATGAAGACAACAATGAAGAGCAGCGAGACGACGATGAAGGAGCCGAGACTGATCCACATCCAGTAGGAATGATGGTTCTGATGGCCCGTGCACTCGTCGTTGCTGTTGTTCGTAGTGCAGAAGTCGGCGGCGGCGCAACAACAGGCGCGACTAGTGCTGGACAAGTCCGTCCAAGAGGGACAGTACTGGCCCGCGGCACCATTGTAGGCCTGTGAACACTCACCGTTGTCGCGGCAGCTTTCGCACTGCGAAGCAGAGGATGACGAGTCTGAGTTGGCAGAGCTGGAGGACTGCGCCGATGCAGGAAGCGATAGCAGAGAAATAGCCGCCAGTAGCAGCAAGGATAACGAGACACGCCGCATTGCGCCGAGTGGAGCGTTTCAAAAATGAACGACGTAGCGCAGTAAAGAGACCTGAATCTCGTGAGAGAGAATGTAGTGGATGAGGTTAAGGTGCGCATTGCTCCACGCGGTGAAGGTGAGAATAAGAAATGTGTTCTTCAGCAGAACTTTGGTGACCAGGAAGAGGAGCTGCAGGAAGATACTGTGCTGGAAGACGATGACAGAGTGGAGTACCCTTTGGCGGATAACAATATACTTCGAAGTAGGCAAGAACGCAAGCTGCCAGTACTGGTATACAGAATGTCAGCTCAAGGTATAGATAAAGGGTTAAAGACTGGTTTTTGCTTGTAATTTATCAGAGCTGACACCGGATGTGAAACACACATCCTTATAGTAGGTAGTATGGCACTTATTGAGCGGCTGTATTCAGCACCTCGGTTTCTTCATCCCCGACATGATAAACTGGCCCACTGCATCAATTGCATCCTTCTTATTCTCGAATCTTCTCGACTTCTTTTAAGGTCTTTTGGCAGGATTTGTGTTTGCGTCTCGAGATGTTTACTGGAAATTGCGAGTCAACAGGTAAATTTATTGGCAAAACAATTAAATGTCACTTGGGGCAATACGTCGAGGTTTTTACTGTTCGTCCGCCGCCTTCGTGCCGCGCCAAAAGTGCGAGTTGGCCAAAAAAATGCCACTAGCAATAAGATCGAGATGTGGATGAAACACGTTAATAGCGCTCGCCGACGCAAGATTGTCACTCGTCGGGTTGTGCACGGGCCGACGGCGACCCGCTTTAAAAATTTGAGTCCTGCCGGCACGTCTCACTCGTGATGACGAACTGGTTCGGTCTCTTCGGGTAGCATGCAGCTGCGTGGCGCCTGTCCATTGTTTCTATGTCGGACATGGGTAGACTTAGACAGAACAATGACGGATTCGTCTGAGGCTGTGTGATCCACGAGACTCGAGGTGTTGAATGTGTCGATAAACGGATCCTGGCCCACAGTTACCAGCCACGCGCCATCGCGCGGAGAAAATTACGCGCAATTAATCCTGTGGGAGTTACCAGCGGGGTATTCTTCTCAAGCGATATTTTGCGTACATCCCACAAGCACACGGTGCGATCCTGTGATGCGGATGCAATGCAGCTACAAATGTGGAAATTACCGCAACAAGTCTATCGTCAGAACTCCTTGCCGCAAGTCGTCACAACCTACTATTGAATGTCACTGGAGCAACAAAACGTTGGATACTTACAGCTCCGAAGGCGAGTTTTTTTACTGGTCGTCCTCCGCCTTCTTGCCTCGAAAAGCGCGAGTTGACCCAGAGAATTGCCGCCCGCAATAAGATCTAGATGTGGATGAAATACGTTGATAGCACACGCCATGTCAAGATTGTCACTCATCACCTCGCGCACGGGGTGACGGCGACTCACTCGAAAAATCTGGAGTCTCCGGGGCTCTAAATTCGCGATAACGAACTCGTTCGGTCTCTTCGGGTCCCAGGATGCATGAAGCTGCGTGACGCATCCCCCATATTTGTTTCTATGCCGGAAACGGGTCTTCGGCAGTTCGATGAAGGATTCGTCCGAGGCCTTGCGATCCACGAGACCCGAAGTGTCGAAAATGTCGATATACGGCTCCTGGCTCACAGTTAGCAGCCACGCACCACCATTCGGAGAAAAATACGCGCAGTTAACGCTGCCAGAGTAAGGCAGTGTAACCAGCGGGGTATTCTTCTCAGGCGACATTTTGCGTACATCCCACAAGCGTACGGTGTGATCCATTGATGCGGTTGCAATGCAGCTATGAATATAAAAATTACCGCAAGACGTTGATAAGTTAGCATCCCATGGTTTCAAAATGTTCCACAAAAGCATTAACTTACTTGCTGAGACTTGGGTGTTGGTCCACCGTGTGGATCGCTAGCTTATGCAGTAAATATACTGAACGCTGTCCGGCCCGCGCACGCTGATCCATGAGTTCTACGGTACCATTCCGGCAGCTTGCATAAAAACACTTCGGGGGTTCGCTGCAACGAGTGAGGTAATGCCGCCAGCGCCAGTGGTAGCTCTATAGCAAGAGGAAATTGTTTCAGTGTGCAGATCAAACTCACGCACAGTGTTGTAGTAGCTTGCGAAAAGAAGCTTGGAAGCATCCGTGAATATCAGCTGGGAAATGGGCTTTCGGGAGTTTTGGCATGTCCTCATTGATGAAGATAAGTTGTCATCCCATTCCCCAGCCGCATCGGAAGGGGACCACAAGGCTAGACGACCTTTACTGTCTCCACCAGCTACGAGAACGCGATCTGAGCGTGGAAGGAAAGCCACGGAGCAGATGCGCGCCTTGTCCAGCTTCACTACGTCTTCATTTGCCAACGAATACGTCACTCCATCATCATCATCAAGCACAGTATCTTCTTCGGAATCGTCTTCCAAATCAACAAATGTCTTCTCGAGCGCCTTCCTCTCTCTGTTTCTGGCATTCTGCTTTTGGCTCAATGTCTGGAATGCCTTTCTCATGTTGATGGGTTCCATCTCGACTTCCTTGCCTCCAACTCGTCGGGATTTACGGGCTGGTTGGGCCAGCCTCTCGGTCCTATTGGCCGCTATTAGAGCTTTTCTCCAAGCCGATTCCTGCTCTCTTGCTGCTTGAGCAGTCTCGTTCCCAATGGTTACAGCAGCACGGGCCGAGATTTTGGCCGTCGAGACGCCCATCTGCTGCATAAACGTTATGTTTTTCTTAATATTCTCGTGGCGTTCGCGTTCATACCAGGTCATCTTGAATTGTTGCTCTCCATCGCACTCCTGTTCCTCATCATCAGTCATTTAAATTGATCAGTGTTAGAGTCACAGAGAGTGTGTGACTTCGTACTTAATCGCGTATTGGCGTCACCGTTGTGGCCCCTCATCTGAGGCGGCGATAGACAAAGTCACAAAGGCACACAATAAAAATATATTACCAGATATATTTCAAAAATTTCAGCATTGTTAGACACCAGAGGAGCCGTGATGTTTGCGCATGCACGTGTTGTCGTCCAAATGTCGTACGAACACCATCCGGATGTGGTTCGAATGTACACAAGACTTGTGATTTTGACGTTGAAAAGCTAGTTGAGCGCGTGACGCAAGTGTCATAGGTTTCACGCATACGAACGAAGTAGTGTTGTGTGAGGAGTGGTCAACGAGTGGTCAACCGCATGTATTATTTTCTGATTGTTTTTAGTGTGTCCGAGAAATCCTAAGTGTTCTCCTAGATATGCATTGACTTCAGCAACAATCGCAGTCTGATGTATCGTAGTAGAGCTTTGACGGGGAGGTTGGCAAGGCGATTCCTCGCACCATACACTCAAAAATAGCAGCACAAGCGGACCGTAGCTGTTTCCATCCGACTGTTTCAAACGTTCCTCTCGTTTAGTTTCCATCGAGCTAATTGTGTCGTCAAACAAGGTTCTGATAACCTTTTCGCATTCCTCGAATTGCTTCCGCTTTTGCTGAGGGTCAAACACGGTGAGCGTGTGTGGCGTCGAACGGAAGTCGAACACGGCTCCACACCAGTGGTTGTCGTGGAGGTGAAGTGGGAGGAGCACCAACCCATTGCGTTTGTCGAACGGCTCAGTGGCCGCGATGATCTTATATTTCACGTCGACATCCTCGATCACGCAGAATGTCGGAGAAATAACTCAATTGGACCGCATTCTTTTTGGATCATCGTCATACCGTACATTATGCAGTCGTCGTCGAGCCATTCGTCACCTCTAAACCTTAGTACAGATTTATTACGAAGCATCCCAAATGGTGACTTTCGAGACATCGGCAAGACTATTTGCTGGAGAGCTGTGGCCACGACATTTTTGTCAACGTTTGAGTACTCGTTGAGACCAGTGGGAATTGAGAGTCGATTCAGCGAGGTAGCTTGGACCCACTCCACGGTGTCGGACACTTCTGTCATCAATTTCATTGTTTCGTGGTATCCCGCCATGACCATCAGCTGATCTTCACCAAAGACACCGAACTTCGGTACTCTAATTCCGGCAGTTGGGCTGGGTCGTGGAAGTGGCTTCTCGTATTCTTTCAGCAGCCGGAGGCATTTCTCGACGAAACGTTGGGCGAAAGAAAACTTAACGTCACTTGCAAGCTCCTGGGGGTGATCATCTTTGCTATCGCTTGCTTTTGCGGGGGCATCGTTTTCACGGAGAAGGTGCAAGATAATCATAAGCAGACTCGTAACTAAAGTCGATTCCAGCACTCTTGATATGTTCGTGAGAGTTGTCACTGGTAATAGCGTTCCTTGCACAAGATGCTTGGCCTCCATGCGGGACTCAGTCATTCTTCGTCGCTTTTCGTCTTGTTTCTGAGCTTTCCGTATTTTGGGACGCCTTTTGCTCTTAGTACTTTTTGAAACGAAGAAGGACGTGTCTTCGTTGGAGCTCGAGCTGGAGCTTTGGTTGACATCCTCGCGATTTGGTCGCTTCGCAGGCAATGTCAACACAGCAGTATCAGCGCATGTAAAGTCAGTGCGATGGAGTGTGTGATCCTCGTGTTGGGACACTTCATCGGGGTGGTCTTGTCCTGGAGGCACAACATCGGGATGGTCTTGTTTTTGTGTCACTTCGTCGGGGTGACTTTGAGTAGAGGGTACATGGACTTCTACATCTCCTTCGCTTGTGGCACTGGTTTGAACAGTCAGAGGGACATCTTCGTCGCTAGCAATCATCACCACGTCGCTCGTGGGCACCACACATGACATCTCTGACATCTGCGAGAGAGGATCCACAGTAGCTTCGCCTTCGATAACATTCTCTTCGAAGCTTTTAAGCGATGCCAGCATTTTCTTGAAAACTGGTGTACCGTACCGACTCAAGATGTCAACAATACGCGTTGCAACGTCGTGAGAGACTCGAATTTTTTCGTGCCATTCAGAACGTTGTGCCGGGACGCCAGCAGGGAAGAGTCGCTCACACGAAAAGAACTGCACACAGCATCATCATCAGTAGGCGCGTCCTCGTCAACGGGGATGTTCAGCGGGCATGTTAGACTCCAACGCGGGTGGATGTGCTTTACGGGGATAGGACTCTTGTGAACCAGCCGCCAATAGATGACATGACGACAAGGTAGCAGCTCGGCTCTCATGAAAGTACAGGAGCATCGATAGGTCTAGAAACATAACAATACGATAAGTTTACACTTCATTCAAGGCATTACATCACTCACAGACGAACTTACGTTTGTGTCAACATGGTATTTGCGCTCTGGTTCCACCGATGACGTCAGCTCAAACACGTGGTCCTGCAACTCGAGAATGTTATATCGCGTCTTGCGGTCATTTGCCACACGATCTTGCTTATCCACAAGCTGGTACGCATGCTGGCTAACTTCCTTGGCTAGCTTTTCCGGCTCCACATCTGCTCCTTGGTAACCATGTACCCGGCAACCGTCATCTTCTTTGCGTACTCCAGCTCAGCGATTGACTGCAGAAACATGAGTGTATCCACACATTCGTCGAGCATCATGGTAGGTTTCAGCACGTCCTTTAAATGACCCCAAGCGGCTTCCAGTCTAGAAAAGATTGAAAGCATATGTTAAGAAGGTCACTCCTCGTGATCAAAGTACATGAAGTTCTTACCGGTTATTTGTCGTGTTTCCCAAGTGGGGGACGTCTGCACGTCCGAAGCCGCTCCACATCTCTCTGCACTGGTGCCAATTGGCGTCGAAGTATTTTAGAAACGGGTGCTCCGGAATTGGGACGTCTTCACCGCGCAGAATTTGCTTGCCTTCGACGACGTAGTACAAATACTTTCGACCCATGTCGTATTCAGCCTCTGTGTGGGCACTCAACATCATGTGTACAGCATCCTCCCTTTTTCGCGCTCCAGCACACCGTATTCGCGTTTCGCCACCTCCGTTCGAAGGTACTATACGACGTGAAACACACAGAGTAGAATACGCGCACTAGGAAAAGCATCCCCCAGTAGTGAAATTTCTCCAAAATCCTTGTCCACGATGATAACACGAACTTTATCCCAGGTTGGGTTGAATGACTTGAGCGAAATAATAGCATCCTTAAGACATTCTGCACTCTCATTTTCCATCAGTGCGTATTGAGCGTATTGTCCCTGCTAAACAAGAGTCACAAGAACCACAACAAAGCCACACAGCCACAATATAGTCACACAACCACAATAAAGTGACAACGTCACAATAGAGTCACACGGCATCAAGCGCACACAGAGAAGCCACAAATAAGTCAGACTGCATACGCACACACCAGCAGCAAACACAGTGCAAGCACTTACGTGTCCAAACACGTCGTGGATCATGAAGCTGAACAGCTTGTAACGAGCGTCATTCGTATTGTGGGTTGCGTCGATCATTAGCACCTCGGGAAACGCCTCGAAAAACCTGCGCATTTGGTGGGTCTGGAACGTAATAGTCTGGGCCAACTTGTCGTCATCCACGTAGATAGTAGCTGTGTAGCCCTGTCGAGACCCGCAGAAGTCCCGCAAAGCTGTTTCCAGTCGAGCCTCTACGGTAGTAGATCCCCGGCGAGCCTCCTTGAGCTTCTGCACGATGTTGTGCACGTCGCGCAGCGTAACCTTCTTCCCTATAAAACGTGAATATCACAGCGAGTTAGCTAGCCAAATACGAGGTACGGCGCCTCAGGTGCCGTACCAGTTCTGCGTCTCAAATACTCCAGCATTATTTTCTTCTTCGCCCCAGCCATTTGCAGCTCGTTGACGAAGTTAGTCACGGCCGCATCATCAATGCGACGGTTGGCGGGGTGGTTCTCATAAGACGTTGAGCCCAATCCATGGTTGTGATTCGTGATCTGCTGGGTCAACTTCACCTGAAAGCCCTTCTCCTCACCGGTCCAAACGACTGTGAGCGATAATTGCGCTTCGCATTGCGTGGACTTCACGAAATAGTTCTTGCGCTTGCCTTTAGAACGGCTTGCGCGACTCCAGCCATGCGTGCAGCACAGTCTACGATAATACTTATCAAATCCAGGCGGGATCTCCGTTGTAGCGGTCAGCTTACCCCGTTTCGTCAGGCCAGCATTTCTTGCAGCCGCGCTCGTAGAAGTTCGCTTCCGGAAGACTGGATGGGTAGCGTCCTGGTACTTCGTCAAAACCGCGAAAAACTCACTCCAGCCCGCAAAGTAGCGCTGCTCCATGGAGGGAGCGCACACACTAACAGCAGTAGAAGCAGGAACATGAGCCTCCGGGGAGGTCGCCTCGGTTAGCGCATTGTCAGCCTCCGCGCAGGAATCGGAGGACGCGACGCTTGCCATGGTGCTGATTTGCCGGACAATCTCAAAATGAAAGGCTGAGAAGACAGGGACGGAGGAAATGGGGGAGAGGGGGTGTTTGTCTATTTTCAACGCACTCCAAACGTAGAGAATTTTGCTTTGGGCGGATTCTATTTTTTATCTTTCGCTCCGCTCATTGTGTGACTTTATCCACTTCCTTTTAATTTGCTGGCGCGAAAAATAACAACAAATTGCAGTAAAAGTTGATTCTGTTGCTTAGGTAACCTACCAAAACGCATAGCATACACTTTTGTGGCCCACCAATATTGTGAATTCCGGCCAAATTTGCCGATCTGGGGCGATTTGGCGCCTGTCTCCAAACCGCCAGCAAATCGACAAGTGATATAATAGGTAGAAAAACAGCAATTTCTAGCCTATCATATACATGTTGAAGTGGCCTTGAAGTGCGCGCAGTGCGCACTAAAGAGATCATGGATGAAGCAGCAACAAGGCAACATGCGCATGCCAACACGGTATACCACTGCCTCTACGCGTACTTCAAGCTCGGCTACTCACGAAGACACCTTGCCCATGTCTTCAACAAGTCGGAGCGCACAATCGGCAACTGGGTCAAGACCTACGAGACGACCGGTACATTCCAACGCGTTAGCACTGACGTTAACCGGAAATTCACAAAAGAGCAGCGCACATGGCTCTTCAACTATTATCAAGGTCACCCGTTGGACATATCATACTCGTAGATCATCAAACTCACGGTTGTACTCGCATTTTCACTAGTCACTGGTTCCACAAGTGCTCCGACTTTGTGGAGTCTACGACGTGCCTTCTTGCCTTGAATTGCATCACCCTAGTCCACTCGGCTGCTAGTGGTGGTTTCACACTTCACACTCCGTCGGTCTTAACTGCTCGGCCCTTTACTCGACTAGAAAATTGCCCCCAAAGGCTGTCCAGGATATCACTAAAGGTGCTTCCGTTGATAACAACATTGTTCAGCGATTCGGCCGATATATCGCGCTGAGATACGGCAGTCTTAACGATCGGTCGCACGAGTATTTGGTAAGCACTATCATGGCCTGTGGTGGCTGCTGGTGCGGATGTCGTTGCTTCTGAGCAGACGCCACCAAACCACCGGTGCTGCCGCAAGAGTCTGTGTTCTTGATGCCAGTGCTGCAGTTGACACTGGAGGAGTCCTTGGTGTCGGAACCGGGCCAGCGGGCGACTCAGAAGGGGTCTGGGCTATTGCAGGTACTGCTGGAGGGGTCCTTGTTGATGCGGGCCTGGAGCCGCAGGTGCTGTTGGGGCAGTCCATGATGCCGTCATCGCGGCTGAAGGTTCTGCTGGAGGAGTCCATGATGCAGTGATAGCCACTGCATGTGCTGCTGGAGGAGTCCTTGGTGCTGGACTTGAAGCCGCAGCTGATGATGGAGGAGACTGTGGTGCCGTCATAGGAGACTGTGGTGCCGACATAGGAGCCACGGGAGCTGCTTGGGCTGCTTCATTCGTCGAGAAGGATGGAGGCTGGGAACTGCTAGGCCTCAAATTCTGAGTGCGTGGTGCGTACGGGGTGGCACGGGTGTGGCTGCGCCCGCGTGAAGATCGTCGCGGCGCGCCCGCAGTTGTGGCTGGCATCGTCGGCCCTCGTGTGCGCGGTCGCCAAATGGCTCTTCACTTGAATATATTATTCTTTAGGATGGGTTGGTCGATTGGGGGTCGATTGGGCTTGGTCGATTCAACCAATCGACCACAGAAATTTCGAATCGAACGCACAATACAAGTAAAGCACAACATGCGCCGAGTACTCGTCAGCATCGGTCGTCGCCGTGCATGGACCCACTGCAATGGAATTCGAGCCTTTTCTTCACAGAGCTCACTTCCGGATGGTTTCAAGAGCCCCCAAGCAGTTGCAGACGCGGTGGCAGCAGCTATAGCGGCTGAAAAGGACCATACAGACGCTGCCAAATGGACGAAAACCAAGAGTTTCAGTGATCCCAACAGCCCCAGCAGAATTGAGAGACGCCACTTGGAAGGAGACGTCATTGCTACCGAGAAAATCACTGTCCAGCAGCTTCTGTACCCGAAGACCACGCCGGACTGGCAGTTAATCAAACCAGAACATTTTGACATGGTCCCCATTCCGGAAGGTTGGCACGACGGCCTCCAGGAGCTCCAGAAGCGCATCGGCGTGCAATTTAAGGACGTCACACTGCTCCGCAGTGCATTGACACACCATGGATATCTCCCGCAAAATGTTGTGCCGGAGGATGTCCCGGTCGTGAGATTGTCAAACCGAAGTTTGAGTTTTTGGGTGACTCGCTGCTGGGTGCAGCCGCAGCGGCGTACGTGTATCAAAAGCTGCCCAGAGCGCAAGAAGGACAATTATCGCGAGCGAAGTCGGCGCTTGTGAAAAACAGCACGCTTTGTCAGATCAGTAAAGAGTTGGGCATTTCGGACCTCCTGCTTTGGCCAGTGGAGTTCAGCTTGAAGATGGCCAACGCTATGCCCAGATACACTAAGGGCCGTGTCACGATTGCTGCCGGAGCGGTAGAGTCGCTTATTGGAGCTATCTATCTCGATCAGGTGCGTGGAAACTATTGCTCTCGTTTTCCTTTTGCTGCAAGGCTAACGTAGGTGTAATGTGAATTGGGAATTTCTGCTGGGCAGGGAATGGAGACAGCGATGGAGTTCGTAACAACTCACATTCTTCCGCGCTCGGTCGAGTTCGCCACCCGTGATGTTATTTGGGAACCCATCGTGGAGCTCCAGAACCTTTGCAGGGTCATTACTACGGCCAGCCCGTTTACAAGTAAGGCACTGCACGACTTCTATCTTCGTTTGACAGTTGACGATGTTGTGTACTAATACACTCGTGGCGCACAGATATCTTCCAGCCCCACCGAACGCGTCTAAATACACAGTGGAGCTATACGTGAAAGGAAGGGTAAGAACTTTGGCATGTTTGATGTCTTGCTGAGTGACGGATGCTCCACCTGAAGCTGCATCTAACTTCTTGCTCAATGTGAATCGCTGTGCTTGGTTTAGCCCATTTTGAAAGCTAGCGGGGCTTCGTATAAGTTGGCACGAGGTCGTGCAGCTGAAGCCGCCTATTGGCATTTTGAGAATCTACTCGGCCCCGCTCCGTAAAACTACTGCACTACAAACATATCGGAGCTGACGTGCAGTTAGTCAATCTTCTATAGTTATGCGATCTGTCCAAGATAGCAATGCAATGCAAGTGCGAATGCAAAGCACTGCATCTTGTCATCGTCACGGAACATTTATCGTCGCTCACTGAGTGCAACGGTTGGCAGGCCGTTACGGCGAATAATGAAGTGATAAGTAGAGCCATGTCTGCAATGAGTGTATCTCAACCTATGCGTCGGCGTTAGCCAGCCCCAAATCTGGACTCAGTTGTGTCGCTGTGCTTAACCCTTTTAAAACTCGGCTTCGTCGCTAGACTCGCCGTCCTCGTCATCTGCAGCTTCAGCGGCGCGAGCAGGCGCGACTCCCGTGGCCGCGGCGATCTCCTCGGACGCGAGCGCCATGGCAGCCACAGCCGCCCGACGCTTGGTGCGAGGGATGATGTTGGTCGTGTCCACGCCCACGAGGTCGTCCTCCGTCATCTTGAGCTCCTGCTCCGACTCGTCGCCGCTGTCGTCCTCATCGTCCGAGTCGCGGGTCCGCCGCTTCTTGTTCTTGGGGGCCATGTCCTCCTCACTGTCCTCGTCTTCGTCCTCCTCAGCATCTTCGTCCTCCTCCTCTTCATCCTCTTCATCTTCTTCTTCTTCTTCCTCCTCCTTGGCCTTGCTCTTGGGCTCCTCCATCTTGTCTTCGCCCTTCTTGGGCTCGAAGAACGACGTAATCTTCTTGTCCTCCTTCAGCTCCAGGGCCTTGCGCTTCTGGCCGGCGGTTTCCTTCTCCACACTGCAGCAAAAGGGTCCCAAAACACTGTAAGTGCACTATCTATTGATACGAAATGGGTAAAAGGTTCGCATTCTGGGCCCGTACGGCTTGGTCACGGCCTTGTCGTCGCTCGTCATGTTGCAATCGGATCTAGAGACGTGGGCGGTGCTGGTGAACTGGTCGGTGGGCGGCGGGGACGCGCTGGGGACTCGCAACGGGCCACAGCAGAAGAGCTCCGAGGGCGACGGGGGCGTTTGGCGTTTGGCCTTTTTGGCTCGTTTGGAGCTGTTGGATGGTTTTTGCCCCGAAAATAGCCGGCTAGGTGTGGTACAGTGTACCGGTTAGGAGTGGTACAGTGTACCAGCGTTTGGATGGTGCCCACTTCAACTTGGTGCTTTTGTTTGTTGCTTTGTTGCTGAGGTAAAAATGCATGTGTTTTGTGTTAGTGAAGTAGTGGTTGCTAGTATGTTCGAGACAGGACTTGGCCAATTCAATGCATGGAAATCGTAGCTCGTGTCCTCATGATCGATCCTTTGTTCATTTGCGAAGCGACGCACCGTTTCCAATCAATTGGCAAGTTGTGTGCGTGTTCTCACAGCTAGTTTTTGTCGAGCATGGAGTCTGCAGTGCCAGCTACAGCCGAGGAAGCAGCTTTTATCGATGCAGAGGCCAGGAATGAGAATCCGGTGCCGACTGTCACTCCGGCCCCAGCTGAGCAAGCGTATCGTGCGCGGTACAACGAAACCATCGTTCCTCCTGGTGGTCCGCCGTCTCGAGTCGTAAGGCGACTAGCTGCTCAACAAGAGAACGCATTCGTTGATTCATTTGACGTAGTTTGCATCGATGTTGCTGCTCTAGATTCGGCCACCAAATGACTTTCCACCGGAGTCGAAGCGCGCTGAGCTCATCGAGGACGCCGAAGAAGACCTTGAAGTTGACATGGAGGAGCTCAAGGCTGCTGTTCACGCGTACAATGTCGACTTTCAGAGCCGCGTTGTACGTATCCGCTGAGTTGTCTTCATTGTTGCATGACGATTGTTGCTTGGCTTACACGTATATGCGGCTTGACTCTGAAGGATGCTGTGAAGCAACGCGGTCGCGAACTCGAAGCGAAACTGGGGACTGAGCATGAGGACATGATGACATCCATCGAGCAACTACGACTGAGTTTTCGCAAACAATTCCAGGCAGCTTTCCTCACTCTCGAGCAGAAGACGTTGTCGCACTTTGCCCGGCTTGAGGCGCAGGAGATCAGCACCCAAGAGAAAAAGTATGCACGTCAGATTGCACGATGTCTGTCTGTCTATCTAGTCTGACACTAGTTTGTGTTGTAGGCTACACGAATGTGATGCTGAGTTCCGAACGTTCGCTTACACGACGGTGCCCGAGATCATGGAGAAGCTTCAAGGCACCATCACACGCAAGCTGGAGAAGAACCACGAGACGTTCGACATCGAAAACGCTAAGATTCAGAAGCGAGAGAAGAAGACGCTGCATGCGCTGGAGAGCAACGAGCGCAAGACAGACGCTGCTTTCCGAACCGAGACAGCTCGTCGCGTCAGCAAGTTCCAGGAGCGAGAAGAGGAGTTCCACCATGTTATGCGCGTTGACAACCGAGAGTCCGAGCGGGATCAGTCCAAGCAGATGCAGGGTCTCGTGGCACTGCGAGCACAACTACGAGCCGAGAGCTCACTGCGCGAAAAAGAGGATCTCGAGATCCTCGACAAGTTCTCGTCGTCCTTTGGGCGCCTTCAAAGCAGCATCCTCGAGAACCTAGGCGAAGACACCTCCACTGCGAAGCAACCACGTCACTAGATCAAAAAAACAAGAACAAAACCAGCAACTCGGTGGAGGAACGGCTAAAGGATGTGAATATTGGATTCGAAGGTCGTAGGCGTCTCATGGCTCTCCACAGCAGTCAATCCGGTCTTCTCCACACGCTGTTGCCTGTGTCGTCCGCCGTCTCTCGTGCTCCAAAGCTCCACAATCCGCGCCAAACAATCGCTCAACACGTGGCACCCAGCAACCAGACTCTTCCAACGTCTTCCACCTCCCCGTCGCCGTCGTTCCCGTCGCTTCGCTAGCTAGTTGATGCTTTTTTACCCCAAGCTGCCTGTATTTCCCTGTTCCACTCAAGAGTTTTCTCGAATGTACTTAGTTGGTGGCGGCCTTCTTCGACACAGCGGACGAGCCTTCACGGAACCCGTTCTTGAACTTGCGCTGCACCAGCTTCAGGTGGCGCATGCGGCCAGTGCCAGTGGTGCGACGACGCAGAGCCTTCTGACTCCAGTTGACTGCAATAAACAGCACACAAATCACACAATTGTCAAAACAAATGGCCACCTTAATCTCCACAGAACGCCCTCAAGTGACGCCACTTACACTTGCGCATCTTGGCAGCCGGGTAGCCACACGAAGAGCACGTGCTCTTCTGGATGTGGTACGAGCTGCGCCCACACCGTCTGCAGATGGTGTGGGTCTTGTTGTGGCGCATGCCGAAACTCTGCGTACCTTTCGTCTACAGTCACACAACAAAGACCAATCCACGACAATCAGCATCTCCTGCTCCCGGCTACTCCTTAAGCTTTGCTGTCTCGATCTGCGTCCGCGTCTCCCTCCAATTCCTGTGCTGTCAATTGGCCTTATGGAGCGCTCATCTACTGAAGTCGCCGCTGATTCTGCTGCGACTTGAGGATGAAGTGGAGGGAGGGGGAGCACGCAGCGACGGGGTGTCGATGGGGGACGTACCATCTTGGATTCGGGCTGGGGACTTTAACGCGGAGCGGAAGGAAGGGTAAAATAAGTCTAGCGGAGGCGGGGAAGCCTTGGGGCGCCTCGGTGGCCATACAAACCGGCCTTGAAACGCGGGTCCATACAAACTACAAGTCATGACCTGCCCCGCGGCACTACGGCCAACCAAATCGCGCTGGCCCTTACCCTAGACGCGACGCATTTCAGCGAATGAGAGTAGATGAGGACACTGACTGGCTGCGATTCGCAAATGAATTCTAGAATGTTGAATGGGTACATTAAGTGTGGTGTACGTAGTGTAGCCATCACGTCGGACAAATGAAGTCAACATGGCTACCTTTATGATACATGGTTGTTGCCTTTTTCCCCTTCAGCAGCACGAGATACCCTCGTAGAACGCCACCACGCGCGCGTCCGCCAGCAAACTGCCCGCGCGTGCCCCAGTGCGGTCGCGTATTCGGGCTCGTAGTCGCAGTCCGTCCAACGAACGCACTCGAGACAGCGCCACGTACGCCTGGCCGAACTCGAACACACGGGACAGGTCCAGCACGGCCGCGTCGAAGGACAGTCCCTGGCTCTTGTGGATGCTGATGGCCCAGGCTAGTGCCAATGGCAACTGCCGGCGAGACGCTAGAACCGTGTCAGCCACGCTCACAGAGAACTCCTCCTGGCTGATGATCTCGGTCACGCCGTTGGAGAACCGGACGATAGGCAGATTCGTCTGAGGCGTGAAACCCTCCACTATCCCGCGAGAGCCATTTACCAGACCGCGCGCGGCGTTCAGCGTCTTGATCAGAAGCACCCGTGCGTCCTCTGAACAGCGACAAGCGGCAAGTTAGATAAAGCTCGGTGTGTGTGTGTGTGCAATGTTTGTTGTACAGAATGGGCTCGTACTTTTTAGTGACAGCTTTGCGGGAGCTGGGCAACCACTGAGGAACTCCTTTTGCCCGCTAACAACAATGTTGGCAAACAAGGGGAAGTTAGATGTGAGGAAGCAGTCGTGGTATGAAACATCAATGTTATCATAGCTAGCCACATACCGGTCGGACGAGACATAGTTGTATCGTTTTCCTCCTAGCTCGTCGAGTGCTCGAGTATTCGTCTGCACCACACCACCACCAGAACACTTTGTAAGTACCTATACCGGCATTTCATCTATCAAGTTGGGGTCTAACACAGCATCACTTACCCGAAGGACATCATCGTTATGTGAGAAGATGTGGATGGCGTCGTCGCTGTCGCTATCTGCTGACGTTTTGAAGCGCTCGTTAAGCTTATCAAGCATCTCTGCTGTGGGCTCCCCGACGCGGAATGCGTTTAGGATACGCACGAACTCCTGGTCACGTTGCCGGAAGATCTCCTTCAGAACCACCGTTTCGGTGATACCCCTCATCCAAGCACTGCTCTCGAAACAAAGCAGCGGTGGTAGTGCTGGTTCACCGGATTGACCACGCATGCGTTGCCCGACGGGTGGCAACTGGAAGAAATCACCTGAAAGGATAAGCTGAATGCCTCCAAAAAGGCTGTGCTGCGACGAATCTGCCTTGCAACAGCCTCCAGGTCGTCAAATAGCCGCCCGTCCAGCATGGAGATCTCATCAATGACGAGCACCCGTGCCTGTTTCCAACGAGCCAACGCGTCTTTCTTGCGCGAGATTTGAGCCAGCAGCTCCTGTCTTGTCGAGTAGGCACGTGGGTCGATGCCTGCAAAATGATGTAGTGTCATGCCGCCAATATTGTATGCAGCGATACCGGTGGTAGCAGTGGCGTATACTCGCCCCATCGCATGACCGCAACCGTATCGCAATAGGTGCTGCAGTAGGAACGACTTGCCCGTGCCAGCACTACCCGTGAAGAAAACGTTTTTGCCTTCTGCAACCAGCCGCAAAACTCGTTCTTGCTCGCTTGTCAAGCTTGCTCGCCTCTGGCTTGGGCGTAATGGAGACGTTCCATGGCTCGAAGTCTTGCGACGCCGTCTGTCTTCTGGTCCAGGCGATTGCGAACTGTTCGTCAAGTCGGTTAATGCGCTTCGAGGACGCTTGACACCAGTTCGACGGTCTAGCACTGGAGTAGAAGGTGCTGCTGGTGTTGGTCTTCTGCCAGTGGGCGTTGCCGCAGCATTAAACTTAGATTTCGAGATGCCGCCAGTGCGAATGCAGAAGTCCCGCAGCGCCATCATCTCCTCTGGATCACCGTCTCGCAAATTGAACTGCGTAATGCGAGTCCTCTCGCGTCTGCATTGAACCACAACCAAAAAGCAGTCCCAAACTTGGTGATGAGTGCTGTAGACATTGAGACAGGCGCTGCTTCAATGGCCCACCCACCTGATCAGCCCGAGCTTGCCCATGGCCACGTAGCTCGAGTACACCTCGTACTTGTGCGCTTGGATCTTCAGTGCCTTGTGCAACGGCGGGTCGTCGCTCATCACCTCCAGTCCGCCACGGCGTCGAACAAGCTGAGCAGCAATACAGCAGGAGCGTAAGCGTAAGCAGAGTGCATTGGTCATCAGCAGCAGTGGCAGTACCATCGTACCATAGCTCTCGGGTAGACCATCGTGGAAATGTTGCGTCCGGTTGCACCGTCTGCCGATTGCAGCTCCACCGTGCATCGCACGGACATTCCGACAGCAACGAGCTGCAATGGTGGCAGTGGTGGTGACGGTAGGTATTGCAAAAGCTGGCTGCAAGTTGCACCAAACGTGTCAAATTCAAATGTTCAAACTTGCTCATCCCGGTATTAAGTATTAGGTTGCGCATTGTAGCTGATACCAGCAACATATTATCGTGTAGCAACAAATTAATATCGTGAATTAGTAACATAACAATATCGTGTAGCAACAGCTGGCAAATCATATTCGTCTACGCCATCAGTCTCTCGGCTCAGCACCCAGACTGCATGAAGCTGTACACGGAGAGATATCGAGTTGTGCGGATGAAATGCAGTACGGCTTGCGTGAGCGCCATCACCGTAAAGGCAGAGCATGGCTTGCAATCGGGAAACGGCGCTGAAAGAAGCTGCCTTGCGAATAGAAGACGTTAAAGGTAAATCCGAAAGTAAGAGCAGTTCTGCTCCGAACAAATACTGGCGCAATCTAGTGTCCTTATATCAGCACACTACAGTTCACCCAAATGGCTTCGAATACAGCCCAGATACCGAAGCACAAAGCCTCTCGCCCACATTTCAATTCTGCACTTGGAGGACGTTACGGTGTTTTTGCCAGTCAATCTTTCCCACTCACTTTCCCCCTTTCACCGCCAGCTGGTCTCCCACCAAAACGTGCATGTTGAAGTCGTCACTCTCCCGAAACAATGCCTCAAACCCACACTTCCACCGAGCCTTTCGCAGACATAAACAATTTGCACCGGAAGGGACGCCCTCCAATAAAATATAATATAGCAATACCATATCCTCATCCTCATGCCTCGCTCCACCAAGTCCAAGCCCGTCGACCAGCGTTTCGTCTTCGTGGACCTGGACCTCTTGCTCTCGACCGTACGCAGCCACGTCCTGACCCACGAGTCCCAATTCCACACCGAGCTGGCTCGCTTCTCCACAGACGTGGCACTTGATCCCGAACGGCTCACAGTATTGCTCGACGACCAGCAGCCAGCACGCGTGCGGTGCTGGCGAGGCACGTTCTGTGCCAACCCCAACCAGGCAGAGGCCAAGGCGCTGGAGGCGGTGCGCGTCGACGGGGCCAGCCAGTGGACTGGAAGCTCACGCAGAAGGGCACGCCGGAGCACCCGACGCTGGAGAAGATGCTCAAGAGGCAGCTGGTTAAGGCGGCCGGGGCGGCCAGCAAGACGCTGGTGCTAGCCACCGGCACACTGTCCAAGAGCATGAAGAACGTGCTAAGCGCCTACTTAAAGGCGCAGTGGCACGTGCAGTTAGTGTGTCTGGACGCCTGTTGGCAGAGTAGTCACTATGAGGTCACAGAGCTGGAAGGTTTGCAGGTTAAGAGTCTTGATAGGTATCTCAAGAGGTTGCTCACGGGGCGGCATACGGTTCAAGCCATGGTGCACGTCAGGCCAGAGTTTGAACGAAAAGTGAGCTCGCCCACCTTGCGGTCGGAGCACAGCTTCAGTAGTGCAAGCAGCAGCCCCATTAAGAGTTTGGAAAGAGTGTCGAAGCCGCTGGATTTGTATCAGGAAGAACGACGAGCAGGGATGCTGGAACAGGAGCGGGGAGATATCCAGAGACGCAAGACGAGGTTAGCGGAGCTGCCCAGCGGCAAATACGCCGTGGGTAATCGGAATCGTTATGTGTTTATGAATCTGGACAATATTGCCGGCGCCGTATGCAATAGTCAGGGGTTGTATCAACGAATTGACGGAGCGGCGAGTGGCTACGACGTGCGGCTGAATTTTCGAGCTTTGACAGATCGTGTGTGCGGACCTAAGTTAACGCTGGTCAAGAAGCGCGTAGCGGCGTATCGCAAAATGCCGCGAGCTTGCGCTGCCATTGCAAGAATATGAGTGGGAGATTAATCAGCTGAGTCAAAGCTCAAGCGGGAACAATGGACTGTATTACGTGTTGTTGGATCTCCTTGAGACGATCGGCTCTGTCAAGCACAAGAATACGTTAGTGCTCGTTATGGGTGACGGCGCTCTTGGCGGTAGCGGAATAGACCAGAAGGAGGCGACGCGGGACTTGCTAAGCAAGTTTCTCGACAAGAACTGGTTCGTGGAGATTCATTCGTGGCTGCACGCGCTTAACGACTGGTTTTTGGATTTGCAAGAGCAGTTCCAGTATCGCGTGGCTGTTCAACCGCTGGATGATGCAATTCACGATCTCGTATACCTGAAAGAGGAAGAAGAGGAAGTATGGACTGAACCAGTTTGGCACGATCCATCAGGGCGTTATCGTGAAGCAGCGAATGCAAGTCCGATGAAGGGAAGTTCTCCCCCTCCTCCGTATGCATGGGGAGCTGCCGCTATTCCCTCCGTTTCCCTGTTTCCGACAACTCCTCTGCTGACGCTAGAACAGAAGCTGGAGAAGAGGGCTAAACTGGAGGCCGAACGAAAAGATCTGTGTGAGCGCTTGCGGAAAAACCAGGAAGCGCTCGACGCGCTCGAAATGGAAACTTGGTCCATGCAAATTCTGCAGCAGGAGGAATTTTCACGAGCCGCGCAACAAGCGAGCGACAAGCAACTTGCGATTCGCATGGCTCAGGAGGAGGAATTGCAATTGAGGTTCTTGGATAAATACGAAGAGGCTCAAGAAGAGGAGCCATGGCAGTTCGCTTAACCTGGCAATTTTTTCGCAATGCGCTTGGAGAGAGGCTAGCCTGGTCTAGCGTAACAGGAGTTTGGGCTCGCCCTCTGTCAGTTGCGAGCTGCTGTTCTACAAAACCCCACGTTCGAATCGGAATTCACGTTCTACCCACTATGTTTGCCTTCACGGTCCCTATATCGTATCGAAAGGAATTTCGTGATTAAATTGCTGCAGGTGAGTTTATCTCACACCTGTTCTTGCCACGGCACTGTTGTCATGTTAGCAGGTCAACTTCAACTTGGTGCAAATCAACGGCTGAACATGCCAAGGGGCTGTTGGACAATCGAGAGTGCGTCAGTCGCAGTAAGACGAACCACTCGTTACCAGACAACGACATTTCCAAACGATCTTCACTCGTATCACCACACTGCAGAGGGCTAACATGAAGCACATTACCGCAGACCATCGCTTGTTCGACAGCTTGCGCTCCGACGAAGGTCAGCGGATGCTCGTGGACAAATTGCGAGAAATCGGACTCGACCAGTACATCGAGCTGCCGCAGATCGCCGTCATGGGCGACACCTCCAGCGGCAAGTCCTCGCTGCTCTCGGCGATCTCGGGCGTGTCCTTCCCGTCGGCCGGCCAGCTCACGACGAGGTGCCCAACACAACTCATTCTCACCAACGCTGATACCTTCCGTGGTAATGTGCGGCTGGTCCGGTTCCGTCCCGATGGCCATCATAGTGTTGATGAAGGCAGTGAGTCAACCACGGAATCGGATGAGGCGAAGGAATCTCTGAGCTGTCTGGACGATGTTCCCAATGCCATCACGAAACTCACCCAGAAGCTGGTGGACGAAGGTCAGTACATCAGCGACGACCAGATCGTCATCGAGATGAGCGGGCCCGAGCTACCCAATCTCACGCTCACGGACTTGCCGGGGCTCGTGCGCACGGTAGGGGACCACGAAGATCCAAGTATCATCGTGAGGGCGCGAAATATGGTGGACCGATACATGACTCAGGAGCGCACCGTGATCATCGCCGTCGTGCCGGCTAACGTTGATATGCATAACACGGAAATTTTGCAGGCGGCGCAAGAAGCGGATCCGAATGGCACGCGCACAATTGCTGTGGTGACGAAGGTGGACTTGGTGGATGCTGGCGCGGAACAAGCGGTGCATGACTTGCTGCTCAACAAGAAAAAGAACATGCACCTCGGATACCATGCCGTGAAGTGTCGGAGCCAACGTGAGTTGACGAAGGGCACGACGATCGAGAAGGGTATATTGAACGAGTCAGCGTTCTTCGGAAAGCACGAGTACTGGCGTCGACTGCCGAAGGAGCTGTGGGGTGTGTCGGTATTGACAAATCGGCTGGTAATAATTTTGCAGGACAACATCCGTCGGTCTCTGCCCAAAGTGATCACCGAGATTAATGCGCGCATGGCGGAAACACAGAAGGATTTGTCATCGTTGGGCACGCCATTGGAGTCTTTGGGTGCTCAGCGTCAGCAGTTGGGCAAGTGGGTGAACCAGTACTTGCGTCACATGGAGGCGGCAATGAATGGGGAATACGAGCTACTGAGTCCACTTGATAGTTGTGCTGGTTCATTGAAAGCGAATCCACGGTTGCGTGCTGTACTGAGGAAAAGGGACCTCATCTTTCGGGCAGAAATTCAGGCGAACAAGGGAAGTGATGTATTTGGCGAAAGTAAGTCGCCGTCTGAGCCAAGAACTTCTGCTGATACTCCGCAAGCGAATGTAGCAGTGGGCGATAGCGTTGTTGTGCCAGTCGATCATCAAGGAACTATGGTCTGCAAGGTGATGAAGACGCGCGGTAACGATGTGTTATGCGACGCGCTACCGGGGAGTGGTTGGGTGCTACACGCTGGCGTCTGGCTTCGCCAAAGGATAATACAACCCTGAAAAATGGATCGACATCGCTGAAGCAATTTATTCAAGACAACCGAGGCGATGAACTTTCGATTTTCCCGTCGTACCGAGTGTTTTGCAGCTTGGTGAAGCGAACCGTAAGTGCTTGGGAACGGCCAGCCATGACGCTACTGGAACACTATAACTCACAGGTGAATTCTGTCTCGCACCTAATAACTGCGATGTTGCTAGCGGACGAAGGCAATACTCGAGTGGAACGGTTCTTCAATGCGACAGCCAACAGAACACTCAAAGCACTTAAAATGACTGCTCGAAACGAGTTGAAGCTGATTTTGCAGCATGAATCGCGACCGTATACCCAGGACCAACAACTTTACGATGAATTAGACAGGCTTCGTCAACGAGCAATGCAAGCTCGGTTGGAAGCTGTACTTCCTCCCGCGAATTCACGTGGCCTGGTATCACTATCCGATGTCACTCGAGCTCTAAGAGGGATTTCCCTGGGACCGTTCGCACTTTCATCGGATGATCGTGAGGAATTGGAGATGAAGGTCGCCCTTCGTGCCTACCTTGAGGTGGCTTCGCGTCGGTTTGTGGATGTGGTACCTATGAAATTGAATGGCCTGATGTTAAACTCGTTCCTTCGAGACATGGAGAGTGAATTGCTGTGTGCCGCATCGGATGAAAAGGTGGCCATGTTGATGAGAGAGACGGACGCCAACGCATCTCGCCGTAGGCAGTTGGTCGACAAGATACAAACGCTTGGAAAGGCAAAGGATGCTCTTGAGACTCGCGACAACTTGTGAAAATGTTCAGCTTCGGATCAATGTGAAAACGAATAGGAATGCTTGTATGTAGTTAAAACTAATGCAATGGAGGTGACATCTCGTGGAAACACACACAAGAGACTCATCTGGCTTCTTAGCAAATCATCTCAATTTCCTTTTGGCGTTCACAAGACAAACAAGTTCACTCTTCAGTCGCATGCGTGTTGATACCTTCCGCTCAAGGTCCCGCATCATGCGCTCTACTTTGTCGTCAGTAAGGCTGTTGAGTTCGTGTGCCATTTCAGCTACAAACTTGCATAAGATGAGATCGTTCAGCCGCATAGGGAGTACATCCACGAACCGCGGTACTGCCACGTTCAATACGCTTGCAAGGCCATCAGCATCTCAAGTGCCTCACGGTCATCGGCGGTGGGCGCGACCGATGCGATGGCCGTCATAACTTCAGTAAGCTTAACCGTGCTGTCACTGTTGACAGTCACAGCAGCCCTCACTTGATCTTGGAGGCCTCGCAAGCGCTTTAAATATCCAACTCAGTAAACAAGCGTTGGCCTTGCGTGTACGGACGACTTTCGGCGCTCAGCAGCGTGTCCATTTGGTCATTAGCTGTTTTGACTACGCGTCGAGCACGATGGTGGCTGTGCTATTGAAAAACTGCGCAACCCGTGAGGTAGCGTGAAGCTCACCGGTCACGTGATCCGACACCAATTTCGTTTGGATGCGGTAGCCATCCAGAAGCTGCTGCGTAGGCCCACCCCACTCTTCGACGCACAGCTGATACAGGTTGCAGAAAACCTGGTAAGAAGGAAAAATTGCAAGTTCATCGCCACGATTTTTCACGGATGAACTGCTTCATCATTGCGATTTTGTCAAAACGCCAGCTATCTTTCGATTTCCAGAAGCCGAAGAATGGGCAGTCGAATCCATCGCAGCGAATGTCTGTTCCTTTAACATCCTTTACGTGCTGACTCTGCCACTGGCCGTCGATTAGAATTTGCACGGCATCTCCAACCTCAACATCTTCTTGTGCTTTTGGTTGCTCCATCCCGGCGATATCCACTCGGAAGGCATCTTCCTTCTCGCGAATCACTGCTCGTAGTCGAATATTTGTCACAGCTTGAGATGCCTGCTGATTATCCTCTTTTCGCAAGTCATTGGATTGCCCAGACAGTGAAGAACCACAACTCGTTGATAATTGTTCGTACTGTCCGTTCATAGCCGCCTCCATGTGACGCAAGTACTGGTTCACCCACTTGCCTAACTGTTGGCGCTGAGCACCCAAATACTCGAACGGCGTGCCCAACGATAACAACTCCTTCTCTGTTTCCACCATGCGCGCATTGATCTCGGTAATCACTTTGGGCAGAGACCGACGGATGTTGTCCTGCAAAATTGACACCAACCGCTCTGTCAATACCGACACACCCCACAACTCCTTCGGCAGTCGACGCCAGTACTCGTGCTTTCCGAAGAACGCTGACTCGTTCAATATACCCTTCTCGATCGTCGTGCCCTTCGTCAACTCACGTTGGCTCCGACACTTCACGGCATGGTATCCGAGGTGCATTTCCTTTTTCTTGTTGAGCAGCAAGTCGTGCACAGCTTGTTCCGCGCCAGCATCCACCAAGTCCACCTTCGTCACCACCGCAACAGTCCGCGTGCCATTCGGATCCGCTTCTTGCGCCGCCTGCAATATCTCCGTGTTGTGCATGTCCACGTTGGCCGGTACGACGGCGATAATCACAGTGCGCTCTTGAGTCATGTACCGATCCACCATGGTTCGCACCCTCGGGATGATACATTGGTCTTCGTGGTCCCCTACCGTGCGCACGAGCCCCGGCAAGTCCGTGAGCGTGAGATTGGGTAGCTCGGGCCCGCTCATCTCGATGACGATCTGGTCGTCGCTGATGTACTGACCTTCGTCCACCAGCTTCTGGGTGAGTTTCGTGATGGCATTGGGCACGTCGTCCAAACAGCTCAGAGATTCCTTCGCCTCATCCGATTCCGTGGTTGACTCACTGCCTTCATCAACACTATGATGGCCATCGGGACGGAACCGGACCAGCCGCACATTACCACGGAAGGTATCAGCGTTGGTGAGAATGAGTTGTGTTGGGCACCTCGTCGTGAGCTGGTCGGCCGACGGGAAGGACACGCCCGAGAGCGCCGAGAGAAGCGAGGACTTGCCACTGGAGGGGTCGCCCATGACGGCGATCTGCGGCAGCTCGACGTACTGGTCGAGTCCAATTTCAGGCAGCTGCTTTCGTTCAGCTCGTGCGTTGACGTTAGCAAACAATCGCTTGGAAACCGGCTTGGTCTTGGTCTTGGTCATGCTGATGTAGTCGCTAGGGAAGACGGAGTGTACTCGACCGAGAGAATCGCAGAATGAGACCCTTCTGACTGGTGCTCAGGATTGCACGGCACCACGTCAGAAACACATTTTCTCACACAAAGTCGCTTAACCGTTTGAGCGTTTGTGTTGTCAATCTCAAGCAGTGCAGACCACAACGGCATCACCATACTAGTTAAATGGACGCGTCAAAATGTGTCAATGCTGTTTTTCTGTTGGGAGCGAACTCCACGAAATCGATGCCAACCGGCAAGGGATCTTGGTCTTCGAAGCTGTGGAATGGAAACATTTTGTGAGGACGAAGCAAATAAAGCATGATGAGGTCGGCTGTTAAGTCAGTTAAGATGTCGGCATTTGGTGAGAATTGAGTTGCGTGGGGGCAAGTGGTCATGAACTGGTCAGCCAATGACCGAGAGCGTCGAAGCAGCGAGGACTTTCCGATGATGTCGCACGGATGACTGTAATTCCAATCGCTGTAGTACAACGAGATGAGATATCGTGTAGGGAACAGCTGAAGACAGATTGGCACCACCCGCATCATAACGTGGGGCAGAAGTCTCGCCGCGTCAACTACCACAAACTGACGTTCGTTTATCCACTTCTGTATTGGTTGGTTGTTGAGAAATATTCGCTTTGTTTTCATGGCAAAGTCTATTGAGCGCCCGAAAGTCAGTCCAACGCGTAGAGTCCGTTCTGCGTCACTTCGTTCACCACGTTCGAGGTCAATTTCGAAGTGATGCACGTACGATAGTCTGATTGTTTCCTTGGTTCTTAGACACGTCCAGTCCAAGCTCCCACATACCTTGATGATCACGTGTTCAGCGCTTCTAAAGAGAATTGAGGGGCCTTTTCATTCATCATTGATGCTTAGCAGCCTCTAGATACTAACTCGGATCCTTGAGCTGCCTGCATCGCTTCGAACGCACCGAGCCGAGTCTTTCGACTTAGCAGACCATCTCGATTTCCTTCTTGGCGTTACCAAGACAAGCTAGCTCACTCTTCAACCGCTTGCGTGTTGCCACCTTCTGCTCCGAGTCTTGCATTAAGCGCTTCAGCTTTTCGTCGGTCAGGCTACTAAGCTCGTCTGCCATCCCAGCTACAAACTCGCACAGAACCATATCGTTCAGCCGCATAGGAATCGCATCCACAAACCGCGGCACAGCCACATCCAAGTACGCCTGTAACGCCATCTGCATCTCAAGTGCCTCGCGATCCTCAGTGGCGAGTGCTACCGACGCAACTGCTTTCATGACCTCGCCGAGCTCGACCTTGCTATTCGAGTCAACAGTGACGGCAGTCTGCACGTGCTCTTGAAGGGCATACATACGCTTCTGATCTAACTCCGTAAAGAGACGCTGGTCTTGCGTGTACGGACGGCCTTCGGCACTCAGCAGTGTGTACATTTCCTCTTTGGCAGCTTCGGTCACGCGATTGAGTACTTCATCAACTGTACTCTTGATGAATTGAGTCACGCGCGAGGTGGCGTGAAGTTCACTAGTCACGTGATCCGACACCAACTTCGTCTGGATGCGATAGTCGTCCAGAAGCCCCAGCGTCGGTGGACCCCACTTGTCCACACACTGACGGAACAAGTTACAGAAGACTTGGTACGACGGGAAAATCGCGAGTTCATCGCCGCGGTTTTCACGGATGAATTGCTTCATCACTGCGAGCTCGTCGAAGCGCCAGTTTTCCATCGCTCTCCAGGCATCTTGGCATCGAATGCTCGTCCCGTTGACCTCCTCCACGACTCCGTTTTGCCATTGGCCTTCCACATTAATCTTCACCGCGTCTCCAACTGCAACTTCTTCTTGTGTCTTCTTGCGCTCGATCCCATCAATCTGGTTCTTCATTTCCTCGATCGCCTCCTGAAAACCAGATTCCTTCTCGCGAAGTACTGCCCGAAGGCGAACATTGGTTGTATTTGCCTCGGCATCTCCCGCTTGCACACGTGCAGAGCTCGTAGAAGGCAGGAGTTCATACTGCCCATTCATCGCAGCCTCCATGTGCCGCAAATACTGTTTCACCCATTTGCTTAACTGCTGACGCTGAGCTTCCAAAGACTCCAACGGCGTGCCCAACGATAACAACTCCTTCTCTGTTTCCACCATGCGCGCATTGATCTCGGTAATCACTTTGGGCAGAGACCGACGGATGTTGTCCTGCAAAATTGACACCAACCGCTCTGTCAATACCGACACACCCCACAACTCCTTCGGCAGTCGACGCCAGTACTCGTGCTCTTCAAAGAACGCCAACTCGTTCAATAAACCCTTCTCGATCGTCGTGCCTTTGGTCAACTCACGTTGGCTTCGACACTTCACGGCATGGTATCCAAGGTGCATTTTCTTTTTCTTGTTGAGCAGCAAGTCATGCACAGCTTGTTCCGCGCCAGCATCCACCAAGTCCACCTTCGTCACCACAGCAATTGTGCGCGTGCCATTCGGATCCGCTTCTTGCGCCGCCTGCAAAATTTCCGTGTTATGCATGTCCACGTTGGCCGGTACGACGGCGATAATCACAGTGCGCTCTTGAGTCATGTACCGATCCACCATGTTTCGCACCCTCGGGATGATACTTTGGTCTTCGTGGTCCCCTACCGTGCGCACGAGCCCCGGCAAGTCCGTGAGCGTGAGGTCGGGCAGCTCGGGCCCGCTCATCTCGATGACGATCTGGTCGTCGCTGATGTACTGGCCTTCGTCCACCAGCTTCTGGGTAAGTTTCGTGATGGCATTGGGCACGTCGTCCAAACAGCTCAGAGATTCCTTCTCCTCATCAGATTCCGTGGTCGTCTCACCACCTTCATCAGTACTACCATCGCCATCGGGGCGGAACCGGACCAGCCGAACGTTGCCACGGAAGGTATCAGCATTAGTGAGAATGAGTTGTGTCGGGCACCTGGTCGTGAGCTGGTCGGCCGACGGGAAGGACACACCCGATAGCGCCGAAAGCAGTGAGGACTTGCCGCTGGAGGTGTCGCCCATGACGGCGATCTGCGGCAGCTCGACGTACTGGTCGAGTCCGATTTCACGAAGCTTGTCCACGAGCTTTCGTTCAGCTTGTGCGTTGACGTTGGCGAACAATCGCTTCGATGACGGCTTGGTCTTGGCCATTCTGATAGAGTCGCTGGGGAAGACGGAGTGCACTCAGCCGAGATAATCGGAAAATCAGAAGCTGGAGTGACAACGAACGCTCGAGATGGCGATTCCTCGCTGGCTCCCAGCGAGGAATCGTACGACCATCAATCGCTTGTCATGCCCAATCGTCAAAACATCAAGAGACTTCAAGGCGCTTCCATCGTAGTCAATTAATAAGGCATTAAAGTCCGCTGGCGTAGCTAAACATGCATTTGAGTATTCCATCCTCACAGAGAACTCAAAAACAGCTCAACGTTCTTGATGACCTCGTGCTGCTTCATCTCCATTGCAAACCAATTCATGAGTTCTTGTTCCATTATAACCGTCTCGTTTCGAGGGAGAGGACTTTCGTCTGGGGTTCGTTTCGGCTTAGGTGCTGTTCTTTTCCCAAGGTTAAGCTTATCTTTCAGTCGTGCCAAATAGTTTCGACACCTCAGAGAGAATGGGATCTCCTTCTCTTGCATATGGAAATAAAAGGTCACGAATAGCAAAAAGCCATAGCGACTGTCGTATTCGACTTCGACTTCGACTGGAATTCCAGGTTCAAGAACACCTCCACCTGAATCACCTCCACTGAGCGGCGACACGGAATTCCCCATCGGATTAGCTGCGGCATTGGCCCTCTTTTGACGAATTTTCGCCCACCTCTCTTCCCATGCATTGATGAAGAAGTACTTTAGCTTGAGTTTCCAAGAAAGACCGCCCTTCAAATAAGCGACGCGCCTGCGTGGGTGAGCATGCTCGTCGTTGCAGGCTTGAAGACCTACGTCTTTCCACACTACCCGGCGTACCTCCGACGCAAGTTGAGACACACTCTCCTGTTTGTCAAGTATTCGTGTGCCCAGGAATGTTTCGAAGGCTTCAATGTTGATAGCTTTGTTCACCTTGATCCGCAGCGTCCTCCTCCCGTATTCCATTTCGTGACTTCTCTTTTTCTTGTATTGAATCAGTGCGTAGATGCAGCCAACCATCCAGACCAAATTGAGTACGAAGAACAGTAGCGGCACATCGATGATCGTTTTCGCAAAGGCTTTCTCGACCCATTCGGGCATTCTCACGTTCAGAGTTCCACCGGGAATACGGTCTAGAAGTGTGAAGGCAAAACTTCCTGCGAGTAGCACTTGGACTAGCTCAAGTGACGAGCCGCACTGCTCCACCGATAGAGACGAGTCTGCGAGCACCTTCGTATTGCCTTCGACTGTCTTGAAAATATCTTCGAGTTCGGACGTATTCAGCACCTCTGCCATTTGCCGCAAGTTCACAATCTCGTACTTTGCACCATGTACAAGCTTTTCTAAATCGCGTGCACGAAGAAGGATGTCATGGTGTTGTTTTTTCAGGTCGAGGTAGCTGAAGATTGACTCCTCTTCTTCGGTTGCATTATGCGATTTCTGAGGAATCTTAACAAACTCCAGTGACTCGAGCAGATAACCCAGCGTATCCGTGAACTGCAGGAGACAATAATCACACCAGCATCATCAGTACCCTACACGTTACCCTTAACAAAAACGCAAGCACCAGTACACTTACAAGGATAAGATCGTTCGTTGCCTGGTTCAGCTTGGCTCGAATGGTGACAAGATGGTGAGGGTCTTCTTTTGCACGGAAGATCAGCTCACGAATATGTTTTAACAGCTCCTCCAGCACGAAGATGCGGGTGAAGAAGCTGCGCAGAAACATCTCACGACACAGTAGCGAGAAGTATGAGATAAACACCTTTTCAAAGCGCTTGGATGCCGACCCAGCGATCAGCATACCATCTCTTCCAACGATCAGTACACTGTCTTCACCAATGTCGTAGGCACAGTGAATATCTCCAAGAACCTGCTTAAGCTCATTCTCAAAGTCACCTCGGTCCATGTACTCCAGCCCTGGCATAAAAGGATCGATTTGATCCGCCATAATCATATTGAATTTGCCACGGTTTGCAATATCACCAAGAAAAACCATGTCCAGCAAGCTCGTCTGGTACGAAGACAACAGATCGTCCATGATCTCAGACGAGTCCTGGTGGATATCAACTAGCAGGCGCGACAATAAGTCTACAGAAATGCGGTCCGAGCGCTTGTCCAAGATCGCATCCACCTTGATCCCGTAAAAATAGTGCCGTCCACGTTGAGGTGGATGCCGAAGTTTTCGACCTGTACGATTCCGTCGTCTTCAGGAAAATTGATCTCGGCCTCAAAGTTGATGTACCGCACGGGGTCATAGTCGAGGATTCGGACCTCAGTTAACCCCGGAGGCACTTCAAACTGCGTGTCGGTGGGTCGATCATCAATTAGCGATGTAAAGAGCCCTCCCTGGCATCGATCCATTGAACCTAGACGCTCATTTAACGCAACGATCTGGTTTGAGCCAAAGGGGATCCACTCGCCCACGAGGCACACAGGGTTCGCAAGTACAATAGCTTCTGAAAGTGTGTCTCGAATATTGGACTGCCCGCTGGCAGCTTCTAGAGCTCGATGTGCATTGGAAGACAATTGCTGATAAGCCTCAAGACTGCGCACACACTGCGGGACGAACGGACTGGACACGTACGAGACGTCTTCAGTCTCGGTCACTCCAGAATATCGGAAGTACCCGATGGACTCCAAAATGAATCGACCTTCTTCGTTAAACTCGGGTTCTTCTTCTTCAGTTTGATTATCTCCCCAGTAAGGTTTTTATCACTGCCCTTGGTGAAGGTCCATGCAGGCCCCGAGGAATCTGTCGCATCGGATGGATCTGGTGGGTCTCGAATTGGGATATAGCGGATCTTGAGAAGTTCGCGACGGTAAGGCTTAGGAGCAAAGATGAAGGCATCGACGTTTGCCTTTAGCTCCTTGCTGACTTGTGCTAGGAGTTGGAGCCCTCGCAAAGAAACTTGGAAAGCCGTCACGGAGTGATAATCTTTCGTGGAGAGCTTTAGGCCATTGATGAGGTTTGCCTCTCGCAGGTCATCAATCGCAGACTTGCCGTCTTGTGTGGTGTTCATCCAGATACGCTTAGGCCTTCCCTCTTGTGCAATAACCATTGCTGCCGGTGCATAGTCAAAGTTTAGAGCCCCCGCTGCGATGCCTTCGTACATCAAGACGAGCAATGGGATTTGTCGAATCCACGATTCCTTCTCGTCCTTAGTGCGTGCACAGACAGCATACCTCGACAGCATGTAGAGTACCATGACATGGTCCGTCGGCCACGTCTCCCTAACCGTACGTCCAGTGTCATCACCTTCTTTCGACATTTCTGGAAGTGTGAACGTCACTTCATCCGTGTCGCCAGCTTCATTGTCCTCACTAGTGGCACCGTCCACCACAGCCTGAAGCGAGTTGCTCCCTGCTTCTGGGAGCCCCCTGAGCTTGCCCGACCAATCTGCTTGGACATGTGTCGTGATACCATCCGCGGTTGACTGGAGTTTCTAGCCATCGTTTGCCGACGGTACGGCTGAGTGGGGTGTTCGATTCTGCGCTCTCGTCGGTTGACTTCACACCTCCTGTATCATTGGCATCTGGCTGTAGTTCGTGCTGCTGTCGCGGTGATTTCAACCGAGGACTTCGAATCGACGCAGTGCGTGTGGACTGTGGCGGAGCTGCAGTTGTCGAGGGTTCGACCTCATTGATCGAGTTCATGGTGCCCCCGATTGGAGGCCACTAGGGCCACTAGTGCCACCACTTTCCGGCACAGACGAACTCGAAGGCACAGGAGCAGGAGGTCTCGTGTCCATGAGCTGCTGTCGGGGCGACTTGGGGGTCCGGGGTTTCGGAATGAGTCGGTAGGCTGGGTTGCTGGAGCTGCTGGTGCTGGGGCTTCGCGGGGAGGAGCTGGTGATGGTGCTGTCTTCGTGGAGGATCTGGCCTGGCAAAAGATGGTCTCTAGTTGCCATCCATCAGAGGCGATGGCAAGCGGGTGGGACGGACTGGGCGCGGGGCGACGTTGTCAAGAATGCCCCAAGCAGTCGCGACCCCCACAACGTCGTCGTTACTCCCCGAGAATTGGCAACCAACAGTTAATGAGCTCCAAGGACCTCCACACGGAATTGCAGGATGGGTCTTTTGAAGGCGACAGTGTGGTCATCATCAATCCTGGCGTCCTGCCAAGTGTTGTGGCAGTCAAGAGATGGCAGTCCCCATCCAGTTGGACAGCTCGAACAGGACATGGTATTAATACCCCTTTCCCACAGCGTCGTCGCTAGGGCAGTTGCTTCTTGTGCATTATTGTCTGGGTAGACGCCGTGGAGGTCGACTCACATGTATATCGGCCCTCGAGATTGTTACTTCCAGTCTCCAGTTCGAGGAACCTCGAGCGATCGCTGCGGTGGTACAGTGTGCCGGTCGATCCAATTAACTTGAGTTGCTGATAAGAAAGACCTGAGTCGAAGGATTGGTGCGCCTTTTCACGTGGTTAGGAAACTTAAGATTTGCACTGATTTTACCCAAAGCAGTACCTATAAAATAGTTATTGGTCCATAAAATAGGTACGTGGCTAAAAACAAATGGGCCCAATATGTCGCAGCAATGTTCACGCTCTCCTCTTTGGTACCTATTCAGATACCCATTTTCCCGTATCGATTTCCCAATCGACGATTATGGTGACGATGAGCGAGTCCGAGCGCGAGGGCTTCGTGGACGTGCTGGGCAGCGGCGGCATCTTCCGCAAGATGCTCAGCACCAACCCGGACGGTATCCAAGCAGGTATGCCCCCAGTCTCTCAATCTCTCACTCTCTCAATCCCCCACAACTCCAACTCAACACCCTTTTGACACGTGTGTCATATCTGAATTCCCCTGTTAGAATTCGGTGAGGAAGTGGGCGTCAAGTACTCCACGTGGGGCTTGCGCTCCGGCCAGAAGGTGGTCACGGACGAGACGCGCAAGTTCCGCATCGGAGACGGCGAGGTGATGCCTGCGCTGGAGCTCGTGGCCAAGATGATGCACGTGGGCGAAGTGTGCGAGGTGCGCTGCGACGCGCGCTTCGCGTACGGAGACGTGGGGCTGGAGCCCCACGTGGCTCCCGGGGACGAGGTGAAGCTGGTGGTGGAGCTCTGCAAAGTGGGCAAGAAGATCACGGCCGAGATGACGTCCCAGGAGCTCATTGTGGAGGCCACGCAGAAGAAGGACAGCGGCAATCGCTACTTCAAGGAGAAGAACTACGAGCAGGCCGCCAAGCTGTACAAGCGCGCACTCAAGCTGCTGGAGACGTGGGAGCACTCGGACGAGGACGCGCAGCAGTGCAAAGAGCTGCTGGTCGCGCTCGGTAACAATGTGGCCAACGTGCAGCACAAGCTCGAGCAGTACAAGGAGGCGAGGCAGTCGAGTCTTGAGGTGCTGCAGCTTGACAATAAGAACATCAAGGCCATGTACCGTCTGGGCCAGATTGCGCTCGACCAGAACGAGTTTACGGAAGCGGACATGGCCCTGCGCAAGGCACTGGAGATGGACCCGAAGAACGCCAAGGTGCGGCAGCTGCTGGTGCAGCTCAAGAAGAAGAAACGCGAGCAGAAGGCGAAGGAGCGCAAGCTGTACGCGAAGCTGGGCGGTACCAAGGCTGATGAGACTGAAAGCACGGGGAAGATTGCCGCGTTAATGGCGCATGTTCGACAGCACCCGTCACTTCTCGCCACCGTGATCACTGTTATCATTGCGATTCTCATGTACGTGTATATCGGAAAGCCGCACTACGAAGTGAACGAACCCAGTGAAGCTGTCGAATCGAACGAATCGAACTAGGCAGGTGACATTAACTCAAAGATATTGCCACCACAATCAGGGTGCTCTAGCTACGATGCGCACACTTAGTTCTCGAGCACCACACGGTAGCGAACCTTGCCGTCGCGCAGCATCTGAATGCCTTCGTTCGCCTTGCTCATGGGCAGCTTCTGAATCACTGGGCGAATGTTCTTCTCAGCCGCCAGCGCCAACATGTCCTTGACGTCCTGGATGCTGCCGATGTGGCTACCGAGGAACTTGGCGCCCTTCATGACCACCTGGGCGGGCTTAAACTTAACCTCGTCGTTCGGCAGCCCCACCATGATGCACGCGCCACGCGAGCCCAAGAAGCTGATGAACGTGCTATACGGCATGCCATCGGCATCGGCCGTAATAAGCAGGACATCCACCGATCCTTCAGCAGCTTTAGCCTGCGCCGGGTCCGAGTAGTTTACGAACTCGTCGGCACCTAAGGCACGCACCTCGGTCTCTTTGTTGGACGAGCGCGAGAACGCGACCACAGCGTCGGCACCCATAGCCTTGGCGAACTGAATGGCGAGGTGACCCAGTCCACCAATGCCGACAATACCGACACGGTCACCAGGCTTCACACCCACCTCCTTGAACGGTGTGAACACCGTCGTGCCGGCACACAGCAGCGGCGCGGCAGCATCCGACGGGATGCTGTCCGGGATCTTGAACGTGTAGTCTCCCAGCACACGGATGTACTCGGCATATCCGCCGTACGTTTTGCTGCCGTCCTTGTACTTGGAGTTGTAGGTGCCGACAATGCCAGGGCAGTAGGCGTCCGCGCCCTTGGCACAGTCCTTGCACGGGTTGCTGGGGTCCTTGTTCAGACAGGCCCAGACCTGAGCACCGACACCCACTCGGTCGCCGACCTTCAGGTCCTTGACGTCGGGACCCGCTTGAGTCACCTCGCCGACGATCTCGTGGCCCACCACGCACGGGTATAGCGTGGGCTTCCAGCCGCTGTCGATGACGTGCAGGTCGGAGCCACAGATGCCGCAGTGCGAGATTTTGATCTCCACGTCCTCAGCACCCAGCGGACGCGACTCGTACTCCCAGGGCTGTACGGGCTCGCTCTTATCGAAGCAGGCGAGCGCCTTGATGGTTCTCGGGGCGGAAGACATGGTGTCGGTGCTGTTGGAACTTGGTACTTCAGATTCGATTGTGAGCTGCGTGGAGTCTGTCTGCAGGGCGTCCTGTTGCTGCTTGGTGGTTCATAGAGGCGCCACGTACTTCGCGTCGACGATGCAGTACCCTCTCAGCAGGCTTCATCTCATAGTCACATTTCTTATTGCTACTGGAAGATGCAAACGTCATTTTGTGGAGACGAATGCGTGGTCGAGTGTGCGGTGGTCACATATCAAGCTTCATCGTCCCACACAGCTATAGTTTTGCATCGGATTTGTATTGTGCTCAGAGCTCTGGCAATATTCGATGACAGCCACAAGACGCTCCTGCTGCTAGCGACTATAACCTATTTCGTTTGCAGAGATACCTTCCGCACGCGAGACACCCAGGCGTGGCCAACAGGTGCTGGTTGCTGGCTGGACAGCTTGCGGTGGTCTGCAGTAGATCAATGCAGATCCAACAACGAGCTTACGTTTAGCAAGCATAGCAAGTATTATATATTCCAACGGAAAACGGTCCAGCAGCTAGGAGCCAACACCAGCAATGAGTCATTGCCAACGACACGTACCCGACTGTTGGTGGCGAAGTGTCGTGACGAAGTGAGCCTGACAGTCAGGTCCAGTTGCTATGTGTCGGAAGATACAATACTCATCTCCGCCCGCCCGCCTCAAACTGCCGTCCTTGGCGACATCGCGGCTCAGTACATTACACTGTATGTTTAAGCAGGGGCGGCCACTGGACATGGGAAGTCGTTAGTAAAACTAAATGACATCAGCGTACCTCACTGGAAAACAAAAACATGTACTGTATCCCCATTACATTGCGGTGTTCGTAGTTCTGCCGGCGAGTCTCTGAATACAATTGTGTCCTGCAGGCTGCAGTGCAGCCCCTACACTCATCTGCTGGGTTGCAGCACGTGCTGCATGTGAGGTGGCATCTTCTCGAATTGTCTGAGCTTCAGCCGGTATCTTGTGTATGTTCAAACTATGATTAGGTCAGGACTCGTTGTCCACGTCATCTGCTTGGACACATCAAGCACGATTAGTAACTGGATTAGGCATGCGTAAGCAATGCTCGCTGCCAGTCAGTTAAACAAAGGATAATACAGAACAGCCCTCGACTTCGAACATCACACGCCTCTGACTCATTCTCGGACTCATTCTGCATTTTGCCATCAACTGCGAACTCCACAGCAACAACTTCACTGCAACGATGTCCACTGCTCCGCGAACCATCAAGGCCTACGCTTCCTTCGGCAAGGGCGAGGAGATCAAGCCCTGGGAGTATCAGTCGCGTCCTCTTGGCCCCGAGGACATTGAGATCAAGATCTCGCACTGCGGCATCTGCGGCTCCGACCTGCACACCATGGACAGCGGCTGGGGTCCGTCCATGTATCCGTGCGTCGTGGGTCACGAGATCGTCGGCGAGGTGACGCTGGCTGGTGACAAGGTCAAGGGCATGAAGGTCGGCGACCGAGTGGGTGTCGGTGCTCAGGCTTGGGCCTGTCTGAACAAGGACACTGCCAATCCGTGCAAGGAATGTGCCAATGGTGACGACGCCTACTGCTCCCGTAAGGTGTGGACGTACAACGACAAGTACGCTAACGACGGTGCCATTGCGTACGGTGGCTACGCTGAATATGTTCGCGTGGCCCACGAGTACGCCTTCAAGATCCCCGACAACCTCCCGTCGGATGTTGCGGCACCTCTGCTGTGTGCCGGTGCGACGGTGTTCACCCCTCTCAAGGAGGCTGACGTGAAGCCCGGCAAGCGTGTGGGTGTAGTGGGCATTGGTGGCCTGGGCCACTTGGGCATCCAGTTCGCCAATGCGATGGGAGCGGACGCGGTGGTGGCGTTCTCGCGTTCTGCCAACAAGGAGGCCGAGGTGCGTGCTCTGGGTGCTACCGAGTTCGTCGTGTACACGGATGAGAAGCAAGCTGCTGCTGCTGCTGGTTCAGTCGATGTGCTGCTGATCTGTGCTAACGCCGACAACATGCCGTACACGCTGTTCCTGAGCTTCCTGGCTGTGCGTGGCTCGTGCATCATGGTGGGTCTTCCCAACGATGACATTAAGTTCAACGCGTTCGGTGTGGTTGGAAAAGGTGCCAAGTTTGTGGGCAGCAACATCGGCAGCATCCAGGACATCAAGGACATGCTGGAGGTGGCGTCTAAGAAGGATGTGCGCTCTGTGATCCAGAAGCTGCCGATGTCGAAGGTGAACGAAGGCATCGAAATGGTCCGCAAGGGCACGGTTCGCTACCGTGTGGTGCTGGAGAACTAGGTATTGAGGGAATTTAAAACCATACCGGATTAATGCAAGTCTCACGCTGTGAGAATATGCAACAATTAATTGTGCTCCAAGCACGTTCGATATGCGCTTTCAGAATTGCATTCTCGGCTGAAAACAAGCTGCCCTTCAATTTCGAACGAGAAATTGATATGGCTCGACCAGGTGGTACCATGACATTGGCAATGTCGGCGCGAATGGTGTCAATGTTGGAGTTCCTGGTGTATAGTGTACTGCATTCATCATGGGTTGGGCGGATACTGTCGGCTTGGAGCGACGTTGCGTTCACTACTCCAAATGCACGAAGGACTTGCGTCGACTGTCGCGCTTGACGCCCCGGTTGTATTAAAATACCGCAATGACTGCTTTAAGTTGACGCGGCGCGCGTCACTGGCAGTCCGCCGTACGCTCGCAAGTACGTGGCGTGACTTTGTAGCATCCATCCGTTGGGATCCAAGCAGAAACTGCTACACGAGCTCCGCACAATCGAATTTGCACAGCAACCACCAAGCACCAAGATTCTTAAGTATCGACACCATGTCCGCTGCCCCAAGAACTATCCACGGCTACGCTTGCTTCGGCAAGGGCCAAACAATCAAGCCCTGGGAGTACCAGTCACGTCCTCTTGGTCCCGAGGACGTGGAGATCAAGATCTCGCACTGCGGAATCTGCGGTTCCGACTTGCACACGCTCGACAGCGGTTGGCGTCCGTCCACCTATCCATGCGTGGTCGGCCACGAGATCGTCGGCGAGGTGACGCTGGCTGGTGACAAGGTCAAGGGCATGAAGGTCGGCGACCGAGTGGGTGTCGGCGCCCAGGTCTGGGCCTGTCTTAACAAGGACCCGGAGGCTCCTTGCAGAGAGTGTGCCAATGGTGACGATGCCTACTGCCTACACAGAGTGCTGACTTACAGCAACAAGTACGCAGATGGAGCCATGTCATACGGCGGCTATGCCGACTACGTTCGCGTGGCCCACGAGTACGCTTTTAAAATCCCGGAGAACCTGCCGTCAGATGTAGCAGCACCACTGCTTTGCGCTGGCACTACGGTGTACACGCCTTTGAAGGAGGTCGACGTGAAGCCTGGTAAGCGCGTGGGTATCGTAGGCATCGGCGGACTTGGACACCTTGCCATTCAGTTCGCGAATGCCATGGGAGCTGATGCCGTGGTGGCGTTCTCTCGCTCCGCCAACAAGGAGAAGGAGGTGCGTACTCTGGGTGCGACGGACTTCGTCGTGTACACGGATGAGAAGCAGGCGGAGGCAGCGGCTCGTTCCATTGACGTACTGCTCGTCACGGCTGACGCTGAAAACATGCCGTACACGCTGTTCCTGAGCTTCCTGGCCGTGCGTGGTACGTGCATCATGGTGGGTATCCCGAACGACCAGATTAAGTACCAGCCGTACTCGCTGGTGGGCAAGGGCGCCAATTTCAAGGGCAGCAACATCGGCAGTATTCAGGACGTCAAGGACATGTTGGAGGTGGCGTCAAAGAAGGACGTGCGCGCTGTGATCCAGAAGCTGCCGATGTCGAAGGTGAACGAAGGCATCGAAATGGTCCGCAAAGGCACGGTTCGCTACCGTGTGGTGCTGGAGAACTAGACAAGTTTGAGGGAGACCACTTCTTACATGAAATTCGTGTGAATTACGGTTGTTGCTTTCATGTTCATTCTGAGACCCTCATGTCATGTATATAGCCATGAGTCATGACTATATTCTCACTGCCGTGAACAAGACCGAAACTGCATGATCCGAAGGGTTGAAGATGTTGCTGACCGCGCATCACTTTCACTTATTTTTTTAATGCATCTTCAACATCCTCTTTCTATCCGTCCGTCGAGCAAGCACCAATGGACATTCCTGAATTTGCCAAGCTGTCCTCAAGTCATCCAGATGAACCCAGGCAACAAGCAAGATGTTTATTCGTCCAAGGACCATCCATGTGCTGGCAAAGGCGAAGAGGGAGTATCAGTCCCGTCCTTTGGGACCCGCAGACATCGAGATCAAGATCTCGCACTGCGGCATCTGCGGCTCCGACCTACACACCATCGACAACGGCTGGGGACCGTCCATGTGTATATGTGCTAATGCCGACGGCCTGTTCTTGAGCTTCCTGGCTGTTCGTGATTCGTGCATCATGGTGGGTCTTCCCAACGACGACATTAAGTTTAACGCGTTCGGTGTGGTTGGCAAGGGTGCCAAGTTTGTAGGCAGCAACATCGCCAGCATCCAGGACATTAAGGACATTCTGGAGCTGGAGAATGTCCACGCTGTCATTCAAAAAAAAAAAGACTGCCCATGGCGAAGATGGTTGGCAACGGCACAGTGCGTTACCTGAGAACCACTTAAAGTAAACAATCATTAATGTCACACCTGCATCTCATTGCAAGTCCAGCGTAGTGGGGTTATATGTAAAAAAATCCAGCGAATGCGGCAGCTCCATATCAAGTCGTAAGCAAAACAAGAATAGTAGCCGCGGAAAATATTTTTTACCGCGTTTGGGATCTTCTATAGCATGAAGTTAGTAGATGGCTTCGAAGTACTTCTCCGGTAACTTTGCTAACCTTTGCAAGATCATAAAAGTTGGCAATTAGCATGTCCATTATTCGAGGACAAAGTCAGCATCAATTGAAAAACGAAGACAAACAAGCCATGATCCCCTTGCTCGAGCTGCTTGTCTCCGTCTGAAATGATTTTTGTCCTGTACTCATGTCAGGAATTTCAGCAGTCTCTGACGGAGTTGCAGCGCTGGTTGCATCACTCTGGTCTGTGCCAAGTAGCTCTTTGAGAATCGTCTGATACTCTTCGCTGTCGCATTTGTCAGCATGTTCGTTGATGATATCAACAGCTCGAGCTTGAAGTTCCTTATTATCAGTTCGAACATGACCAACAATAATCTCCCGCAAGTATGGGCCCTCAAGCTGCGCGCGAAGTTCTACGGGCAATCGTTTCGTACAATTCGACCACCTTGTCCCAGCGACGGTTTTTCCAACACTCTCCAAGAGGTGTATAGTACATGTCCATGGTAGGTTTTACGCCTTCATTTTCCAGATTGGCCATTGTCTCGATTATCGTGTCCCACTGACCTGCTTTAGCTGCGCATTTGATCAAAGAGGAGGTAGTGCTCACTGTCATGGCAACTCCACGTTGACGCATGAAATGATGTAAGCCTAGGGCCGTCTCCAGGTCGCACACACGAGCACAACTTTTCAAAGCGACATCGAGTATTTCGATAGTTGGGTTCACACCATTCTCCACCATATGATTCATGATTCTGGACACCAGCTCGTGGTGTTTTGCGTTGTTTGCAACCCGAAGCGCACTCAAATACCCAGCCGTTGCATCTCTAACGTGCTTCAGCATAAAGTCCAAGATGATTGAGATTTTCTTTTCCGAGCCTTTTGCAGTGTGAACATCACGCACCGCCCGACCATAAGCAGTATGCTTATTCGAATTCTTGCCGAGGTGATATTTCAAAACAGGAGGCATGAACGTCTGCTCCCGGCTTGCCTTGATTCGGTTTGCGAGCGCTTGTCGTTTTTCCTTGTGAGCTGTCGCCAACGCGTACAAATGTAGCCTCCACGGGTCCACGCCATCATTATTTGTACCGCTACAGATTTCGAGCACCACCTCATCCTTCTCCAGCTTGATCCCTGCCTCCAACGCGATCTTGAAGAGGGATTCGTCCCGCTTCTAACCATCATCCCGCATGGCATCGAATGCACGCAAAACCTGCTGGTAGTTCCGGGCCTTGTAGAGTGACATCAGTGTACGCGAGTACTCATTAGTCGCGTCCAAGCCGTGCTGTTTCATGTGGTGCAGAATCACAAATGCGAAGTCGAAATCACCTACGTTGAGTGCAGCCCGACACGTCCGCCCATAAGGGTCAGCATCGTCGACGCCATTCTCGTGCATGTGGTCAAATATCTCCATTACAAGCTCATGCTGCTTCGTCCGACACGCCACTCCGAGTCCGACTCTGTACGTGTTCGTCGCGTCCACCTCGCTTGTTTTCACGTAGTCCAAGACCTCAAACACTCGGTCCTTTAGCTTCAGCCTGACCGCCGCCACCAGCGCAGAAGTGCACGGTCGAGATGACGGTGTATAACCATCCTGAAAAAATCATCATTTCCCACACATGAAGCACGTCCTCATTCTTCTCGGCCTTGGAACAGTTCCCCAAAAGTGACAAGTACACCTTCACACCCATCCGAACTCCTCGCTCAACAGCATAGTCCAGAGCTTCCAGGCTTTGCTGCAGATACGGCTCCTTTGCCAGGGCGGAGACGATCTCCGAAGCTGCAAATCTGGACAGCGCCGAGCCGCCGTCCTTCTTAACGTATGCGAACACTTGCAGGGCCAGTTCAGGGGCGTCCGGGGTCGATTCCAGAATCGTCCGGTATTCCTTCGCCAGCGCGCGATCTCTCAGGGACATGACACGCTTCGGTTGGGCTTCACCGCGTGCCGGTTGTGAGTACGATCGACTGGAGAGCTGCAGCGACGCTGGAATCGTTTTCGAGGTGTTAAGGGACGTCAAAAGCTTATGAAATCGATTTTCAATACGAAAACGAGGTGACGATGAAGAGAAGAAGCAGGAGAAGGAGAGATTGTGTGTGGCTGGTCGATAGCGACCGCGGAGGCCTCGTACAGCGACACGAAAGTGTCGTGCATTTCGAGGTGTCAGCATTTTAGAAGTCATAGCGGTAGTTATTCAGGTAGCCATATACGACCAATTTATTACGAATAGGATTATTTTTCATTGCAGCTCTATTTTATTGTTATAAAATTGAGCTGATTTCGTCGTAAAACTGAGTTAAATATCCAAATTAGACTTCAAACAAAACAGGCTGGGCAAATATCAAACCAAGGCTGCGTCGAAGTCTTGTTTGCGAGCCGAGACTTTTACGTGTCTGTTTCTGCTCTTTCCGCTCGGGATTGCCCTTCTGAAAGAGCAATTCTGCGTTATGTATGCTGTAAATGACGATTTTTGCTGAAAGTCTAAAATGGACCTCAGATTCTGAGTCAGAACACGTGACTCGGAGGGCCTGTCAGACGAAGCAGCATGAGCTTGTGAATCAGAAGTTGTGATGGAAATAAATTGACCGACCCTTGTGGCGAGTGGTCGGTTAAGTACGAGTGACGACAGCCACGAGTTCGTAACCGGGGTTTCCGAACCGGGGAAGATCGGCAAATCCGAAGCATTCGCCAATTCGCGTCCAAGTGTTCAAGCGCTGAGCTCCGAGCTCCAAGACGTCACAACGCCCAGGACGGCGGGAAGAAGCAGCCAGGCTGCCAGTGAGAGTTTTGATACCCTGGGGTCATCACCGACGCTCTCATCGTCTACACCGCTTCCCGCGCCGGCATGTTGGGGGTTATCCCCAAGGTATCGAATCATAACCGTGTTACTTACCTTGCATAGTATGTTCAGGCTAGAGGTTCTACCCTCGGCACAAACTCGGCGCTACATCCAAGTTGACCACTGCGGCAGAAGAAGGGCCGGCGGGCGCGGACCTCCATCTACCGCGTTATGCGACGAGACCCCCATGCAATCCATCAAATGTGATGCACCAGTTGTAAACCGGAGCCATGCGTCTGCTCAGAGCAAGTACAGCGTCCGACGCTCGTACTGGTTCATACGCGGATCCGGCGACGTTGCGATCAGATGGCAGCGTATGGTGGAGATCGCCAGTAGCAACAAGGGGATGGATCTACGCGACGCCGGCTCCGAACCCTGCTGTAGCGGGCCAAGGACCAACGCTGCAAATAACCAGAACATCAACAACAAGAGCCTCCGGCACCTTAATCGAGACCAAAACACTTATCACGGCAAATGGACAATCCAAGCCTCGCCGGGAGTGCCACGATCCGGCCAATTACAAGCCGGTCTCGCATCACTCAAGGGAGGACTCCAGCGAGTCTTAACTCCATTGGGCCACTCCAGAGTCAACCTCATGAGTGCAAACCCATCGAGCTAATCAAGTCTACTTGCCCCTCTTTGCTGTGATGATCCCCGACGGAGGAAACTTCGACTTTGCATTCGTGATTCTGCACCACATGAAACAGCACGAAAGACTCGGAAAAGAAAGACTTGATAATATTTCTAGCTGAACACGTCAAAAGAACAACAGCTGGGTATTTGAGTGCCGCACTCAAGCACTCAGAGTTGCAACAACAACAAAAACACCACAAGTTTGTACTTAAGTATCCAGAATCATGAGACATATTATGGTTGGAGAATGGTGTGCATCCAACTATCGAAATACTCGATGTCGCTTTGAAAGATTGTGCTCGCGTGTGCGACCTGGAGACGGCCCTAGGCATACATCGTTTCATGCGTCAACGTGGAGTAGCCATGACAAAGAGCACTACGTCCTCTTTGATCAAGCTAAAGCAGATCAGTGTAATCGAGACAATAGCCAGTCTGGAAAATGAACCCGAGTGCTGCTAAAAGTCCTGGCTTAAGTACTGGACAAGATTCATCTCAGAAGGCGACAAGCAGCTCGAGCAAGGGAAACATGGGTTTATTTCATCGATTTTTCGAAGCAGCCGTATTTTTGTGACCTCGTTCTTCTTCCTTTAGTAAATGCTGAGCCGCATTACACATCGAGTCACTAAATAACCTGGCAAAGGTTTGTCGGCGAAGTACGTTGAAACCATGTACCTTCGTTTCGTAGATCGTAGCCTCAGGAATACGCGGTAAATATTCTTGCTAAGGCATATTGGTATTACCTTGTTACGCTGAGATTAATAATCAACGTCACCGATGAAGGCCAACAACTCGCAGAAAATTGTCGAACATAATGCCAGTCATGATGTACTGAAAATTATTGGACATGAGATCTGAGAATGCAAAGTGTATTGTTTCCGTGAAAAAAATTAAGAGATGATGCATGCAAGTCGAAGAGTACTTCCAGTCCAAGCGCCTACCGTTTCTGATGGCTGACGAAGCGCAGCGCCAGCAGCCCCAAGACAAGATATATACCTGTGATGCCGACGATAACTGCAAAGTTGCGAGCAATCCGGTCATGCTTCATACCGAAGTGATCTTCCGTGTATTCCTTCAGCGTGGCGTGGCCAACTGTCACGGGGGCATTTTCCATCGGCTGGCAGCCAAGTTGCGAGCCCACATTAACGTACGCACCAAGACTGTCATCCCATTGCGGAGGGTGGTCACAGTTGGCGAACACCAGTGAGACCATGGTGGAGAGCGGGTATTTCAGAGGAGAAATGTTGTACAGCCACTTATAAGCCGACGGGATCGCACTCGCTGGTGGGGTAAATCCCATAAACATCATGAAGATGGCGTTGATCAGGTAACCAGCGATGATTGCCACTTCTTCCGTCGGAAAAACAAACGCAAGCATCTGGCCTTGGTAAACTTGCATCAGGGTCATCATTGAGTACGCTAGCCAGAACACCACTGCGGTGTCGAACCCCTTAAAACCCACGATGGGGTAGAACACAGCCGTGAAAAGAAAACCACTGACAAAAGAGTACGGGATCTCCACAATAGTCGAAGCCACGAAATACCACAAGGCGTTATACGTTTGCGAAGCGCGTTCTCGGTAGAAGGAAGCACGATCGGCGAACACAACCGGTAAGACGCTCTCGAAGGACACAAAGGCATTGAATAGTGCGGCCATGTACACGAGACCAACACCTGAGTTCAAACCGGAGTAAGTCGTGTACCTAGCGTCCACAAACACTAGTCCGAAGACCACTGCTAGGAATAAAGAGACACACATCCGTGTCAGGTTGTACGTCGGTGTCCGCCAGTACGCTTGAATGGCGCGCATGACTACGAATTTCATCTGTGTAACGGAGTTGGCCGCGCGCTTCTGGCCGAAGACAATTTCGGGAAGGTTTGGCGATGGAACCGTGATACCTTCTTTCGCCATGTTAGAGTCCAGCAGTTTTTGTGTGAGCTTCCATTGAAGACGTCTACAAAGTCAGTGGTTATACCCTCACTGCTTACACCGGCACCAATGCACTCCAGCATCCACGTGGCTGGGTTGTATCCTGCTTGCAGCGGCGCCACACCGGGAATGCTCGAAGTAGCTGATCAAATTGTGGCAGTGTTTACCCAGGTCACCAAAAATACTGTTTCACCACCACGCTTGAGGAGCAGCAAGGAGTCAAACAAGTAGAACACGTCCGAAGATGGCTGGTGAATCGTGCAGATAATTGTGCGACCAGAGTCAGCTACTTTTCGAACACCGTCCATGATCAGCTTTGCTGAGCGCGCATCGAGGCCACTCGTTGGCTCGTCCAGGAAAATCACACTCGGCTGCGCAGCAAGCTCGACACCGATCGTCAGTCGCTTCATTTGCTCCATCGAACTGCCGCGAATGATTTGATCTGCAATGTCTTCCAAGCCAAGTAGCTCAATGCACTCATCTACAGATTCGTGCTTCCTTGCGTCTGACACAGAAGCATCTTGGCGCAAGAAAGAGCTGAAGGTGAGAGCCTCGCAAAACGTAGCTGCCTCCGAGTGCACATCCATCTGCTCGCAGTAGCCCGTGGACCGGCGAATGGCCAGGTCGTTAGCCTCGTAGCCGTTTAACAAAATCTTGCCAGTGATTTTCCCACCCGTCTTACGGCCAGCGATGACATCCATCAGTGTCGTTTTGCCTGCTCCTGACGAGCCCATGAGCGCCGTAATAGAACCAGGAAGTGCGAAGCCACTGATGCCTTTCAACAGATCCAGAGAGTCCTGCGGGTTGTGAGGGTCCGGCACAGAGTACCTTAAATCCTGGAAGGCTACGGTCATGGGCACGATAACATGCTTCTCTCGGACATCTATCTCGACAGCACAAACGTTTAGCGAGTTTCGATTCTTGGGTGTCTCGATCAGTGCGTAGGATTGATTTTCGATCTGCTGCTCCGACACGTCGACATTCTCGGAGCTTCGTATCGGATGTACTCCAATCCCATGTAAGAAAGGAACATGAAGACAACATACATCGCGAAGGTGTAAATGATGCCGTACAGGACCCACATCTTGTCGGTTTCCATGTCGAACAACTGCAGGTTGTACTCGCCCATCGTGAGTCCGTAGGTTGCACAGTAATCGATTCCCTTGTAAACGCAGACATCAAGCGAGCTTGAGCGGTATTCGTTGACGGCAAGAGCCCTAAGACTCCAGCTCATCGGGCTGATCCAGTGTCCCCAGATAAGGAAATCAGGGATATTGTTTTTCGTGACGATGAAGCCTGCAAAAATGATGAAGACAAGGAGCGAGACGATGCCCAACGGAGCCGCAACATTAGCATTAGGACTAATCGCGGCCAAGAACGAAAACCACATTCCCATTGCCAAGTTCGTCACGAAGAGGATAAGCTCGAAAATGAGAAATCGTGTCGCGTTTGCGTCAAACCCACAGATCCAGTACACCAACAGGCCAAAGATGACCGATTCCGCCAGAACTAAGGGAAGCTGGCTTGCTGAGGTCGCTAGCACGTACGACCCAGTGCTGAAGAAGTTCGCCCTGCGTTGCTTGTAGAAGATGTCGCGCTCCGCAATGTAAGTCGGGACTTGCGACGACTGACCCATGGAGAGAAAGAGGACGGTGGCAAAAAGCACACCCATGACCACCGACACCTCCGTCGGGTCAAAGTCGGCGAAGACGGTGGAGTAGAGCAAGCCCATGAGCAAAATCATCACCACTCGCCCTATGATGAAGGGCTTGTTCCGGTATAGCACCTTCACCTGGCGCTTGAAAAGTGTCAGCGTGCTTTCCACGAAGGATTGTTGGTATTCAGGTACTTCGTTCAGAAGTTGCTCTGCACTGCTCAGGATGTTCACAGCATGTGGAGCCTTCAACTGATCAAGCATTTCCTGATGGAAGGGCGACTGTCGAAAGAGGTCCGCGAACTCGCTGGCTAAGCGCGGATGATTTTTGTGGTTCGAGTCGACCTGGTAACAATACTGCGCAGACGTCCCCAAATCCAGCAGGAAGTCCGCGAGATCACGCTCCGGAGGACACGAGAAGCCTAATGTCTCGAAGTATCCTTGAACAAGATTGCAAGGCCCATGATACATCACTTCACCGTCGTTCAGGATCATAACGTCGTCAAAGAGCGCAAACACTTCTGGTGAAGGCTGGAGAAGTGTTATCACCACGGTTTTACGAAGCTTCTTTGCGGCACTGCGCTGCGTGTTGATGATGTCGAACGTCGCAGCACTGTCCAGGCCAGTAGTGATTTCGTCCATCAAAGTCACACATCTCGTGCCAAACTCCATTTCTGCTGTGGTTACTCGCTTGCGCTCTCCACCCGATACTCCGCGCGTCATGGCATCGCCCACAATCGTATCCTGACAGGTTTGCAGCCCAAACTGCTGGACAACAATATCCGGATAATGCTCGACGACGGCCTGCATCGCATGTAGCGCTTCCAGTCTCTCTGGAGAGGAATCTCGACACCATCGGCTCAGCCTCACGCAAGTGTTCTGAGCCGCTGACTTTTGCGCGAACTCCAGGGTCTCTTTCACAGTCAACAGGGGGTAGTGCTTGTCGCGCTGATTCACAAAAGCCACGAACTGTGGCAGGCGCTTGATAATGGATTCGAGTGGCACGTTGTTGAAAGAGATGTCGCCCTCTACGGTGATATTTTTCTTCATGGGAAACCGGCCACTGAGGATTTTCATGAGTGACGACTTACCCGAGCCGGGTTGGCCTAGAAGCAGTGTCATCTTTCCCGGTACGAATACACCGCTAACATTCTTCAAGATCTCCTTGTGCACAGTGTTTTTCCTCGACCCCATGAACATCTTCTTGGTCTCGTTTAGAATTGTCGGCAGCTCGGAATTGGCGTCAGTCTTGTCTGCAACAACGATATCCGCTGTTAACGAGAGGTCTTTGAAGCGAACATCCACCTGCGGCAGAGCTCGACCCATAGCTGTCTCCGCCATCGATGCAGTGAACTCGTGCAGTGCCTGTGGACCTTGGACCATTAGCGCAGCTCCCGACGAGTATTGTAGTTGCTTGGTTGCAGGGAATTCGTTGGGGTCTCCCATGGTGCTGTTGATTCTTGACTCGACTTGGTTACTTGGTAGGGAAATCGAGAATGAGACTCCCATTCGATGAATCACGGACGAACGCCCGGTAGCCCAGGCAGTCGATTGGCAATGTTAACGACTCAATGAAGGTGGTGGCCGGACGTAAGATATCACGGCATTGACCGTACCATAATCGCTTCTAGTTCACGCTGACGCTCGAAAACGGTAAAACCCTGTCCATAGAAACTTTCACATTGATGATGGTACAGATTTGCTCGCAGATGCTGTCCATCGACAAACGATGAGACTTGTCATCTTCAGTTTTATTTTGTGACATCGGAGCGAGGTAGAACGTATGTCGGAGCGAGCTCAGTTTATAAACGTTTGCATCTCAACATCTCTTAAACTGCCAGTGCTCTCGAATTGGGCCCCCTGCGAGCGACGTCTTCGATGCTTCGTTACCGCGTAAGACGCCGCTCTTCGGTGGTTATCAGGGTCCCTCCTTGTTGTTTTCATGGGCACCGTTTCACTCGCATTGGTGCACTGTCATAGATCTCCACAATCGAAGACAACGCGGTGCTGGGCCGATGCGGTAGCTCTTTGGACATTTTGCAGTGGTCCGTGAAACCAAAGGCGCGGGGCTGACAAAGGGTGGCGCCCCAATTTCTCGACACCTTCGTCAAGCTCGATCATGTCGACGAACGATCGTTCTCGAATGCGCTTGAGTTAGCGACCACAATTTGACGTACCTGAAAACTCCGCAAGCTGATGCGGCTACAAGACAGAAACTTGGAGAAAATACTTCCGCACATCTGAAATTTCCGCTCAAGAGCACTCTTGCTCTGCTGTCCAGGAGTTACTGCTGTCCTGAGAAGAAAGTGAGCAGATACTTACGCAGGCACCTGTTATGCCCTTAGAACTATCACTGGCATTGAAGACTGTCAGCAACATAATAATACTATATATTATATGAAGTGGTGGGTGGTTAAAACTGTCGGGGTTGCAAGCGTCCTCCTGACTGTTTGTAGATACGGGCGTGTGGACAAGTGCGTCGATGGACTTGACTACTGCTGCGAACAAGGAATACTCACGAAGCCGGCTTTATGGCTGAAAGTATTAGGAAACTCTATAAATTTCGTAAGCTGACTCAGGCACTGCATAATAATTGACAATGCTGATGTTTGAGACCGTGTTGGGGTCAAAGTATGGAATCGAATGCCTGACAACGGTATTCAACCAACAAGCGAGGAACTTAACCGAGTTGTACGAATGAGCAGCAGTGAGAACCAGATCTTGTATGCAGCAAAGCATACGGTATGCACCTTTAATTTGTTTTTAAGGGCATGTGAAAGCAACATGATTGGGGCAACGTGATCAAGTTGAACAACATGATGCCGGTCGTGCATACTAAGTATGTGTGGCAGTTCTGCAGGGTGCAGAAGTATTGTAGTTATGCCCTATACTCAATGCAATGAGGCTAAGACGGTGACAAAGCCCGCTTTTCCGGTGCTGAAGCCGGACCACGCGGTGATTTCAGCTCGGTAATACAGACCACTTTTGCAGTGAAGAAGCCCGAATCCGCAGTGCTGAAGTTCAAATAGGCACCACCTCCTGCCACCAATTGGCTGGGATAACGAAGAACGGTGAGGATAAGAGTATGAGAATAAGATTGGTAACCTCAGGACAAAGTTGAAAAAAAAGACCATGGCGTGGTGGGCTTATTGGTGCGTGGGAACCGGAGAGGCAGATCAAGTTCCTTTTAGTCGGACAAAATGGACATCATCAAACTATTCCAAGCGGTTTGGTTGGATGCACCACTAGTGCGGAATCTGACGTTTTCATCTGAGCTATCCGTTAAAGGGAAACAGGAATTGCATCAGAACAAATGTAGCACCTCACCTTTTTGGTCTTGGGAGCGTTTGGTGTCGTGTGAAAAGCAATGGTCACGGATATCCTGCACGGCCGGCGCGAACATCAATGACCACCTTGGCTACAAGTATCAAACAGGACCTGCGGTACAAAAGACAAGGGCTGAATACGTATAGGATTTCTATGAAAAGGAAGAAGATCGAGGAAAACCATACGCGATGCGCTTCAGCCAGCAGTCCGTTTCGGATGGCCATCTGCAGTCATATAAGCTCGCGTGACATCGCAATCAATGACCACCTGGCGATGTTGCTTGGGCGTCAGCAGCACCAGGTGAATGTTACTCTGGTGGTTTCGCTGCTGACCAACGCACCGGCGGCAGAAGCGCGCAATATGGCCGCGACGTCACGCGTTCCTAATGCAGGTAGGTGCGGATCTGTCATTGAACCAGCGTCTGGCATCGTTCAGGTCACCGCGGTGATACCCTCTAGCTGCAAAGTCTCCATAGAGCACCGATAAGCTTGCAGCAACCGACTTGTCCTCAGAAATACGAAAAGTAGAAGCCCAGCAAGCCGAAGCAGCCTGCTAGGAGCCAGATGGCCTGGAGATCAGCGTAATGAGTTTCTGCCGATCCTGGCACCACCACTCCTTTGTCCGTCTTCGCGCGCCGAACTGCTTCAAGTTCATAGCTGAAAACATGGCTACATCCGAGCCAAGCAGCCATGGTGGGACACTCGACAGAATCCCATGCGCTTTGAAACGAAAGCTGCACATGTATTTCGCTGTTCTCCAGTACGGTATGTACAGTATACAGTGTACGTATCTCCAAGTCCAGCCTATCAACCCGAAGGAGCAAATGATCTTCCTGGATAGACGCTGGTCGCCGGCTGCAGAAACAGCTCAGACGGCCCTAGCCCACGCCCAGGTGTCACGACGTTCAAACACGAAGGGGCGTCTGAACCCTCTCTAATTCGCCAAAACTATTTTTCACCAATCCTGCAGCTGATATCGCCCCTTTTATGTCTCGTTTGTCGACCGATCACCAACTTGCACTTGCAGTTCACCGGCGACTTGTGTCGTGTCCTCGGTCCATTCCTGAATCCGCTCGATACCCCACAAGTGGCTTCAGTCATTTCCCACCTCCAAACATCATGGTGACCACCGCCCGCTGCAAGGACGTCTCGATGGACACCGTCACACTCACGACCCAGAACGCCGCGGACCTCACGTCGCTCCAAGTCAAAGTGGGCGAGCTGCGTCTCACCGCCGATGGCACGTGGCTCTACGTGCTGCAAGTGACCTGCGGCCGCGCTCGCTGGCACGTGGCCAAGCGCTACAGCGAGATCCGCGAGCTGTGGCTGCAGCTCAGCAAGTGCCTCGAGGACAACGAGGCCAGGACCAAGTGCACCGAGCACTGCCACTTCTTGGCGGGCTTGGAGCAGGACAAGTTCCCCAAAAGCACCTGGTGCTGACGCAGCAAAAGCTGCAGGCTAGAGCTGAAGAGCTAGGGACGTTCTTCCTCAAAATGGCAATGAGGCTGAACCTCTGCAAGCCGCTGGAGCTGCAGACGTGCAGGCTGCGCGGGTGCAGAATTCTGGCTCTGATCACGAGCTTCTTTGAGATGGACACGCAGACCAAGACGTACTCGAAGACCAATTTCTCTCGCAGTATCTCAATGCAGAGAGAGGTGCAGCGCCATAGCGAGCAGTTCACCAAGAAACGACGGGGCAGCATCAGTGCTGGTGTTGGTGTTGGGATCAGTCGCCGGTTCTCCTTCGGAATGTCGGAGCGACACAGTGCCGTCGCTGCATTGGCGCAGTAAAAGTCAACGACGCCTTATTTTATTGTAGAAGCCACTGCAGTTAGTCAGTGAGGTTGACCAGTACCGGTACTGGTATTTAGCACGAAATATGACCCGCACTTCAGCTTTCCAACTATTAATATTTGCATGCACTGTGCACAAATGCTTGCAGTAGAGACACTCGTAGACGTGAGACTCTAGCAATTATCTCACGTCACACAGCACTAGCTGATGCAGGCGCAAGCGTGCTCCAAATCGCCCAGCTTGATATTGTACAAGTGACTAATGCAATGCTACATCATACACAAGCCTGCTGGTGGGTGAAAGGTCTAGATTTTCTTTGTTACGCAGCATCAACTTGGCCTTATGCTCTTCGCTCTACGAGTCGTCTACGGCGTCTCGAGCTGCTCCAACAGGTGGTTCTGCTCGTCCACTACTAGAGCATCTACGATCTCGTCCAAATGCTCACCGTTCAACATCCGCTCGATACCAAATACAGTGACGTTAACTCGGTGGTCGCTTACGCGGCTTTGCGGGAAATTGTAGGTGCGCACGCGCTCCGAGCGATCTCCAGACCCCATCTGCGAGTTGCGCAGGTTCTGTCGCTCCGAGTCGCGTTGCCTACGGATCCCGTCAAACACCCGCGCACGAAGAATCTTAAGTGCCTTAGCCTTGTTTTGATGCTGAGACCGCTCGTCCTGCACCGCCGCGACGATTCCCGTGGGCAAGTGCGTGATGCGCACCGCACTCTCCGTCGTGTTAACGTGCTGCCCACCAGCACCCGAAGCACGATACACATCAATGCGGAGGTCTTTCGGATCAATCTCCACCTCCACCTCTTCCGCTTCTGGGAGCACGACCACCGACACGGCGCTCGTGTGCACGCGCACATCGTTCACGGGCACGCGCTGCACTCGGTGCACGCCGCTCTCAAACTTCATGCGGCCATAGGCGCCGCGTCCAGTGAGTGCGCACACACACTCCTTGCACCCACCCAGGTCGGTCTCTGAGATGCTCAAGATCTCGAACTTCCAGCCCTTGGCGAGCGCCACCTTCTGGTACATCTTGAGGATGTCGGACGCGAACAGACAGGCCTCGTCGCCGCCTGTGCCCGCGCGGATCTCTAAGATCGAGCTCTTGTCGTCTGCGGCGTCTCTTGGCAGCATGAGACGCACCACGTCCGTCTCCAGCTTGGCGATGGCCTCCAGCAGGCCTCGTCGCTCCTCCTCCGCCATGCGGCGCAGCTCCAGCGCGTCCTGGTCGTCGCTTGTCGCCTGCTCTTCAATCAGCTCGTCCAGCTCCTGCACCGCCGTCTGCTGTGCCTGTAGCTCACGCACCGCCGCCACTTTGGGCTCCAGCTCGGCCATCTCGATGGCTAAACTCGTGATCTTGTCGGACGAGAAGCTGCCGTCGCTGTGGGACAATTCGGCCGAGAGCTCGTCGAAGCGCCGGCTCAGCAGCTCCATCTGGCTCAGGATGGACGCGGGCATGGCGAAGGTGCGGCGCTGCTGCGAGAGGATGCGAGAGGAAAGAGGAAAAGGACGCAGAGAGCTCCGTGCTAGCGAGAGCACGCGCCGCCATGGCATTCCGCTGAGCATGGAGACAAGTTGCTATTGACCGTTCATGATTAGGAGCGTAGGAGTCCTTTTAGGGGCCTATATAGGAGTACGAAACCCGAGCCTGAACGACTTGGCTCAACGCCGATTTACGGTCCACTCACTCCGATTTAAATTTGTATCGAGGCCTGTCTCCGTCATCCACAGAATCTTAGGAGAGATGGTGAAGAATGACAAGGCCTGGCAGTTTGTTTTAAGAGCTGCGAATGCACTTGAAGAGATGCGCGTTCAAATTCAAATTTGCGTCTATGTGATTAAGTGAAGCCATTAGAGAAGCTACAGTTTGTCGACTTCATGAGGTCATCCAGGACGCTGAGCAGTTGCTGCAGGTACTATGGTACCAGATACCAAAGCGCAGCGTGTTACCGCGAGCTCATCGATCACTACGTGAAGACGCACAGCTACCCAACGAGATCTGTGAACTTTTATATGGCGATGATACGGAAAATCAAGAAGCTGCATTTCTCGGACTGGTGGAGCGCTCTCGAGGGCACTGCAGCTCCCCGACAGTTCGATGAACTGGAAGTTTCGCCACCGCAACCACTGCGGATGTGGGCTAGCATCATCATTTAAAAGTGAACGAATCCCACTTAATTCCTCGATGCTTCATTTCATCTGCAAGTACATACAGACCGTCGAATTGTTGTAAGTGCAGGTAAGTGCAGCGTTCCACCCAACTCCGTTTTCGGTATCTTTGCCAACTTTCCAGCAAGTTCTCTGGTTACTACCTGACAGTTTAAGAGCTGCTCCTCTTAAAAGTGAGCAGGTCCTGTTAAAAGAGCTTGTCCTCTTAAAAGTGAGCTCAAGTGTTCTTTATGATCGGTTCTCTTAAAAGTGACATTTGTAAACACGACATACATGTCCCGTCGAATGCCAATGAATTTGCATCAAGCGGACAAAAAATGGATCAGCCGGACAAAATAAATCCATTGTTCCAGGGTCGTGGGATGGATCATTTTGTCCACTTTTGCGTTCGGCATTTTTGCGCAAGCAACAGACAGAATTTATCAATCTTCCTTTTATTTTTGCCTACAAATACAATATGACTTTGTCGTAGTCGTGTTCCTCTCCGCCCATGTCACGTCTCAGAGCATCCAGATCACACCTCGCCGTTAGTCTTGAGCATTTACGTAGCTACTCCAGCATATCTGATAGCATTTTTCACAGCCCTTCTCGTCGCCAATGTGGCTGGCCACGCCCAGAAAGCCCCTCATCCTGTCGGCGCCAGTCTCGCGGTCTCATCCTGCTTCGCCGCCTGCCTTTCACGTCTTGCTATTTGTCGTGCAGCTTGCCATGACTATGGGTAAGCATCTTCCAGCGCGGAGTCCACTGCGACGGCAGCGTCTGGACGCGGATGCCGCGACGGGTGCTCGCGTGGTCTTCCTCTCGTTGCTCCCGCGTAACGAATTCAAATGTGTTGAAGCTCCGTCAATCTGAAATAGACACGCAGCGTGATCCATCTTTTCAGGACTTCAGAGCAATGCATCATTTTGGCCCGATCCATTATTCTGACCCTTGGCACAATGGATTTATTTTGTCCGGCTGATCCATTTTTTGTCCGCTTGATGCAAATTCATTGGCATTCAACGGTATTAATAATCGAACGTGCGGCTGTGAATGCCCATCATTCCAGGATGTCGACGGCTCGAAGTTCGGTCCATCGAGCGACGTCCGCGTTGCTTCACCGTCCCATTGGACATGTTTCTTGTGCAGTTACCAGGGCGCAATGTCTCTCTTCATCCGCTGCACTAAAACCACCGCCGTCCTTTTCCTCTCTATCGACGAGCACCCACCGAAGCTACATTTCGCGACAAGTCCAGCCTTCTAGTGCTTCCTAGTGCGTCAATTATCGCCAGTGCCCGAACAGGGTCCGAGGCGTCCACACTCCCTGGCGAGGTTATATCTTTCATTTGTCTTCTTTGATTTTGGTGTGGCAGGGCCAGACGCGCAGGTAGCTTATTCTCGAAAGATCGAGCTTTCGCCGACATCAGCTTGCGAAGCTTCCAGTACATTGAATGATCAGGAAGCTGCATCGCCAGTTCAAGCGTGTTGCTCCAGTCAGTGAGTGTAAGCTTTGAGTTGTTATTCACCATCTCCATATACACGTTGCAGGCCTCTTTTGGATCTTCACGCGTTTTTGTGTAGAAATCAATGAGCTCACGATAACATGGCGCACTTTGAGATTTCATTTCCTATTATTGCGGTACCTGAGTTATGGTACTCGTGGGGTACCGGTATACTGGTACGAGTACCGGTTGTGCCAATGACCAACACTCACCGCCTGCTCAATTTTTCGTATGTTTACGCTACATGTTTTCGTCATCGATGTTTACGCCACGCTGGATACTTGCGACAGGATACTGGGTACAAGATGGGCAAGATGCGTGGCGCTCTGTGATTGGCTGGAGCAACTCAGGAATCCAGTAGAGTGTATCCAGTAGAATATCTAGTAGGCTTAGAGGTAGCAAGCACTTTGCGAACTAAGGACCGAACCAATCACTTTTCAATTCTCCTTCAAACCCCAAGTGGTCAAGTGTCTTCGCTCCGGTCGACTCCAGAGCCTCAAGCCTCCCTCCGCGTCGTCCTCCAAGATCTGTGACCTTTAACAGGTTATGAGCCCAAGCACCATGTCCTCTACTCAAGACGCGTCGACCAAGGTCTCCATCGACAAGTTCGACGGCGACAACTACGCGACGTGGAACCGCTACATGCGTGGCGTGTTTCTGAACAAGTCGGTGTGGCATGTCGTGAACCGGGAGACAACGCCAACGTTAGCGGACTCGCGGATCAAGGATGAGTACGTCAAGGCGAGCAACATCGCGTTTGGACTGATGTTACTCCACATGAATGCGGACTACCATCACGTGGTTGACGACTGTGAAGAAGCGTGGGTCGCGTGGGCGCGATTGAAGACGCTTTACGGCGGGTCGCAGAAGGCTGGACGCATCTACCTGAAGCGCCAGCTCTTCAGCATGGAGATGGAGGAAGGCGGCAATGTCTTGCATCACTGCAACGAGGTCCTCAACATCACGCCAAGCTCAGCAGCATCGGCGCCAAGATGGAGGATGAAGACGTGGCGATCTGCTTGCTACGCAGTCTCCCCAAGAGCTACGAGAATGTCGTGCTAAACCTGGAGATGAGCAACGCGGAGCTGCGGTCGCAAGACGTTGTGAAGGTGCTGACGAATGAGCACATCAAGCGACAGGGCGAGAAGACGGCTACGGTGAAGACTGAAGACGCTGCGAAGGCGTTCAGTGCCGAGCGAGAGTCTAGCCAGTGTGCGTACTGCGGGAAATTGGGGCACACGATTGAACGGTGCTGGACCAAGCAGAAGGATGAGAATCGAGGAGCTCGACGCGGCGGTGGCTACAACCGTGGACGCGGGGCCAACAACATCAACTAGAGGAACGACGTGGACGACTACGACCGAGTGGCGTTTGCGGTTTCGTTAGAGTGTGGAATATCGACGGGCAAGGGTATGTCCGGCATGTGGGCGATCAACAGTGGAGCGACGCACCACATCTGCAACAACAAGGCCAAGTTCGCTGAATCGATGAACGGGACGAGGGCGAACTGTCTGTGGTGACGGCAACAAGGCTGCAATCAAGGGTGTGGGGACTATCATGGAACGGGTGGTCCTGCCCAACGGCGACGAGCGCGAGCTCGAGATCCAGAACGCGCTGTACGTGCCGAGTACGAACAAGAATCTGCTGTCGGTGCCGCAGATTAACAAGAGTGGAGCGTTTCAAGTGGTGTTCGACGGCGCCAGCATGCTCATTGCGCGCAAAGGATCGAACAAGGTCGTGGCAACGGCGGATCTTGTCGACGGTCTGTACTGGCTTCGGACGCCACTGCGGATGGCAAACGCGGCGACAACTTCGGGAAAAGCGTAGGAGTCGAGCCGAGAAGGTCGATCCTACCCAACGGAACAGAAGCGGACCGTCGAGTACTGCGGCGACAGGGCCGGCAGCGCAGGTTCGACGCCTTGGGAGTGACAGCAGGTGAGCACCATGCGATAGGGGAATGGAAAGCCGCAGCGGCTGGCAGTATGGACAGAGGGCTCGGGCGGCGGGTTACACCCGTCGGGGACAGGCAAGAGCCCATGTGGGGCTCTTCCTGGCCGTGTGTACAGCTCGGGCGGAGCAAAAGGCCTGGTGTGTTGCCGTGATGCCTCGCTGTGCGATGTATACTGCGTGAATGTGCCGGATTTCCTCGCGGGGAGCAGCCTCAGCCTTATCCGGAGGGAGGTCGCCGATAATGCCCCCACCCGTAGCCGACTTTGTGGAATACCCCGTGGGTGCTGAGGACGGGACGGAGTACGCCGTCGACAAGACGGTCACATCTGCTGTATTGCCTGGTTTGGGTTGCCTCTATGTGTGTGTCGCCTGCTGCCCGAGGTGGATGTCCGTAGGTGGTGGCCAAGAGTGAGCCGACAGAGGTGACAAGTGAAAGCCTTGTCAGCTGCAGCAGATAAGATGTGGCGATTGCAATACGCCAGAACTTCGCATGCATGGCGTGCCTGAGAATCAAGTCTCAGCCACCTGCCCACTGCACTCTGCTGTAGGAGCTCATACGCAAGTTCATGTAGCAAGCAGCACGAACTCCGAGCCCGTGTTCTAGTTGCTCACTTTCAATTCTACCTAATACATCACGGCAACAACTTCCAGGGAGTACAGCCGACTCCCTCAGCTTGTGTTTTCGTGAAACACTACAATTATGTGAATACTTGCAATGGCTCTCAAGAAGCCTGCGACCTTTTCTAGAGATGCTACAGAAGAGCTCAAGACTTGATTTATCGGACTGGTGTAGTGCGCTCGAGTTTGCCATGCAGCTTCCGGATAGAGCCACCCACGTACTGGAGAATCCGGGAGCAAATGAGGCGGCGCGCTCCGACTATGATGATTCCTGCACGTCTCATGTTGTCAGACCGTGATCAAAATCGGTGTCGAGGTTCTCCACTGCCACGCAAAATGCAAGAACCGGCCGTCTCACCACCGACAGCAGTTCCATCAGCACCATCAGACACTTCGGCAGCGTTCGGAAACCTGGTGAATTGGATCAGTCACAAGCTGTGGCCTAATGACTCCTTGTAAAGGCGACTGGGCATGGGCAGGGCCAATGTTACGAAAGCCTGGACATGGTTCGCAACGACAACTTACGTTACCAAGAACTAACCTGCGTAGACTCCTCGTAGTTGTAGTTTGTGAAGTTGCAAGAGCACGAAGCTGTATAGAAAACCACTACAAAATTCAATTTTCAGTGTCTCCGCATCGATAGCGCTCTAACCAACCAGCACCATTCCGTTTGGCCTCTGGACTTGATAGCGCATGTAGCGTGTTTCAATTAACAATGCGGCAGACATCACATCTTCTTCACTAGAACTGGCACGGGATCGTCGCTTGACGTATTAAGGCATACCATACCAAAGCCATGCCGTGTAAAGTGTGTTTGTCAGCGCACTTGTGAAGCACCTCTGAAATCGAGATATAGAAGTAAGAATCTGGCAAATACAATGTGTTTTATGTCGCAGTGTATCGTCAACTTGCTAACTTTTGCAACCTTCATTGGTCCTCTAGTTCTCGAGCACGACACGGTAGCGCACCTTGCCTTCGCGCATCATCTGAAGACCTTCGTTCACCTTGGACATCGGCATCTTCTGGATCACCGGACGCACGTTCTTCTTCGACGCCATCTCCAACGTATCCTTAATGTCCTGGATACTGCCGACGTTGCTGCCTACAAACTTGGCGCCCTTGGCCACGACACTGAAAGAGCTGAACTTGATGTCATCGTTGGGCAGACCCACCATGATGCACGTGCCCCGCACTGCCAGGAAGCTCAAGAACAGCGAGTACGGCATGTTGTTGGCGTCGGCTGTAATCAGCAAGACGTTGACGGAACCAGCGGCAGCCGCGGCCTGTTTATCGTCCGTGTACACGACGAACTCATCGGCACCAAGGTTTCGGACCTCCTGCTCCTTGTTGCCAGAGCGAGAGAAGGCCACGACGGCCGAGGCGCCCATGGCTTTGGCGAACTGAATGGCGAGGTGGCCCAGGCCGCCAACGCCGACAATTCCAACACGGTCACCTGGTTTGATACCAACCTCTTTGAAGGGCTTGAAGACCGTCGTGCCAGCACACATCAACGGTGCTGCCATGTCCGACGGAATGTTTTCCGGAATTTTGATCGCGAACTCGTGCGGCACACGCACGTAGTCGGCGTAGCCGCCGTACGTTATGGCACCATCATTTTTGTATTTGTCACTGTACGTCCAGACGCGGTGCGGGCAGTAGCCATCCTCACCGCTGTCACACACTGAGCATGGTACTGCTGGGTCCTTGTTCAGACACGCCGAGACCAATGCGCCAACACCCACACGGTCGCCGACCTTCAGGTCCTTGACGACGGGGCCGGCCTGCGTCACTTCACCGACAATCTCGTGACCAGCCACACACGGATAAATGGTGTTTCCCAGCCATTGTCGATCGTGTGCAGGTCGGAGCCGCAGATGCCACAGTGCGAGATCTTGATCTCCACGTCACCTTCACCGAGCGTTCGGGACTGGTACTCCCAGGTCTTGGCATCTTCGCTCTTGCCGAAGGAGGCGTAGGCGTGAACGGTTCTCGGGGAAGAAGACATCTTGAAGTGTATGGTGCTTGAACTTGTTGGTTTGCGAGCAAATGGCAGAATGAGCTTTTCTAGTAGATTATCATGTTGATTCAGCAGCTGGCTGAAGGTGGGGCTCTGTTGCGTCAGATTTATTGTTGGTGCATAAAGCATGTGGGTCGGATGTCGCGCATTTCGGTTCTCATAGTTAGTCTTTGATGAGTCTCCAGGGAATGACTCGGAGACTCAGACTGAGCAGACTTCTGCCAAGAAGCCGTGCTGGACGTTTTGTTTAGTGATGTCCCATACTCGCGTTGCCGAAAGGAGGGATAATGGTAATTAGTAAAGCTTGGCATTAATTAAGGCTGCGAGTACTGGTTTATTGCGATGGCTTTCGAGCGAATCGGATGGTTGGCAAACGTTTCGCGGTGGAAGGACACACACACATTACTCAGGCAGAAGTTCCCATTGCGACGCTTGCTAATGGTTCATGTGATGGTTAACTTCGTGGCGCAAGTGTATTCGGTGGCATGTGGTCGTACCGATAACTAGCTGCAAGTTTATATCCGTTCTCGATTCATTTCTCACTCACAATGAGGAAGAACTGAAGAATGCCTGCTGCGAACCGACACTCCTGACTCGCGTTCTTCACCAGATACATGCAGCATCTCGATGGAATGACCAACGTTGTTTGAGTGACTGGCAATGACAGCAAAGTGTGTGCCTCTGGAGGAAGGAGACGGCGAAAATAGCAGCGGAGAAATTCTTCCTGTGGCTGAGATTATTAACCTCTTACTGATCACTGCAATTTAGCCTCGCCACGCTCACACGGTCGCTGACGAACGTCAAGCAATATCTATCCAGAAGGATCATTGGTTAGACAGTCGTTAGCCTAGGTCTCCGTTACTTCAGAACATTTCCGTCCGGCCTGCAGGAACTGTGTGGCCGGCCATGCATGGAGTGCTCAGTAATGTGACAGACCCTGCAGCGTCACTATCGGGACTGGCGGGAGCAGGATTGGGTGCTGTTGTAAACCGCGGCAACTACGCCATCACGTTCGGCTGGATTCGTCTCCATTAACATGGTCGTTTTATGAACTGACGTGGCGCGTCAACCACCGGAAGGTTTTCGCAGGAAAGAAAAACACATCAATCTATTTTCACAATCTAGACTGGGCGACAGGACAGATGGCATGGATGGGCTCGCTTGGATCAGTATCGATCGACCCTTCCTGTTGCTCATGATGTGAACGGGGTAGGTATCCAAATTTGAGCAAATCCCAAGTCAAAACAGACTGTGACACTAGGAAGCAAAAACGGCCAATGTATCTGTAAGCGCGCTCGCCTACGCGATTGCCATGATGACCAGGTAGGTGGACGAGTATGCGAAGCTGAGGCCAGCCACAAGTACGTGGCCTATCCAGCAAAGCTTTGCGCTGCTTGGATTCCTCCGCCCACCTGAAGCTCATTTGCGAATTCGATCCATTCCACTCAAGTCGAACTCCACCAAGCACTACCAAACTACCAGAACAGCCATGTCGACTGCTCCGAGAACCGTGCACGCCTACGCCTGTGCTGGCAAGGGCCAAGAGATCAAGCCCTGGGAGTACCAGTCACGTCCGCTGGGTGCCGAGGACGTGGAGATCAAGATTTCGCACTGCGGCATCTGCGGCTCCGACCTGCACACCATGGACAGCGGCTGGGGTGAGGCCATGTACCCGTGCGTCGTTGGCCACGAGATCGTCGGCGAGGTGACTCTCGCGGGTGAGAAGGTCAAGGACATGAAGGTCGGTGACCGTGTCGGCGTTGGCGCCCAGGTCTGGGCCTGCCTCAACAAGTTCCCCGAAACGCCGTGCAAGGAGTGCGCTAACGGCACCGATGCCTACTGCCGTCACCGCGTCGGCACGTACAACTCCAAGTACCGCCTGACAGACGGAGCCATTTCGTACGGCGGCTACGCCGACTACATCCGTGTGACGCACGAGTACGCCTTCAAGATCCCGGACAACATTCCGTCGGATGTGGCCGCTCCGCTGCTCTGTGCTGGTACGACGGTGTTCACCCCGTTCAAGGAGGTCGGCATCAAGCCCGGTGACCGTGTCGGTATTGTTGGCATTGGTGGTCTGGGCCATCTGGGCATTCAGTTCGCCAAGGCCATGGGCGCTGCTGCCGTCGTGGCCTTCTCCCGTTCTGCGAATAAGGAGCAGGAGGTACGAAACCTTGGCGCTGACGAGTTTGTCGTGTACACGGACGACAAGCAGGCTGCGGATGCCGACGGTTCGGTCGATATCCTGCTGATCACGGCTGACGCCAACAACATGCCGTACTCGCTGTTCTTGAGCTTCCTGGCAGTCCATGGCACGGTAATTATGGTGGGTCTGCCGAACGACGAGATTAAGTTCAAGGCGTTTCCGCTGGTTGGCAAGGGCGCTAACTTCAAGGGAAGCGCCATTGGCAGCATCCAGAACATCAAGGACATGCTGGAGCTTGCGTCGAAGAAGAACGTGCGCCCGGTGATCCAGAAGCTGCCGATGTCCAAGGTGAACGAGGGCATTCAGATGGTGCGCAACGGCACGGTGCGCTACCGCGTCGTCCTGGAGAACTAAGAGCATCGCTCAGTTTATCGCTGCTTGGCGAAGTCTCTGCAGTGAGGCAAGTTCCTTAAGCCTGAAAAATGTACAAAAAGCTCATCAACCCATTAAGCGGCGTACGTTCTTGTCGCGCTGGGCTATCAGTATTCACCCTATGATTATTTTTGATCGCAGGGACGGTATGTGAACAGCGCAACTTGAGACTCAACCACAGTTAGTTAGTGGAGACCACCACACTTGGCTTGATAGGATATTTCCCATTCATGGCTTGATGATGGCGCGCTCACTCACGTCCAAACACCGCTTTGACGCACTTATAACTCGGACCATGACGCTGTATCTTTGCTAATTGCAGGGCCAGCTTCGTTGGTCAGATCAGACCAAGTGTCCTACATCTCCAATACATGTACGGAAGACGTGGAACCTAGGCTACCCATCACACCCCGCCCGAGGATGCAAGCCTGCCAAGTTGACAGTGCCAACGCGGCGCCGTCCACAACTTCTGCCCAGCAACAAGAAGTACAGTATTAATACCTCAGCTGTTTAACAGACTCCACCCCGCGCTTCAAATCCAAGGATCCAGCAGCGTTCACGACAGAATTTGTATAATACCTCGTGGCTTTCGCCACCAACGACAACAAACTCTTAAACCACACCGCCACCATTTTGCATCGTATCCGTCGCATTGCGCTCTTCTTGCGTTCCTCGCCAAGCACCTTGCGCGTCAATGCGAGCCCGTTCTACCGGTACTGCACGTCGTCGCCACACAAACTCGGTTGCGTCAACTTCAACCAGCCGCGTGTTCCCCTAATAGTGGCCCCCACACCCGCCCGCATCCACCGCCTCCGCATTCTTCAACCTGCGCCCAAGAGCTCAAGTCGAGGTCAGGGGTCAAGTTCCAAGAATCAAGGGTCAAGGGTCAAGGGTCAAGTCCAGTCTCCACCTCGCATGCTGTCCGCGCCTCGTCTGCGGCCGCTACTACGCGCCCGCCACGCGCAGCTGCTGCACGCCCCGCCCCGGGAGAAGCTCTTCGACAAGATCCTGGTGGCCAACCGCGGCGAGATCGCCGTGCGCGTCCTGAAGACGTGCCAGAAACTGGGCATCAAGACGGTGGCCGTATACTCGGAGCCGGACGTGGACTCGGTGGCCGTGCGCCTGGCGGACGAGGCCGTGTGCGTGGGGCCGGCGGCCTCCAGCCAGAGCTACCTGAGCATCCCCAAGATCGTGGCCGCTGTGCAGGCTACGGGGGCGCAGGCTGTGCACCCGGGCTACGGCTTCTTGTCGGAGAACAAGGACTTCTGTGAGGCCCTGGAGGCGATTGGCGTGGCCTTCATTGGGCCTGGCCACCAGGCCATCCAGGCCATGGGGGACAAGATCGAGTCCAAGCAGCTGGCCTTGGACGCCGGCGTAAACACGATCCCGGGCTTCCTGGGGAGATCGACACGCCTGATGACGCGGTCAAGGTGGCCCAGGAGATCGGGTACCCGGTCATGATCAAGGCCAGTGCTGGAGGAGGAGGCAAGGGCATGAGAGTCGCCTACAATGACGACGAAGTGAGGATGGGGTACAGGCTCTCGAAGGAGGAGGCGGCCAGCAGCTTTGGAGACGACCGCATGTTTCTGGAAAAGTTCATTGAGGACCCGCGCCACATTGAGATCCAGCTCATTGCGGACTCGCACGGCAACGTCGTGCCGCTGCCCGAGAGAGAGTGCTCCATCCAGCGTCGGAACCAGAAGGTGATTGAAGAGGCGCCGAGCGTGCTGCTGGACCCGGAGACGAGAGCAGCGATGGGAAAGCAGGCGGCAATGCTGGCGAGGAAAGTGGGCTATGTCAGTGCTGGCACTGTGGAGTTCTTGTGTGATAAAAACAAGAACTTCTATTTCCTCGAGATGAACACACGTCTGCAGGTGGAGCACCCTGTGACGGAGCTGATCTCAAAGGTGGACCTGGTGGAGCAGATGATTCGTGTTGCGGCGGGCCATGAGCTGCCCAAGGAGTTGGTGGAGGGGCCTGTAAAGATTCACGGCTGGGCTATGGAGAGTCGTGTGTACGCTGAGGACCCGCTGCGTGGTTTCTTGCCGTCCATTGGTCGTCTGCTCCAGTACGAGGAGCCCGTGCATCTCCCCGGTGTGCGCGTAGACTCAGGTGTGAATGAAGGCAGCGACATCTCGATGTTCTACGACCCCTTGATCTCGAAGCTTATTACGTACGGTAAGGACCGTCATGAGTGTCTGGAGCGCATGAAGATGGCTCTAGACAACTATGTCATCCGTGGCCCAGGCAACAATGTCTCGTTCCTTCAGGACGTTTTCCGCCACCCTCGCTTTGTGAGCGGCAAAATCACAACCAAGTTCATCGACGAGGAGTATCCTGAGGGCTTTCAAGGCGTAGAATTGTCGTCGGCTGAATGCGAAGACCTTGCGGTGGTCGGAGCTATCATGCACATCAAGAAGGCGAATGCAAGCAGTCAAATTTCTGGCCGTATCCAGTCAACAGCTGAAGGTGGCAACGCTTCTTCCGCTTTTTAAATGGAGATGGCCTCGAGCTTATCCCGCATCCAGCTGGAACAGTGCCTCGACTGCGTGTTCCCACTCCCGGACTCTCATCAAAGAATTTAATTGCAATCGCAGAACGCAACAACCTCTCGAGCCTGGGCGATAAGTTGTATGTGAGCATTGATGGCCCATTTGGAGACGCAAAACCCGTCGTTGTCGTCGAACTGGAGGTCGATAACAAGCGACACCGAACGGAAACCGTGACGTTGGCTTTCGTGGAAAACAAGTGGCACGTTGTGGGCAATGTGGACTGGTCGCTGAACAGCCCGCTCTTTAAGGCCTCGTACCTGAAGCAGGATGGCCCAGAGAATGCGCAGTTAGCGTCGCAGATGCTGACAGCGCTGCCCGAAGGGTTCCGACTCCAGTTCCATGGTGCTGTGCACGACGTGGTTGTGCGCAACGATCTTGAGGCAGCCTATGGTCAGCACATGAAGCAGAAGCCCGAGGTCGATACGTCGAACTTGCTGCTGTGCCCGATGCCTGGTATGCTCATCTCTGTTGCTGTAGAGGTCGGCGAGCACGTTGAACTCGGCCAAGAACTGGCAGTCGTGGAAGCCATGAAAATGCAGAACGTGCTTCGGTCCGAGAAGAAGGGTGTCATCAAGAGCATTGTGCGCAATGCTGGCGATTCGCTCAAGGTCGATGAGATTATCCTCGAATACGAATAAGCATTTCAATGATGCACGTAGGCTGCACAGCAATACTTGAAAAAGTATTGCAGTGAGATCTTCACGCCTAAAGCAAATGAAAGACAGAAATACGGTGGAAGCTGTGATAAGTCAACACAAGCTGGAGTTGAACAAACTGGTCCTGCATTGCATGTCTTCTGCGGATCTTTCGCGTGACCCTTTAGCGAGACGCAATCGGATCCAAGTGCCATTCCTGGACAGTGACTCTCAGGCCAGTCGAGCATGCGTCCGTCTTCGTGGGTATCCTTCGTTGTCTTTGTACTTCTAGGCGGGTGTGCCGCAGACTCGTCGGTCTACAAGCTGCACCCCGACTCCAGCTGCACGTCCACACCGACCATCCTTGGCTTTCAAGAATCGTCGGCTTCCTTTTGTTCCGCAATCACCACGTGCACAAGCGTCAACATCGAGGGCGAAGACTTGTACTGGGATCGAGCATGTAACACGGCCGAGTACGACACTCTGGCATCGACTGAATTTGGTAGCAAGCCGTATGTGCTAATGGAGATTTACCAGTCTGGAGGCGGCTGCGAGACGCTCCTCTCCGGTGCAGCCTTCCTGGCTGATGACAGTTGTTTAGTCACTGACAACGGACTTTCAAGCATGAAGGTCACGCTGTACGCGGATGGATCGGCAACACTCGTGACGTACCGAGGGTGACCTGCAGTGGCACAGCCGCAAAAAGCAGCATAGTACCTAGCGCGACACTTACTAGTCACACATGCACCAACGACGCTCTCATGTTCTACTCAAGCAACGCCACCACAACAGCGGCGTCGACGACGGCACCAAGTTCGACTACCGATGGGTCTGATAAGAGCATTTCCACGACAACGTCTGACTCGGCTCCGCGTTCGTTCGGTGACTCGATTCTCCTAGTTGCATCAATCAGTGTGACGTTAGGAATGGTCATCACTTTGCAGTGACTGTTCTGGCTGTAATGGCGATATAATTTGCTTGAAGCAATGTTAAGAATGTTAGCAAACGGAGTGATTGCAGCTAGACAATTGAATGCTACTGAATATACGGTTCATTTTTGTTCATGGGCGATCGATAAAGTGCTCGTTCATTTACTGAGTTTATATCACTCGCATGCGTGCTGCAGGGCACACACCACTTCATTCGGGGCTTTCCATTTGGCAGGACGTAGACATGGGAACTGGAATTCGGGCGTTTCTCGAGAGTGAGGGAACTTGCGTTGGACCATGAGCGCTGCGTGATTGTCAGGGACATTCTTGTGTGCTGCTGCGGACTGTGACCGGCGAAAAGCTCGAAGCTGGTGCTGCACCTTTCGTTGGGCGACGTCACGACACTTGTCGTTTTTGTCGCGAATTCTATCTAGTGCTCGTGGTGTGAAGGAGAAGTACGGCGAGAAACAGTCAACACGGTTGAGTGCAACGAGTTCCACTGATGCTGAATCACCCACAACTGTGTACGCTCGTGTCTGTTGACCCTCGATAAACATCTCAAAACCGAAAAACCCAGCGCTCTCCTCTGTGTGAAATGGCACACGGGAGCGGACAGAGTGAACTTGCTGTTTCCATGAGTGCTTGCCAGACGGCCATCGATGTCGGCGTTCGTACTGGATGTCTACTTCGAGCCTCACTCGACCGGAACGCACAACGTAGAAAGCACCGACTGACTCGCCTTGAGTGTACAGTACTTCTCCTTTCTTGAGCAGCACATCGATCGACACGAGTTCGAAGAAATGGAGCTTGCTCTCTACGCAGTCACGAAACAGCGTCACCTCCGTGTGTAACCAGTTGACAAGGTGCTTTCGCCTACGCGTTTGGCATCTAGCCAATGTTTTGTGGTAGTCTTCCGCCATGATCATGAGTACTTCACACCCAATAACAGGTTGCGATGAAGTAGGCGTCAGCAATCCTGGCGACGGTGAGGCATTTGATAAACTAGCTGGAAATGCAGCCTGCACATCTGCTCCACGTGTGGCGTTCTCGAGCTGAAGCGCAATATCGCCAAATGCCGAGTTCTTAGTGACCGAGGCCACTTTTTCTTCGTCAATTAGAATGTGCACCTCGCCACTCAGGATGAGGTAACATGCGTCTCCAATGTCGCCTTTGCGGAAGACATACTCATGTGGGCCAAACACTCGGTATCGAGCTAGCTTTGCTATTTCTGTGGCTTGGTTTAAGTCCAAGAAAGTGGACATGGACGGAATCTTCATGATCCAGCGGGCGATGCACTGCAATTCAACGATATTGCGCTCACTGGGCTCCTTTGGAACACCTTGCAGTAAAATCTCTTCATCAGTGACCACGCGGTCCGAGAAACGTGGGAAAACACTTGGAAGTCTTTACGCTCGCGGATCCACGCTGGAAAGACTTCGCGGTCTCCATCGACTGAAATTAACGCCGTCGTCGCTGTCATAGAAGCAGACGTTGTTCGAGGCCTTGCATCCTGATTATCTTCCTCCGTAGTGCTACTTTCATTGTCGATATGTTCGGACGATTTTGCACAAGAGGAAGCTTATTCTCCTTTCGCACTATTCGATCACGAGGAGTATTTGATGGGCGGGGCGAGTTCACGGGCACTGTATGGGGTCTCACGATATCAATAAGTGTCGTGTACCCACCTTGCCTGTCACGAGCACTATTTCGCGAACTGATCTCTCGAGGAGAGCTGAGCGCATTTGCAGATGTGTGCAACGCCTTAAGCTCCGATACTCCTGGTGAGTTTTTGGCCATCATTGCTGCGGCGATAGCAGTCGTCGCTCGGGCCGACGCCACCACGAACTTGGTATAGACATAGATTGGGTTCGTTGACTGGGTAATGGGACCACGCGGTGTTCGCTGCTTCTGTTGCTGTTGCTGTGGAGCCGCCATCGTTTGTTTACAATGGACAGACTGGTGAGCGATGGATCAATTACTGCTGAGCGGCATTACGTAAAGTGTAACACCCAGCAAAGAGTACGAAGCAGGCTTCCATGATGTCGTCAGTGGTCCAGCAATCTGATCGACGGCTAAATTTGCGTGCTGGGTTTACTAGCAAGTAGGTCTCGTCCTCAGAGAGGAAGGTGCACACCAGAACTTTCTCAAGGCTCATCTTATTAAATACACACTCACTTTAGCTAAAGATAGGATCCCTTTTCTCATAATACTTCCCTTGTGATGTTAAAGAAGCTCCCAACAAAATCATCTATCTCTGCCTTGTTTCCGCTTGCATTCGAGTGCTGTCGACAAACGCACGAAATTTCGGAAACGTTGGATTCCTTATAGAGAACTTCCACTCACATCACTACCAAATGAAAACAAGGACAGCTTTGTCGCCAAAAGTGTTGCTACTTGTCGGTGTCCAGGCCGGGAACTGTATAACATTAGGAAAAACCTCCAAGGTTTTTCAGTCTCTGGTATTTTGCTACCTCATTTTTGTGACCTCAGCTATAACGTCCCTTTGCAAGAAGCCAGCAAAAAATTGAGTACTCGCACACGACGCGTCAAGATGCTGATGATCTTCTCAGTGGACGCGCGCCATCACGGCGTGGGGCCCGTCAAGTACGCGTGGGACCCTCACGGCAACTACGTGGCGTCTTCGGGCACGTCCGCGTGGCGCACATCTTCGGCCGGCGCGGCAAGCTCGTGGACCAGGTCGTGCCGCCCTCTCCAAGGTGTGACCAACATAAGTTTTGGATACCACGACTTTCATTTCGTAGTATGTTTTTGAAATCTATAACTAACTTTTTCAATGACTTTTTTTTTAGTATGTGTACATTGCTGGAGTGGAGTGAGAACGGAGACATTTTGGCTATTGTGCAGGCCAATTCGTCGGAGCTGGTGCTGTGGGAACCAAAAATTCAAGAGCACCAGCTAGTGGATCTCCCGTGCAAGGACGTGAGCTTCATCAAGTGGTCCAAGTCGCCACACTCCTTACTGGTGAGAAAAAATCTTATTATTTATGAGTATGGGCTGGCGGATATTCTAACGGATGTTGTTTTTATTGAGAAGCTGGCGATCGGCACAAATCGTGGTCAAGTGTACATTTATGATCACGCCACTGGGACTAAAACGCAGGTGTCGAGTAAACATAAGCGCCGTATTGTGTGCGGCGACTGGAATATGGAGGACAAGTTTGCTTTTGGGTCGGAGGACCGACAGATCACCATTTGCTTGCCGAACGGACGCACATTCGACCAGGTCAAGATCAAGGCGTCACCGCAGAGCGTCACGGTAAAGATAAGAACAATTCGACCACATGACTCACGGTGATGGTTTCTGGGCTGAAACGAGCTATCCTGTACAATGCATTTTAGTTTGGAGGCAAGACGGAAGACAAAGACGCCATCCTGTCGGTCAATATGGGCGGGAAAACGATATTGCTCTACGATTTGAATGAGCGCGAGAATGCGCTGGAGCTGGCCTTCCAGGCGCGCTACGGTAATATTGTATCGTACCAGTGGTTCGGGAACGGCTACATCATCGCTGGTTTCTCTTCGGGCTACGTCGTGATTATCTCGACTCATTTGAATGAGATCGGGCAGGAGCAGTACTGCGCCAAATTCCACGAGCATTCGTTGCGTGAGATTGTGTACAATGAAGCCAACGGCACCGTGGCTACTTGTGGAGATAACTGCATCAAGGTGGTGCGCATGAGTGACTGGAAGGAAATTGCCGTGGAATACTTGGACAGCGAACCAACGGCACCATCTTCGTCTTCGTCTTCTGTCTCGACCGCCTCTTTATCAGGAAATATGTCCGGAGCGTCTCCTCCAACGTCGTCTTCTATGCTTGCGGATCTTTCAGGGCCGTCAAGCTCTGGTAGTGGCTCGATGCAGGCGCCGTCGCTGTGCTTTGAGGACCTGCAGTGGACGCCCGATGGACGCATCCTGAGCGTTAGTGCGCACAACGGCTGCTTGCACAACTTCATGATTCTCAGCTCTGCACTACGGTCTTCATTATTCGACCTCGATTCTCCGTTTGCGGCCGTGCTCAAGCCAATTGCACCCTGGACCATGCTGTTTACCATGGCCTTTATGGTATTTGCCGTGCTGCTCGTGATCAGCATGCAGTTCCAAGTTTCGTGCCTAGATGTTATCCGTGCCATGACCGGCTTCGTCGAGGGAATTTGAGGTATCGCAGATATAGTCCTCAGGTTAGCGATATACAACACGCTCAGCATTCCGACAATAACGTTAGCTACTGCAGCGCATTCCACAGACAACAAAGTTGCGCTATCCGTATGAAACAAAAGAAGCGAGCAAAGTAAAAACGACACGTATCTATCGATATGGCAATACAAGAGGCCGAGAATACAATGACTAGCAGTCAGTTTTGAGCTGTTCTTTGGATGCACACTGATGCAGCCCTTCTTGTTTCCTTCTACAGTTCCTCCATTTTTATCCCACGACTATCGCATCGAAGCAGGTAAGCGTCACGTGAAACTGCCCGCGTGTCGACAACTTATCCAATGTTCTGGATACCTGTAAGCTGCAGCAAGTAGCCAATGATCCACTCACATCCGGCTGCAATGCTGCCGTATATTATAGCGTCATTGAGCCTCCAGCCTTGACCCAGTTCTGCTCTATGAAGCTGCCCTTCACCGCACCCAACATAAACAATGTCAACACCGTGAGGAAGCACAACACGCACAGCGTGGTGTCACGAAACATTTTAAAGCATGGGGGAGGGGTCGGGCTTTTTCAATGCCACCAACGGAAGCTTTCCATTCTTTCAAAAAATGTATGTTTTCCATACCGAGTCGGATGCATTGCATGTCCACCGGATGTATCCCCCGACCAGAACGAGCAAAGCGAGTGTGTCTGTCCGTGGTATGTTTGTCCACTAAAAGACCGTTAGAAGGCATTTTTAGCCCGAACAGCATGGTCGGGGTGGCGGCTTTGCACGGACAATCAGTTCCCACGGGCATACTGCCTACGATACTGCATGCGTATTTTTGCGGGTTAGCGGTCGCGAAAAATCATAAAACCTGCGCTATTGCATCGCACTTTAGCCGAGCGCGGTCCATGCCCCTTATTCACACACACATCAAGCAGCGGGACGACGCGAGCGAAGACCGGAGCGAATTTCTCGGCGGACAGCGCGCGCGGGACGACAAGGCCAAGGCAGCTATCGTACGTAACTGTACTCAATAAATATACAAAATTTGACGGTTTCGGGAGTTCCGCCTGTTGGGAGAACTGGTACCTTCAGGGCAGTCAAGGGGTATTTGTATGGGATTAGGGGCGGGCTGTTGCTCAATTGTGGGTCAAAGGGGGCCCATTTTGAGAGCCCGGGAATGTTGTAGTGGGTGCCATGCCACGACCATGTAGTCGAGACACCCCCGCGGCGCGCAGATGCCAGTCAGTTCGCCCTGAATCTACAACATTGCCGATTTGCATGTTCGCCGGGTTTGGTTACTCGGTGTTGATTGCTTTTGGTACTGTAGATCCCATAATTTATTTCCATTATTTACCTAAATGACCAGTACTGCTATGAGGCTCCCTAGCTGATCGGTACGAAGATGGTCGCAATTAAGAATGTTTTTAAACGCTCTGTTAGGTTAAAAAGACTGCAGCTGGCACCCGCCGCTGTCCCATTCTAACAAATCCTGCCGCATATGAGCTCTATTGAGCTCGACGCTGATGGTGCCCACGTTCGCCCGCCAGCGGCGTGGGAAGCGTCATAACCAATCCGGGATCAGGGGCAGCACAAACGGCGATAAAAGCCGGCTTTGCCGGGCTGTCTGCCTCTCCCCGGACCCAGTCGTCCCAACTGTGACCGGCCCTTCGGACAGAGACGTCCGTTCGGTGCTTCTGTGTCAGCGGCAGGTACCACACACCTAATAACGGGTTATTTTAGCAAATGGAGGGACTTTGGCCAGTAGCAAGGGATTTGCGTGCCCTGGTCGAAGAATTGCCATTATTACATTGAGGTAGCGCGGAATATTGGCCGGCTTCGGTGCGAGCTTGGTTTATGCGATCCTTCGACGTCTATGATGCCTGTGGACGGCCGACAACTACATAAGCCCCAAAAATCTGATCCATTACCCCTTAAAAACCGAAATGGTTAATTGTCTGAGGTGAATAACCCAGACATAGAGCTGACGCTACACCACGGTCACCAAAGGAAGTGACACACAAAAAGAAAACATAACGTGGATAGCTGTCGCTTTAGCACACAAAGGTCCGCCGCAGTGTCTCCAAAGGAATTGAGACGCTGCTAATAAGGCGGACGTGCTCTAAGGTGGTAAAAGCGGAGGTGAGGGCACGAAAAAGAAAAAAATATCGGTTCCGAAACAGGCTAATGAGGTGTCTTACCGTCGCGTAGACTGCAGTTTGTACTTGAGCTGGCTGGTAGATCGGACTGTCTTGGAGTGATTTGGAAGGTTTTCACAGGGTGTGCAAGGGTGTACGAGGTGGAGTGCTACTGGCTGGCTGTTCTTCTTGCTTTACCCGTTTACTATGTATCCGCGCACTAATTACATAGCTCATCATTTGCTGCAGACCACAGTCTAATGTTAACAAAAACGTCTCTTTCCCTGTGGCTGCAGTGACTATGGCTCCCCGGAAAAGAAAGTTCCAGAGTTTGGAAGAGATTGACGTTGCGTACGCGACGCCAGAGGAGGCCGAGACCTCTGTTGCTAAACGCAGAAGGAGAGCAAATTGCAGTTCAGCGAAGACTCGATTTCGTCGAAGCGTTGCACAAGATCAAAGCCGCATTGTGCTACTGCTAACGCAGCTACTGCATTGGAGATGCTTACAATTTCTGCTCCGCGGCAACCGGTATCTACATCGGCCAATCAACCCGACACACACGAGTTACGTTTGGAAACAGATCGGCTTCGTGCTGCTAATCGCCGAACGGCGCGCACGGCCAGTCAGGTGGAAGCTGCTCTGGAGGCGGCTCGCACCCGTCAAACGCAGCGACGTGCTCGCATGAGTCCGGCCGAGCGTGCAGCGGCACGTGAGAAAAATCGACTTCGCGTGGCAGCGAAGCGCAGGCGTGATCGAGCCACCCAGGAAGCTCATCAGCTTGCTGAACAACAGCGACGTGCACATCATACCGAACAAGAGCGGATTACCGATCGCGAACATAATACAGCATCCCGGGCTCAGCAGCGCGATGTGCTAACGATCGGAGAGCGCCAACACCAACTGGAGCGAGATGCAACACGTGCAGCGAGTCATCGTGCTGTCATTCCTGCAGCCGAACGCCAGGACGAGCGTGAACGTAACGCTGCGGATGTCACGAGTTCGAGCAGCTTTGACAGAAGAAGACCGTGAGCAACTGCGTGAAGCAGCGCGGTACCGACGTCGCGCAAAACAGTACAAGAAAGCCTACGGGAACCATGAAGGTTTCGATCCAAAATCGGTAACTGGCACTGACATCGCTAACGACAGACACTACGTATCGCGATACAGGTCTACGGACTCTGACGAGGAAAGAACGTGTCCCTGTTGCGAGGCATGGAAGTTTCCAGGCGAATCACCACATAGCTGCTGTGGAGCGGGTAAAGCTCGATTGCCGAATCGACGCGATCCACCTCTCCAGATCCAGCTTCTGTTTGATGATCGTGACTTCATGAAGATGATTCGGGCGTACAACAATGTGTTCGCTTTTACGTCTATGGGTGCAACGCCCTCTGCACCTCTCAACGTGGATGAGGCCGTGACCAGAACGAGTGGGGTTACAACTTTCGCGTGATGGGAACAGTTTGCCATCGGATGGGCTCGCTTCTACCGCCGTCGAATTGTAACCCAATGTTCGCGCAAATCTACATGAATGACCCCACAGCAGCTGCACGCGTCGACAGCAGAATGTGAATGACGGACGGGCTCGACAGACAGATCATTGCTAAGCTCGAGGACATCATGGCAGCTCACAACCCGTACGCCCAGCAATTTATGAATGCCCGGGAAATTCTTCTAACGCGTCAACACGCAGCACGGGAAACAGCTGCCGCTGCGCGACTACGACGCAGCGAGCAAGAACGGAAGCAAGAAGACGACGTGCACGAACCACTACTACCGCCTGAAGCTGACATGGTACTGCGCTTCATACGGATAGGCGTGCTAACCGAGGCACCCACAACACTCCCACAGCATCGGAGGTTGCGGCGGTCATCATCGATGCGAACGCAGCTCATCACCGTGGCATCATTCTCTACAGCAAGGCCAATGGGTTCAAAAACGTATCTTCGAGAGTAGCGAGCACTATGACCCGTTCCAGTACCCACTCTTCCATCTGTATGGGGAACCTGGATGGACGTACACTTCACCAGATCAAGACGTGATTGATGACGTACTGGAAGGACCAGACCGAAGCAACATGGCTGATGATGAGGATGACATTGACCGCTCAGACATCGCCAGTGTGTCTCTGCGTCAGTTCGCGGCGTATCAACTCCACGATAGAACGAACAGTCACTCTCTACTATTGCGTGGCGGGCGTCTCACGCAGCAGTACTGTGTGGACCAGTGGGCGAAATTAGAACAGCAGCGTCTTCGATACATCCAAAATAATCAGCTAGAGCTGCGGATGGACACGCTTCAAGGACTAACGGATGCCTTCAGGGGTGAAAATGTGAACTTGCAGCACCAAGAGGTGGTGAGGAATGTGCCCTACACGCGCGTGGAATAGCTGCCGTAATTCAGGATCGACAGCAACGTCGGGAAAGGGCTGATGCCTCGAGTCTCTCTGCTAGGGCGATGTGATCCACCCCATCCAGGCTCGGTTGTTCCGTGGGTTGCTAGTGCCTTTCGTAACGTAGCACAAAGACTGCAGAGTGCTGGTTGCCTCGGTTTTCGCTAGCAAAAGTTCAGTTTGCGGGAGCTCTGGTACTGTGTGAATTGCTAGTATCTTCCGGCTGCCCCGAAAGTTAATTGCTACTGAGCTCGATGACATAACTGGCTTGGTCGCCGTCATAATGTCCTCTTTGTTTTTTTCGATGCCTTCAATTTGGCGGCTCCAAGCCCGTCCTCTGACTCAAAATCTAGGTTTCTGCTTGACGCTGCGTTGACATCATTGGCTCCCGGCCCTCCTTCCACGTTACCTCCCTTTGTTCATCCCTAGCGCGTGAGCTGCCTCGACCTGTCCTTCTGGAGATGTAAGCACTCCACTTTACGGCTTATTTTAGTCTTCCACTGTTGCTCCGCTCGTTCTCCGCTCTCGTTTTGTGCGTGCGCTCCGGTCGCACACAGAATAATTCTAGCGTCTGCTCCCTTAGTTTGGTGTTCGTTCACTTGCTCTTTGAGCCGATTCCGTGCGGCGTCTTTCAGCGCCTCAATTCTAGTGGAGATTGGTAGGCCACCTCCAACCCTGCGGTGTCCTGTTCTGTGACTACTAGACATCCCTGGCCATTTAACCTTGCTTGGGCTTTGCTGCATTTTCTGTCATAATGACCAGTGTCTCCTCAGGCAAGACACTGCCGCTGTCTTTGCATATTGGGTGCCGCACAATAATCCATTACTCAAACCAATTGAACCTCACTGCCCATGCGTTAGGAGCTGGTCGCGAGCACTCTCCAAATGGAGAACGTGCCAACAGAATAATATTTTTCTCTCTGATTGGCTGTTCGTATATTTCTCGACAATGTAACTAGAGAGAAATATCAGCTTTTCTATCCACCTCCCGAGGGTGGAGAGCTTCCGAAAAGCAAGAGAAAGCAAAAACTAGTCGCAATGGCCACAATGTAAGGCGATATCGCTGATGCCCTCGTGGGGTGGCAGCCCTAGCCGGAGAGGTAGTTGTAATAGCGGCTAGTAGCCAACACTATGCCAAGCCGAAACAGAGGTGCACAGTTAGCATCTTTCGCTTTGATGCTTTACTTCGCGAAGCATCGAACGAAGCTTGGTTTCCAGACAATCACCAATGCTCGCGGTCATCGGTCCTAGAGATCGCGTGCTTCCTGAGGCTACGCTGCGTTCTCTTTGCTGATGCTTTAGCCAAGAAGCATTCCTACGAGAAGAAGGTGGCTGCGGCGCTCTACTTCTTCGCGTCTTCTGGTGGCTACCGTGATACAGCGGGAACTATGGCAAGAGCTACGTCATCGACATAGTAGATAAGGTGGCTCGAGTTCTTTACAGTGCAGCGAGCGATGTTACGTACTTCCCGCGAGATGAGCTCAGTTGGGGGAGCGTTGAGCATCACTTCGCGGTGGGGCGCCGTGGATACCACGGCATGGTCGGTGCAGTGGACGGAACGCTGGTCGCTATTGACCGACCAGATAATTATGAGGATTCAACTGCCAAAATGCATATCCTGCTCTCAACATACAAGCTGTAGTGACGGTAGACAAGAGGTTCATGAACGTGGTATTTCGCCCAGGCTCCTGGCCCGACAGCAAGTGCTGGAAACTAAGTACACTTGGCCGCCACACCGCTGCTATAATTCCTGCTGAAACACACGTTTTTGGTGATTTGGGGCTACGTCTTGCTGCCGTATTTGATGGTGTCGTACGTTTCGCGAAGAGGGCGGTGAGCTCGACCACAAGCAGGGAAAGTTTAATTTTCTTCACCCCAGTACCCACATGGCAGTAAAATGTACGTTTATCGAAAGGCTGCTTTCAGATGCTGCAGACCGTGATGTATTAGAAATTGCTGACGAAAACGAAGCATGTAGTCGTGGCTTCAATGGTGCTGCACAATTTAATGTTAGCCCTGTATGACGATACACCGATAACGCATTTGTTGAACCTCGCAACGACGGAGAATATCTGCTAGATGAAGATGAAGCAACACCAACTGAGTGCTGGAATGCTGCGAGCCATAGGAAAACTGAAGAGAAGTTCAATAGCAGACGCTATTTGCTCTTAAATTGAACGTTATGAACATCTTGTGTTTCTAATGGCGCACGGTTTTGCTAATTCATCTACGCATTGGTATGTAAAGTCGCCGTGTCGGCAACGGATGGAAAACAAGTTGGACGAGCATTTCAGTCTGAGTGCGGACGCTCTGATTGACTGGCTGAGCCGCTTCAAAATTACATTGCTAGCCTCATCATGTTGGGTGGTGCTTGGTGTTTGAGAAGCCTTGAATGCATCCGCAATTTCCATCATGCGATCGTGCTCTGCGATCATCCCCTCGGTTAGCGTCACAGACTTGATGGCCGGTCACCCCGCCAACCTTGGTGTCTCTCGTGCAACGCCGCGGTGTGGCCGTTGGCGTCTTGCCAGATTCCACACCAAGATCGTCATCGTGGTCTTCGAGGGTTTCTTCATTGTCGCCATCAGGCGCGTGATCCTGGTCGCGGCCGTGGGCTGCTGCCACGCAACCTGCATCACTCGAATAAAACGACTCGCTTTGCATACCTGACAGGTCAGACCAGGCGTCACGCATTGTGTCGTAGCATAACAGTTCCTGGAGTGGCACCTCCGTCCTGTTTCTGATGCTATGTAAGGCAACGCGATACGAAGTATATTGCTTGTTATGTATGTGACCTATCAACGCACCAATAACACAACAATTGATAGTCAGCACAGCGCCTAGCAAAATTACATCGCAATGCACCGCTTGATACTTCAACACTGCACTCAATAGGCTTGATTACCATACCACTCATACGATAAATTCCGATGCAACCAAAATCCGTGCTTGCATCAATTGAGCTAAAGTTTTCAATCCTTGAAACCTGCCTGGATCGCACCTTCGGCAGCACCTTCGCTGCATGCGCCGTCCATGCGAACGTTTCAGGTGAGGCATCTTCCTGGGACGGGAGCTGGGGATCAAAAGGTGCGAGCTCAAGCTGTCTGGCAGGATGGAAGGGGGGAGGACAGCCAATGCTTACGATCTGGAGGACCTCGGGTGCCTGCCACCAACGCTAGAGCAGGCGAAGATGCTACGCCGCTAGGACCTGGATATGTTGAGCCCACGGGTGGCAGACATTGGCAGCGCTGAGAGCGGCGACCCCGGTTCTCGATCATCGACCTCGATGGCAAAAGCGAAAATGACATCTTGGCTATAAAAGCATAGGCCTGCCGTCTGATTGGCTACCAATGATAGGTATGGATAATCGATATGGCTGTAGAAGGAGAGTGACGCGACCGCAGCTGGAGAGTATCTCCAGCTTTCTTTTCTGGTGGAGAACGGCCAGCCCCTTTGAGGTGCGTGAGCGCGGACCGCATAAATCAATCCTCCAGATTGCATGGGATGGCCACCATATTTTTAGGTAAGTGTGTAGTCTTCCGATACCAATGAAGCAGGGCACGTAGCTACGTAGAACCTCGCCGATGATGTGAGTTCTGCTGCTTCCTGTTGCTGTCATCGTCATATATAGGCCGATCCGTTCGCAGCGATGTGCACGTTCTGCTGTTTGTGCAGCCGTTTTCTAAAGTGCACTGGAATATCGACCGCTCATCCGCCCCCTTAGCTGTCCCAAGACGGCCGGGAATCTTCCGCAGACGATTGTTCCTTCCAATAGTACTTGCACTACCGCCCATTCATCTTCTGTACCCTTCAGTAGTTTCTTTACGCATGTGCGTTGCTCACATATTTTCCTTAGACGTTCACATCGGCTTCTCCGTACTTGGGCTTGTCCAACATAAAGAGTTCGAATGTCTGCTCCTCTTGCACACTCGTTTGAGTGCCTGATACTTTCTCATCCCAGTTTTCTAGTACCGGGGCGTCCTTGACGCGGAGACGTCCTTTGAACTTGTCCGTCGCGTATCTTAGAGTTTCTTGTGAAGTGTATACTCTTCACCGTAATACTAAGACATGGTTTTCCAACGCGCTGTAGCCCTAAGCTTCCGTTATCACTACGTACTCGAACAGGTTGATCATCTTCAATTGCTCCTTGCGCGTCAACTTGGGAAATTAACTGCCGCTTGAGGGAATGCCACTGCTCGGATCTCAAAACTGTCAAACACCCATCTGAACATGTCTTGGATGGCAGTTAGCCATGCATCTCTCCTAGATTCTTTCATTCGCGTTGTCTTCAGCTCTATAGAGAGGGCTCGCGCCATACTTCTGGAAAGCTCGTGGGCCGCACTTGTGGAATAGGTGTCCCCTCTGCTGCTGCTTCCGCTTGGTGGTCTGTGATAAGGACACAGCTACCCGCTTGTCTATCACCTGTACATCTTTGTTTGTGCCAGAAATCTGGTATGTCTCAACAATTGAGTCCCCTCGTCTCCATTCCGTCTCTTCGGCTTGTCTTGGGTAGTCTCGTGTGCCCCGTCATCCTTGTTCTCTTAGCCTTCCACTTGAACGGACGTTGGATCCGCTCACTTTCTCCAACGTCTAGGTGTTTCGAGCTCTCTCGGACTGGTGGTCGTGGTGGTTTGCCTCCAGGCTCTGGCGGGAGGGATCTTATTTTCCCCCTCCATGAGTTGGTGCAAACCTCTTAATTTCACTAAGCAACGACTCTTGCCCCCCTTCTGCGTATGTTGATTATCCTCCGAAACCATTAGCCAGTACGCCGGGCTACTGAAGGACTTGACGCCAAATCGGAAGAGGCGGTAGGGATCCAGCCGAGTAGACGACGAGGTGCAATCACAAGAACAACCTGCTCAAAACCTGGTCGAAATGGGTATTTGGGCTCGATCGCTCTTGAGTGGGCGGAGGTCAACTCAAGGAGACCACCAAGCAATATCAATATAGGGTATCCACGAGAAGCGCAAGTTAGACACCGACTACAAAAGAAACTAGAACACCAAGCTCTCAAGGGTTCTTGTTCTGGAGCCATATTATCAGCCAACGTAGTACTGATGAAGACTCTATAGTTATTTGAATAGCATAAACCAAAATGACAATTTTCTTTAACCACCACCACCATCTTGAGTGGGCGGGCTTCCGTCCGCATCTTTCCAACATTTTGTTTTGTACCGCAGCAAACAGGCTAAAAGCAAAAAGCAGGCATCCATTGACCGACGTCGCATTTTTCCACCAATCAAATCGCCTTCCTTGTTGCATTGGACAAAATACATACTACTGATAGAGTGTCGCATAAATTTTTCATAGCAAACACTTGATCGTGTCTTGTGTCAATTCCCCAACGGCGACCTCGGCGACGATGGCGATGGAGGCTCAGCCGTCGACGCTTCTTGGAGCGCTCTGGCCCTGCGGGTTCTACCTGCTGTGCTCACTGACCATGAACCTGCTGACCAAGGCGTTGGTGACCTCCTTTCAGTGGCACGCCGTGTACACGCTGGGCGCCATCCAAAGCTCCTTCACGCTCGCGAGTCTGTCGCTGCTGGCAGCGACCCAGTGTCTCGTCCGCTTCGTCACAGGAGAGAAGCAGGTGCCGACCACCGAGAAGCCGATGAGAAGAGGGCGATGTGAGTGGAGCTACGTGCTGCGGGTGCTGCTGCCCCTGATGGGGCTCCATGTGAGCAACATGCTGCTCGGATTCGCGAGTCTACGCGTCGTGAACCTCCCAATGTGCGTTGCGAGACGGAGAGTGCTGGTTTGCGCCGGATTTGCAGGGCTAATGGCAGGTTGTCTGGTGGTTGTGGCTGGTACGCTGCTGGCAGGTATTTGGTCATCCGACGCTTGACCACCATCACCGTCATGCTGATCGAGTGGCTTGTGCTGCACAAGGTACAGACGGAGCTTTGTGTTTTGCAAGTGGGGTTTTGATTAAGGTTTTGATTCTCTGGTGTGCTCTCTGGTTTGTAGACCATTTCCAATTCGATCAAAGTGGCGCTTCTCGGTGCGCCTCCTCGTTCATTGACGCCTTCGGATATTGTTGTGGCTGACGTGTTCTGATTGTATTCGGGGTGTCTCTTGGGCTGTAAAGTGAGCACTGCTGGTAGCTTGATTGCCGGCACTACGGACATGATGTCCGACGTGCGTGGAGGATATTCACTGGTGCTGCTGCAGAACCTCTGCACGGCGATGTCACTTGCGTTTTCCAAGGAAAGCGCGTTGAGTCCACGCCAGCTCGTGCTGCTAAACAGCACAGCGGGTGCAGTGTGCTGCTCCGTGCTTGGGTATGTGTTTGAGCGTGACGAAGTGGCGGCCTTTCCGTACTTAAACGATCCGCGCTTTATCGCGGGAATGGTGGTCATGTGCAGCATGTGCGTGCTGTACCAGTTCTCCGTGCAGCTCTGCACCCTCCGCACGTCCGCACTCACGACAACAGTGACTGGCAACATCAAAGACTTGTTTGCTACCGTTGGTGGCTATCTACTATTCCCTGACGCGCCGTTACGGGCTGACAACATTGTTGGGGTGGCCCTGTCCTTCATCGGTTCATACTCATTCTCGTACATTCGCTACCGCGCATTGGTGAGGCCGTCACCGTCGCAACCACAGCAGCATTCAAAGCAACTTTGATCTTGCAGGGCTCACCGATAGATAGATAATAGAACGTTGTGCTGCTGACACGCTGCCGTTTATTCATTACTTGGCACTGCATCAAACCAAATAAATCATTTACTCCGCCGAGCTCTGCGAGCTGACCTCAAAGTGGCTGTCTGTATCGTCGTAGCTATGGTCAAGCGGCGATACATCTGTGCATTAGCAGCAGTATCAGTTAGCATTGCACGACAAATAACACTCGCAAGGGAACACTTACAGTCTTCACGCTGAGACGATGTCTGGGAGACACGGTCTTCTTCATCATTGACATCCGCCAACGACACGCTGTCGAAGTCGAAGTCCACGCTGGAGCTGTCCAGCAGCTGATCTGGAGGCAAGGACTGCACTCGACGAGGACCAGCCTTCGCTCGTCTTGCGATAGGTGGGAGTTGGTGGTTCACAGGAAAAAGTTGCTGATGCATTCGCTGAGGTTGCTGTTGAGCTTCTCCTTCGCGCTGGCTTTCCAAATAAGCCTTGAACTGCCGAGACGCTGTCGGAGGTGGCGTCCGACTGAAATTCATCTGAGCAGGGAGGTTTTTGGCATCGGCCTGGTCGCCTGCCATCCACGACTTACGCCTCTCATCTAGAGCCCACGCGGCCCGCCTGTTTCCCTTTTCCACTGCCGCTGCAAAGCCTGGCATGCTCCCCATTACATCCGAAAAGGTGGCCTCCGGGCTGGGTGGTGGCACATGCGACTCCCAGTCCGTGTAGCTTGTTAAAGGCTGGCTTGCTCTCCAGACCGCAGCCTGGCGGATAGCCTTCGATAACGAGCGCATAAGCCTGGCGTTATCGCTTGTGCCGGCCGTATGCTCTTCAATCTCGTTCAAGAATACACGCTTGTGGGCGGCTACACGCGTAGGTGTAGCCTGTCCTTGCCCTTGCTGTGGGTTCAACGGCGAGGCTTGTCCTGATGTAGACGCATGGTCCCGCGTGTGCGTACTGAGCAGACTCCCCACAAGCGTGGTTTCCTCATCATCGTCCTCTTCTTCTCCATTCCTCTCGTCATCCGCCTCACGACCTGGATCTTCCTCGTCTTCTTCTTCACTGCTGGATGAGTCCTCACCTTGGTGAGGGTCAGGCACGCCAAAAGTATCCGTGGTCTGCTCAGCAAGAAGTCGACGCAACAGCAATCGCTTCGATACTTTCTGTTTGAGAAGCGGACGCATGGCCTTCCGCACACCTTTACTTGACCAGGCCTTCTTAATAGAGTTCTCATGCTCGCGTGAAAGCATGACAAATTTGCCAATCTTATCGTCGACGAGCTTTTCGCCGCGGTCCAACTTGCGTAGTACGCGGACCAACGTGCTCTGGATAGTGGCAATACTGCGGTCCACGTTGGTGTTGTCGATCTTGGGGATGAGGTACCGATCCGCGTGCTTGCAAAGATGGCGCTGGATAATGCGGATGTTGTCGAAATGCTTGATGTACTTGTTCTCCTGCGGGTCGATCGTCATGTGGCGAGCGCGCACAGCGAAACGTTCGCGGTGCTTGTTCTCGTTGCTGATGTAAATCACAAACGGCACGCACGTCGGGTGCCGTTTCACGAGCGTCAGCAAATCGTCCGTGTTCAAGTGCACTCCTTCCACCACGAGCGACTGCTTGCGCTCTTCAAACATGGTCAGCACGCGGTCCAGCTTCTCCAGCACCAGTTCGGATTGCATCTTGTACCCTCGCAGCACCATTTTCTTGTGCAGTCTCGTGGCCGACATGTCCTCTCGTCCTGCCTGAATCTCCGCCACCACCTCAGATGTCAAAGCGTCTCCCGCCTGGTACGTCGACACGAACGCACACGGGCTCTCCTCCTTCGACGTGAAGGACCTCAGCACATGCCTCACCGAGTCCGTCGGCAGCACCGTCGTGAGTCGCAACCTCGCCGCTAGTAACGACGCCAGCGTCGACTTGCCGGTACCAGACGTCCCTCCTAACAGCACCGCGAAGGACTGGTTCCTCTGCGTGATCTCCTTTGCCACTTCAAAATCCAGCAAGTGGTGGGGCTTCACATAGTCCAGACCCGCCAGTGACGAGTAGATGCATTGGTGCAGAATGTGCCAGGGCAGTGCTACTGGCAGCAGCTGGTGCTCCTCCTCTCTTCGTCGCTGTTGTTGCTCAGTAGAGAGCCGCTGCTGCTGCAGCTGGCCAGGCGAGTCCCTCGGTCCACGTGCTTCTGGAACACGGCAAAGACCTCTTGGGTCACGGCGACCGCGTCCTTGGGCCGGCAGCCCATGAGCATGAGCGTCTCCTGCAGGCGGTAGCGCGTGAAGCTCTCGCGCTGGCCCTGGCGCCGCACGTGCAGCAGCTCCATGGGGTCGGAGCCGTCCGCCTCGGTCTCCACGGCGTCCATGGGCGCCCGACTCGCTGCGGATCTCGACCTCAAAGCGGACACGAACGGCGGGCGGGACTCGAAGGCGGGGGCGTGGCTCGGCACCTTGGCGGGGCGTTTCCCAATAAAAAATGGAAATGGTGGCCTGAGCAATCCACGGGACGCGTCACCGGGCCGACGCGTTGGGAATGTATGCGTCAGACTTACAGCGGGAATAGCGGGCAGAGACAGGAAGGCGTCCCATGCCAACCTGACAGAAACTTTGGAGGGCCCTCGTCAGAGATTGGTAGAAAAAAGACAATCAGCTGCGATGAGCCTTTCAGACAATCCTCTTCTTAGTGATAGCGTCGGGAAGAGGCTATTTATCACTAGCAAGAGGTATCACTATCAAGAATTGTACCATGTAAGAGGTACAATTGACGACATCGTGGGCCAGCTTACTGGCCGAAGCTCATTATGAAGCTCACACGATGCCATCGCCCACCAAGCCATACCCGCATCAGGCTCACCAAGGCCCAGCGGCTGCAAATTTGTCGTACTATCCCCCTGCCAATCAAAGCCATCTTGTCCGCTGGGCTCAGAAGACATTCCAACTTGCACGCCTTCATTTCCAGGCTGTGATTTGAGCTGACGTTTAGAAGGACAGTATTGAGTGTAGTAACGAGTAGGAGGAAGACCTGCAAGAGATAGCTGATACGGTGGTGAGAGCCGCAGACCTTACTGACGAGAAAAACACTTCCGATTTGGCATCGAGACCCCCAATAGCCCAGCGTACTGGCTCGAGAAAAACACTTCCGATTTGGCATCGAGACCCCCAATAGCCCAGCGTACTGGCTCGATCGGAGGAGGAACTACGTACGCAGAAGGCGAGACAAGCAGACTCGCATAGTAAACTCAAGAGGTTTGCACCAACTCATGGAGGGGGAAAACGTCACCCTTCCCACCGGAGCCCGGTGGCAAGCCTCCTCGCCCACCAGCCCGACAGGGGCAGATGGCTGGGGTTTCCGGGAAGACTGGCAACAGTCAACGGCAATCGGATGCAGTAATGGAAGGCAGCCTGAAGGAAGCAGAGGGAGAACGTGACGGGACCTGACGGGCCGAAAGGAGATTGGCAAAGAAGGCATAACCGAAGAGGCACGGGGGCCGCCGAAGGACGAAGCCACGACAACGAAGGAAATGCAGTCGGGAGCACAGACCCCGGCCACGCAGAGAAACCATCCCAGGGGCAGACGACGGACGAAGCAACGGCAGAGAAGGAGTTGCAAACGGGAACACAGGCTCCCGTCCACGCAAGGCCGAAGAGCTCCCCAGAGACGATGGCCCAGGCCCTCATAATGGAGCTGCACTCAACGCAGATGAAAGAGTCCAGACGAGAGACCTGGCTGACTGTCATTCAAGACATGTTTGGTTGTGTCTATGACAGTCTGGAGATCAAGGCGGTGACTATTCCGGCAGCTGCGAGGCACTTCCCGCAGTTAACGCACAAAGAGAAGTTGAAGATGCTCGACCTCTTTGAGTATGTTACAATTCAGCGTAAGCTGGACTACAGGGCATGGGAGCAGCATGTTATAGCTCTATGCCGAAGGGTCTACACGTCACGAGAATCACTTGGTTATGCAACGGACAAGCTAAAGGTTGTCTTAGAGTGCGCGACGCACCAGTTTTAATGAATTGGGCGAAAAAGGTTGCAGGCCCTACGGCCAACGCGGCGGCTGAGACGAAGTTCGAACTCTTCAGGTTCGATACGTCCAAGTACGATGCTGAGGAAGTCGAAAAGCTAAGAAGAGTGTGTGAGAAACGCACGCGAGGAATGGCGTTACGAGAAGGAACGGAGGAGGAATGGGAAGTGGTACAAGACTTAGTGGAAGGCACCATAGCATGCAGACAGCTAACAGCCTTTCTCAGGCAGCTCATGGGGATGGATGACCGCATCAGACTGCAAGGAACGCTCAGAGCTCAGGTAGAAGGACATCTCAAATTCCAGCTCGATGGCGAGCCACCGATCCCAGTTGCGTTTCAAACAACGGACGGCATACTTGACACGATCAAGGTGACGGCTGAGGGGCGAAAAATGCTGACACGTCAACTAGTGGAAATGGTTAACGCTATCAAAACGGCCAGTTTTAATAGCGTCACCAACACGGTGCACCTATTCTTCTTCACACGTGCAGCGGCTGCTCGATATGGAGATATGGTTATTCCCTTTCGAAGACAACTGCACAAAGTGGTAAACGTCCATGCAACTACCCCGGTACGGGTAATGTGTGGAGACGTCAGCAGGGCGAAGAAAGTGAGCAAGCTTCTTTGGCGAGAACGTATGTTCTCACGCATCTCAATGTTTCTCGATTCATTGAAATAGGGCGATTGCAGGCATACCTCAAGCACATCGTGCCCATCCCATTTGACATGGAAGATTTGGATATATGCGGACCGCGATCCCGTACGTCTTATGCGTGGGCGGTCAAGTTCAAATTGGACGGGTGCCCGGACAAACTTAGAGGAATCCGGAGAATCAACTGGTTCGACTCTTGGATTATTGTCAGACACCCTAATGTACTGGGTAGGCGCCAATGCCTTACATGCGGGGATACCGGTCACTTTGCCAGACAATGCGACAAATCCCAAGAAGATCTCAACGGGCAGGGTTGTCTAGTGGTCACTGAACCAGACATTGCGGACCTGCAGGTGGCACCAGATACTTTCAAAAGTATGGATGAGCTGAAAGAAGCTGTCAAGCAGAACCTCCAGCACCACGAAGAAGAGGCATCACGTGCCAAGAGCGCGGCCTCGGGTACAGGGAAACGGGCGTTAGCGCCTCCTGCACAAACGGGAGGAAAGGGGCCTGGCGAGCAGCTATGGAAAACCAAAACCAGTAGGAAGGCGAAGCGCGCATCCACCGAGGACGGAAAACCAGAGCCACTAACTTCTCAAGGTCCGGTGGCCGAACAGCAAAGAAGACAATGGGCCCGGAGTCAGTAAACCGGTCTCACAGTCAGTGCAGCGTCAGGCTTCACAGCCAGGAGCACCAGAGCAATCACAAGAGCACGTCCAGGCGCCGCCCGTGAACAACGCAGCTGAGGATTCGGCTGGATACGTCATAGACCTCAGGAGCTATTCACCTTCAGGATCGCTGGAGGACAAAACTGAGATGTCGGTGACGGACACGACACCGGAACCTTCGCAAACGGAACTACTGATTGAGAAAACAGAGGTGACAAACACTCTCAACTCAACGCTGCAGCAATACGGGCAGGGACGGCAGTACATGGAGTAACCAGACCTCAAGACCTGGACTCGGGCAACTCAGCAGACTTAAGCAAACTGGAAAGAGAGCTCAAGCTCAAGCCGGTCATCACGCCAGGAACAGGCAATTGCCAGGCATTCGCTATATTACAGGCATTCATCGGAATGGAGGTGGACGTCCGTTCGTCGGTCTTCTTGAAGCGGCAGCAGCCTTAAAACGCGGCATTTCGGCTGTTGCATTGGCCGACTTTAAGCTAAAATACCCGCATTCCAACAGGAAAGCAACTTTGGACCAGCTGGGGCGGGGATACAACGGCATCTCCAGACCAAACTCAGCTAAGGAGTTCCGCAAGTACTTGGAGGAATATGGGGCCAGCGAGACGGACTTATCAACGATCATACCGAAACAGGTTTGGGGCAGCAATGATACCATCGGTGCAGCTTGCACGCTGCTTCGCAAGGATATCTTTGTGATCGGAGCACCGTCGGACCAGGAACGATGGGCCTGCACGCATTATGCACCGCGAATGTGCAAGAAGGGCGGGGAAATTTGAGAAGGGTGCTCAGAGACTCCACTGAATGTGGAAGGCTGTGCGAAGGAGATAGCTCAGGCCAAGGCGGGGCCGTCCAAACAGGCCCAAGAGGGCCTCTAGTGCTCAGATTTCATGGGATCCATTATTCGGCATACATCCATACGACGTACACCCCAGATGTCCCAATGCCGACTCCAGTAGCCCAGCAGCGGGGGCGACACTCTCCGGATGATGAGGAGGAGAAGTCGGGAGCCCCTCTACCTCCCTCGCCCCCTCCAGAGAATAACCCAAACCAGCAGCAGGACTCGTTAATAGACCACGGGGACTGGAGTACAGCTCCCAGTCCCCGTGGGACCCGGCTATGTGGGATGGCAATATCGAGGAAGTAGAACAGCGCTTACAAGGGCCAACTATCCACCACGCCCTCAAGGTAGAGATTGCGGACATCGTGAAATGGGGAGAGATCGAGCACCGGAGCTCTTGGCTGTCTTGGTCAACACGGCCTCCCAACTAACGGCAGAAGACCAGTGTATGTTGGCAACGGCGGATCTCCGGGATGAAGAAGTAAAAGCCAACTCCATGAAAATACTTCAAGTACCCCAGCCGATATTAGCCCAATGGCAGAACTACCTCCAGGAGCAGACGGATCAGGTCAACGCGTCTAGCGCCGAGTCTTCGTCAGCAGAAAAGCGAACGTCAGGCTGAGACTACCGACCAAACAGCGACTCGGCGGAGAGTTCGGGAAGCTCCCAAGTCGTGGTGTTTACACCACGTAACAAACCGGGCCAAGGCAAGCGAGCTCATCAAGCCAGACCGGACGTGCGAATCAGAGAGGATTCTCGAGTTGTGAATCCGCAAAACAGAGCAGTGCCACTCGAAAAGTAAAAGGCAGCCCCCATATCGACGGCTCTAGTAGCCCAGTTCGATGAAGTGGCAGATTCGTCAAAAACCGCCCCCGAGGAGCAGTAAAACATGGCATGCACCTAGCTAGCAAGTGCGCTGGAACGCTTTTGCAAGCGTATGGTCTGCCAAAACCAATACGACGTTCCCAGCAATGGGAGAAGGTCCCAAAGTCTGGCATTGTGCAGCACAGCTCGAACCTGAGTTACTATTGGAAACAATTAAACTGTTCGACAGCCCTGACAAGATCATCCATCTCATACCTGAGCAAGCCGTTGTGGACATGACGGCGGGGTGGAGACGAGAAAGTGAGGCGGCGGCGCTAGCGGAGTGGAGATCTTCCACGAAGGACCCCACATCCGCAACTGGTTAGATGACTGGAACACACGGATGGCGCTTCAGCCACCCGGCAGGCAGCGGGCAGAAGCCTTAGATATAATGTCAATGATTGGAGTACGGCGCGTCAGTTCGAGTACGGGGGTGATCACGCTATACGGGTTTGTAGCCCGTCTAGGAAGTTGCAGTGTGGCCAGCACCTACTCATTGCCAAGGTATATGAAGAAGGAATCCGGGCCTTAATAGACCCGAGACATCCAAGTGGCAAGGCCCCGACACTCAGTTGTCTACGCAGACATTTACTGGCGTTACAACACAATGTAGGGTACAAAGCTCACTACGACGTGGCACTTGCTCAGACCGATTGAGGTCTCTTAGCAGAGTTCCTGTCGAAGAACCTGGCTCTCGCTCCAGCCGAGGGACAACTCACTCCACCACACTTATGTTAGGATCCAGCATGTAGCAGGAGGTGGTCGACGATAGGATACGCATCCTATCGCATTCGGCCGCCTGCAACAGCTACGATCGACGGAGGTGGAGGCGGAGACAATGATGAAGAATGGAAGTTTATTTCAACAGCAGCCACACGATTTACGAGTGGTCAGCCAGAATGTCATGGGATGTAAAACAGAAACAAGAGAGAAGTGGCTTGCAGCGTGGAAGGCAAAGCCAAAAGCAGATAGACCTGCAGTGCTGATGATACAGGAAACGCATGTTCGATCGGCACAGGAGGCGAAGAAAATGGAGGAAGCCTGGCCGTACGTGTGGGGGTGTCCAACAACTCCACGCCTCTTTCCTTTTGGAGCTATCATGATTCACCTACCGGTGGGGTGGCAATACTACTGACGCCGGACTCGGCCTCGAAAGCAGCACCGTGGCGAAAGGAAAAAGTGTCGCAGAGACTCATAGCAATAGACCACGCAGGCTTCAAGATGGTGAACGTAAATGCACCAGTGGCCTCACAGGAAAGACAAGATTCTTCAAGAAATTAAACGGATGGCGCTTTCACAACTTTCAACCGACTCTTATTGGAGGTGACTTTAACTGTGTGGAGTCGCCTCCGCTCGATCGACGAGGACGAACGCGCCAGTACCAAACCGAAAGCAGAGCTCTCTCCAGCTTGGTAAGGGCTGGCAATCTAGGAGACGCCAGAGAATTGATAGGAACGGCGGACGATGAACTCCATTTATCAGACCTCGACCACTTCACGTTCTGGAGGGGAGAATCTGCGAGCCGCGTTGACAGGTTTTACATCTCCTTAAGCAAAAGCAACTCCGTGCAGTGGCTGGACGTACGGGCGCCCAAGGTAGCCTCCGATCATCAAGAATTAACGCTGCACCTCCGGAACCCAGGGCGGCAACAGTCAGTAATCCACAACCGGAAAGTCAGCTAACCGCTCAAAGGCAACAATCAGGAAACCTTAGTGCAGGAAGTGATCAACGAATTGACAGCAACAGGCAACAGCGGGACTGACCTGACGTGGGAAAGCTATATCTCGCGATGGAGGGCGGCAATAGATAGAGTTGCAAAGCCAGTCCGTCGAAAGAGGAAGAGGCGCGTTGGCCGGATTCGGCACAGAGCGCGAGCCCGCCTGAGATATCGTAAACAATTCCTCGCAGCGGAAGTAGAAGAACTGCGGGAACTTAATCTTCTAAAGTGGGGTAGGAACTTGGAAGAAATGCCGGACCAAATGCGATGGAGATTCCGCCGGTCGGCGGTCTGGGAACGAGACCAACACGTCAAGACAATAGAGGCGCGCTCCGGGGCTCCATTTTCCCGAACCATGAGCATTGCGGACAGGTTAGCGCGCGAATGGAAGCCGATCTTCGGCCACAGCCACAGGAAGGTGGAAAAGACTCGGCTAAGCACCGCATTAGATGCTTTTGCTAAGGTCCCAACTGAACACAAGATGACGGCCGAACTAAACCAACGCCTAATAGCAGCTATTGACGAAGAAGAAATGCTGCAAGCGGTGAAAACGCTCAAAAGACATAAAACATCTGGGCCAGATGGCTTAGGCAATGATTTCTACATAGACACGGCAGGGTAGTCATTCCCGCCTTGGTAGACGCTTGCAACGCTATCTTGCAAGGAGGACAACCACCGGAATCGTTTCTGCAAGGCACGGTGGTGCCTCCAGGAAAAAAGGAGACTCAGCAGACGCCATGGACTACAGGCCTATCATGCTGTTGCAAACGAGCTACAAACTCTTCATGAGTATTGTCCTCACGTCTGCAGAGTTTCCTTGGACAACTCGTTGGCGAGACTCAGCAAGGCTTTGTGCACGGGCGGCAAATGCAGAAATCAGTGATGATGATGCTAAGTATGCTTGAGCGCGTGGACGACTTGTCGGATCAAGAACTCGACAAGGTGGGGGCATTTTGCTCCTCGATTTTCGCAAAGCCTATGATACGATGGATCGCGCATACATGTTAGAGGTGCTACGCAAGTTCGGATTTTTAGAGAGGACTTCATCAGCCTGATTGAGCGTTTGCACACAGGGACATCGGTGCAATTCGCAGTTAACGGTGAGCTCTCGGAACCCTTAGACGTCCAATCGGGCATCCGCCAAGGGTGCCCAATGGCACCATTGCTGTTTATTTTAGGGGCAGAGATGCTTGGACTAGCATTGACACAGAATGACGAGCTCCGTGGCATTGCCACAGCACCGGGCGAACCTAAACCCATGCACCTCTTCTCGACATTTGTGGATGATTCGGCAGTGTACCTCGAAGATAGTAAGCAGCTACCAAAAGTACATGCCATAGTGCAAGAATTTGGAAGGTTATCTGAGCTTCATGTCCAACCTGCTAAGAGCAAGTTCATTTTCCTCACGCACGCGGTAAATGGGACAGAGTTTCACGGAATTCCGATGCTTCAGAAGGGAGAGACTACCCGCTACCTTGAACATGAAGTCGGCCTCGGGGACTTGAGCGTCCTCAATTGGGCGGATCGAAAGAGAAAAATCAAACGCAGACTTGCCAGAGCAGAACATGTAGCAACAAGCGTTGCCGACAGGGTGGAGTTACTCAATGTTGTGGTGCTTCCTTCCTTGCTTTTCACGGCGAGTTCGTTCCCGCCCTCTGCGGACACAATGTAAGATTTCGTACGGCTCCAAAAGCATTTTCTGTGGTGAGGACTCGCTAAAACTGACTCCTGCCGTCATAAAAACTTACTTCGGAACTGGTACACGTGCCAAAAGAGGCAGGTGGACTGGGACTCGCGTCAATTCCAGTAGCAATTAAGGCGCAACGCGTAAAGCACACTATACTCTGGCTATTGAGCCCAAATATGCGTATAAAGTGGCGTAGAGGCATTGGATCGGGCTATCACCGCAGGGTTCGCCCAGACTTGAGCCCTGACTTACCCCCGAGACCCACCAAACGGCAGGCGTCATCAGGTTGGGGAAGCAGACGAAAACTTCTCCAAATGACATGGGGACCTGGTTAGCTCCCAGCGCGGAGGATCGCCAGCTCAAAGTTAGGAGAGTACAGGACTTCTTCACGAAACATGGAAAAGATATCACATTGAAGGAACGTGAAGACGAAAATGCTATAAACATCATGATCGTGCTCAAGATGGACGATCTGCCCAGTACAGGGACCATCCTGCCGCACATACAGCAAAGCTGGGGTCTGTTTGCATGGGCTGACAACCCATGGATTCCGGATGTGACGCTGAGCATGTTGGCCAGAGGCAAGTACGACAGGATCGCGGTAACAGATATCACGGCGCTAGCAATCACAAGAGGCGCCAGCAGGGCCTACTCATTCACAGTGCCAAAACGAGCACGTGGGCAGACATGTCATAGGCTTACGAAGCTTGGTCGGTGGGCATTGGCAATTCTCATAACATCACCAAGGCTGGCCATTGGTGAGCGACTAGGTCAACCTAGCCCGATAAAGCTCAGGCATCCGCCACCGCTAACATACTCTTACAAGTGGAGCGAGACAAAAGACGGAGTTGTCGAAGGAGCTGCCATAACGGATGTCCGGACCGGCAGCCTAAACTCAAATTGATCCAATCGACGAACCAAATTGAATGGATCCTGGATCCAACGACAGAAGAGCTCAAGGGCAACCCAGACGTGAGAATCCTGCAGGCACACGCGGAGCATGAAGGATTAGTAGTCGCATACCACCCTAGTCTCCACAACCTATCATGGGACGTTAAAGAGCAGGTCGCGAACAAGCATGTGCTCAACGTGATTAAAAAGCAACCTTTTCGCAGTGCGAGGAAGGTAGAGGGCACAAAGCTGCTCCACAAAGTGACCAAGCTTCAGGAATACGCACACATAGGCGTTTGACCGAGGAATGCAGAATCAAGGACCTCGCCAGCTATGGGCGAGAAATAGTACCCTTACGAGCTTCCAAGTCTGGGTGATATACAGAATAGCTCTACACCAGCTGAATTTACACTATTCGGACGAGAAAACACGCTGTATGCGGCGTGGAGAGATGCGACCACAGGTAGACACAGAAGCACATCTTCTGGGACTGTGTAGCGGAGCAGAGGATCTGGAAAAGGTTATCCGACATTGGACTGGACAGCCCATCAAAGAGATTGCTGCGTACCAAGAATGTGTAGGAGCACGTGTTGCTCCACCCATCTCGACAACAATGAAGAAGAAGCTCTCCGCAGAGTTCGGAAGATGGGACAGCGAAATAAGCGAGGTTTTCACGCAAGTGTGGTGGGCACTATACAGTATAATCCCGGCACGGCTGTGGCTGTTCCGGTGCGCACGAGTGCACCGTCAAGATTCGATCACAGTGCTCAGTCAGACAGAGCAACTCTGGGCTAGCGCTATCAGACAACTACGAGCAGTTGCTCAACGCGACAAAGCGTAATCAGCAACGAGACCACAAGGCATATTCTTGCATGTCTGCACGGAATGCCTCGCAGAATTTGAACATCCCAGCCATGCTGAAAGGTTACAGAAGCCACCCCAGTTGGGGGAGCCGTCGGAGGAAACTTTACTCGTCCGAAGGCTGAGAGTTTATCTGAAGTCTACGCACTAGTAAAATGGTAAATAGATAAAACTTATCTCTCTCTTACTGACGAGAAACTACAGGAGCAACTGCAGTGGATGGCCAAGCTCTTTATTCACGCTGATGCTTTGGGCGTGCCATCCGTAGCAGTGAAAGGCTTCCGATCGATGCAGAGTGCGTTTAGAGAGGAGTTAGGCAGAAAGTGAGGGCGTAAACAGCGACTGTCCCTGGTAGATTTTTTCGGACGTGCTTGACGGAATGGATAATTCAATAGTTAAGCACCTCCAATTAGTGATATGCGAGGTTTTTGTATCACAAAGCACAATTTAGAGGTCAGAGGAAGTTTTGACTTGGTTTTGTATACCAACGGGCATTGGGAGAGGGGTCTGACAGCACTAACTAGAGGGTATCGCTACATGGGATACCACTAAGAAGAGGATTGTCTGTACTTTAGTAAGCAGCAGGGTTTGCGAGTACTGGCACTTTTCGCTACAGATGAGCCCCTCAATTGTCATGGCATCGGGAACGGCAAAATTATTTTTATTTTGGGGTATTTCAATCCCGGGGTGTGCCATGTTAGGGTACACTAATGTGCAGCTTCAGCCATTTATCCTGCTGAGCACCAAGCAGCCAACTAATTGTGCTCAGAGCTTACAGATGCAAATTCTCATTCGTTGAGGGTGAAAATAGCTTTTGGGACAAGGAGCAGAGATGAAAACAACGCACGAGAACGTTGGAGTTCCTATTTTAGCGTTAGTTTCCAACTTTCCTCGTCGTTCTTAAGCCCACCTGCTTCGCCTACAAGCCCCAGCCTTCCGGAACATGGTTCTATTTTCGTCGCGTTCGTTCCTCCATCTGACGCCAGAAGTGGTTTGGGGGAGTTCAGTATCCGTTTTAGGCGAAAGTCATTCAAGTTTATCAGGACACGGTGTCCTTTCGAGGTATTCAAGGAGGCGGGGGTAGTGTGTTGCGTTCGGTTGCAATGCAGCATGGCGTGGCAGCCCTCGAAGTGCGCAAGTACGAAATAATTTCTCTGCTGCGCCGTCCGGTCTGCGTGCGAACGCCCTATCATGTTAGTTACGGCCAAGTCGTGGTGATACATGGAGACGATGTATCGGTGCAGTCCGACGGGCAACGACTTATTACCACGTTTGCCGACGTTGAAGTGGTCGCACCGGTTGTTGCACATTCACTGGAGCACTTTCAGTTCAAAACTTCCGACTGGAGTCTAGCGGAGGTTCAGGAACTACATGCAGTGATAGTGGACCGCATCGTGGGAACAAATGGTGCACATGCGTCCAAGGAGGTTCCGACCATATTAGATGGTTTGTTGGGCTGAATTCTTTCCGAATCTGTCTAAGGAATGTCAATGGATCGACCCTCCCACTGGAGATGCTACTGCGTTCTCACTACAACACGCATTGACCTTTGCCTATCATGTCGATGGGGGCTACAGTACCGTCAGACATGGGGACGTCATTCTGTAGGCCACCGAGGCATCATCAAATTGAATCACAGCCAAATGACGCTCACACGAACACTGAAGGCATAAGAGATGCTGCCGAGGGGACCCACAAACTATTTGATCCTTTTGTAGACGACGATGCATCACCGCGTGACATGTCAGAGCGTGAAGACGAACCCATAATCCCAAATCCACCGCGAGTGAGCACAAGAGGAATTATGCTTCTGCAGAAAACAATGCCGACTCGTCGACAGCGCCGCCGCAGTGAGAAGCAGCTGGCAGTGGATAGGGATGCTTTGATTATTGAGAAATTACGCGACGATCCTGAGTTGTTGGATCGCTTCTTGTCTGTTCGGTAGAACGGAGCAGGTCAACGAAGTGAATCCAAGGACTCAAACAATCACCAAGTGATGTTAGCACCGCTCAGCGCTGTCTCTCCAGTAAACAGAGCAGAAAGAACGTCAAAGTACGCATTCGGACCAAGGGCATAACAACAACGCGTCCACCACCAATTGACTGAAACATTTACAAAGGTAAGACCCCTGTTGAGTTCATTCAAAGTTTGGTTCGTTCCAAGGCTGTGGAGTTCAAGCCGCTACCGGGTGTGCTGACTTGGTTATACGATTTTCAGTTTGGTACCAGACGATTGTCGGTGTTACATGTTGTGTAAATGCCCCGCGCCGCTCGCATTTCGTGGTGGCTTCTGGTGGAGCTAACTTCGAAAACCTATCAGTGATATCTGAGGTTGCGGCTGCATCGCCTACAGATTGTGTCGGTGATGTAGAACAAGTATTGAGAGTTCTGCTGTCATACATTCGGGAATATTGCACAAATGACGTCGCCAAACTGATCGAGTCGTTAGTGGTGTTCATCGAAGTAACGTTGCGACGCGTGTCGTGGACAGCAAACCAGATTTATGTGCTAGTCTATTGGGTGAACGACGTGTTGGAAGACGTACGGGTGCAGCGGAAAACAATATTGATCTTCTGGCCACTGGTAAGCAGCGTCTGTCACGGACGACCATCTCCTTCGCGATCTGCTGTTCGAAAAACTTTACCATGACATTGAGGAGTCGAAACATGAAGGACACACAACAGCGCCTGTACCTGTCCATCGAAATCCTAAGCAACATACTACGATGGCTCGAGAGCACAAGAATAAATTAGGACGAATTCCAGCACAAATAATTAGCCGGCTACTGAAGCAGGTTGACCCGGCGACAGGCGAGTCTTGATCATTATGTATACGATTCCTATCTACCGCCAACTATAGTAGTGATGATGAGTCCAGCTGCCACAATGGTGGGGCTCATTCCCCCCTAAGAAACTTCCTGAATGTGTTAAGGCGGAGATTAACAGGCGCTTCGGAGGCATCAACAAGCATACAAACACTTATGACGCCCCTCGGACAGACCGACAGCTGGTCCATCTACGCCAAGGGATATAGTGGCGCTGCAGCATCGACATGCCGTTTTTAACCGAGACGAACAGAAAATTTCGGGTTAAGGCAGCGTCGCAACTAGCTGTCAGTTGAGTGAGAGGTAAGTCGGTCGACACGGAAACGTTCCCCGATAGTCTGCACAACATGTCGAGAAGACGTCATTGCGTGCAGCGAAAGCTATGTACCATGGGGGAGGGTCAAACAGCAATTTCTGACCGGAACAACACAGAAGCCTTTCCCCAGCAGCCTGAATACGAGGGCGAATCGTCGTCTTTATATCAACTGGCAGCTGCGGGCCATGCAGGTGATTGTTGTTCAAGTCAAGGTCATTACATTTCAAAGGCACAAGTTAATGCAGGCACGGGAGCCTTTCCCCAGCTGCCAGTATGGAGAGATGACTTGTCATCTCAATATACAGTGCCAGCTGCGGGCCATGCGGGCGGTTGCTTTGCTACGACTTGTCAGGAGTTTGCTGATCAGCGTGTACCATCGCAAGAAAAGCGAACAGTTCATCTCAGCACGTCGTCTGGTGCTGAAGAGCAGGATATTTAGGCTCGCAATCATGCGAGTCTCACAGGAAATACTTCATCACCAAGGAACGCTTTACGAAGTTCTTTGCTGATTAAGTTATCTCGCTCATCTGCTTAAGTCATTCAGTCAAAATTGGACACAGAACTGCTGCGGAAAGAATGCACTATCTCTCAGATCCATCGTCAAGCAGGTTTCGTTCGCGGCTCCAGACCAGCTTTGGACCCGTACAAGATCGATGCCGTGGTATGTAGTTCTTTGTCCCGCTTGATCCGTACAAAGATGATGACGGTGGAAGAAGCCACTTAGGTCCGAGGTGAAAGCGGCGATGACAAAAGACCAAACAAAGCTTTAGATCCGCAAAGGCTTAAACAAGTTTTCCTAGGGTATCCAGACATTGATCGGGTCGCCGAAGTTGGTATGGAAAGCTGGGCCTAAGCCTACAAACCCACCTTCCAGAAACATGGCTCGTGTCAACGATACCTCCAAGCAGTCACCAACACTATTCGGGAGGGTTAAGACTCAAGCCAGTACATGGTGGTGGAGGCTGACATACTAAATCAATGGTCTACAGTGGTGTGTAGTCTTCTGGGTGCTGTTGAGAAAAAGATGTGGATCCAAGTGTCGAGGTCCGCACAATTCACGATTTATAATTTCCAAGAGTGACTCAGTGAATGCAGCTTTCTTGCCGGAATCAATTTCCCAAGTGCACTACAAGTCCGTCACTGTTATAGCTAGGCGTATTGAAGATTTGGCAAGCAAGGGATTTCACGGAAGAATTCGAATACTAAAAGGCGATGTCAAAGCGGCGTTCCAGCACTTAAGAAATCGAGCAAGCCAAGTGTTCCGAATGGCTGTGCCTGTTGATGAATTGGGCATTTTGGTGATTGGCATGGCAGCACCTTTTGGGTGGTCTGGTTCTCTACCGTGCTACATTTTATTTGCCCGCACGATCTCGTGGTTGATAGGGACGAATTCTACAGCTTCTGTTTCCGAGTCTGCGGAGACCGAACCATTATTTCCATATGAATGGGTCGATGATCACATCCTTGTGCAACCCGACGTCGATGACAGACTACAACTTGCTGAGGCCACACTGCGTCACGCTATGCTAGCGGTGATTGGCCCGAAATCGATCAATGAAGGAAATTTTCAGAATGGAGTTCTGAAATTGTTACCCTCGGTCTCCTATGGAATACTTCACGCCGAACTGTATCTATTCCCCGCGAAAAAATGTCAAGGTACGTGATAAAGTCATGATTGTGCTGAAGCGCGGTAAGGCCATCAAAATCGAATTCTACAAGGTGTTAGGTTCGCTCCGGCACGTAGCAACGTGCTTGAGGACAGCAAACCTTTCTACCAGCGTCTACAGTCGCAATGCACCGCTGCACCTCGGTTGGCTGTTTTCGTGTATCTTCCAGGGCTATTGCAGACCTTACGTGGTTCAAACAAATCCTTGACCACGGCTGTCTTGCCGAGATTCCGTTGTCAATGTTTGGTGATCTTCCAACACCGGATGTTGAAGTATTCATGGACGCATCTAATTTAGGTCTGGCTGTATTAGACCCCACGGCGGACACCTTCATTCAAATTAAATTTGATGACGAGGAATTATCCTGGCTGGCAAAACATGATCTGACCGAAGACGAGTTTTCAATTAATGTGAAGGGGGCACTTTTGTATTGCTCTGGCATTTTGGACGTGGATAACCATGTGGAATCAACTAGCTCGAGGCAGCATGGTGCAGGTTAAATTTTGGAGCGATAGTGTCCTGGTGCAATCGTTTACATTCCAAGAACGCATTTAGTCGAGAAATAAACCGCGCGATCGGACTAGCGGAAGCTTACTTCAATCTTCGAGTATCAGCCGATCACTTATCAGGATCAGCAAACTGGATGGCGGATGCAGCGTCACCAGCTTGAACCGAACCTCACTTATTGCGGTGCACAAGTGCCACCGAGCTGCAGAAAGCTCTACACGGGCTTTTCGAGTCTCTTCAACCACGAGCTCTGGCCTCGTCGTCGGCAGCACAATACGCCAGCACTTAGTCGCAATGGACCCAGTTGTGCAATTGGCTCCAACTTTTGAAATGGCTGCTTGCCGATCCGCGAAAACACTCCTACCAGCTTGCTCTATTTGCCACATACTGCTGGAAGTTTTGATGGAGCCGTAGCAACTCGGGCAATTCAGCTGCGACCGTCCTCTCCAAAATCTCTCATATCGCGTGGTATCATAGGAAAACTCTCGACTACAGCGTCGAATTACTGCCGGGGCACCGCCTTGCAATCACAGGCATGCGGCGATCCGACCCACCTCGAATCCCCAAAGCCTCCGTCACCGACCGAAGTCTTAAGCAGTTGCACACATCACTCGACTTCTCATCAGCCCAGCACCGAGTCATTTGAAGGGCGTCGGTGCTGGGTTTCTTCTTTCATTTAAGGCGGTCTGAATATCTAGCTCAAGGGACCAAAGTACATTCGTACGCAATTCACAGAGCTGACGTTAGCTTTATGAGCAAAATTGGAAGGAACAGCACAAGGCTTCAAGATGCCGATACAGTGACAACTCACTTCTGAGGGAGTAAATCTGATCAGTTCGGCGACGGTAGCAGTCGCACATTGGGAGATCGGGGCAGCGTTGGTGCTGCCCGGTGCTTGCAGCCTGGTACTTGGTGCAGCACCACACTTCATTCAATGCCTTAGCGGACTCATTACTCTGCCGAGTTGACAAATCAACAACTTTGCAAGTGCAGGACGTCATTAACGCATTAAAGCTGGTGACTGGACAAACAGGTCAAGACCCCAAGCGATACGGTTCACATTCCCTACGGAGTGGAGGCGCCACAGCCTTATTTAACGCAGGTGTCGACAATCTGGCCGTCAAACTGTTTGACAGATGGAAATCCGACGCGGTGTTGAGCGACTCACGCATCCACGGGCGGCTCACTACGACAATGTCGGCAAAAATGGTATCAGATTCGGCCTTGCAGCAAACTATTGGGGTATCCTCCACGCCACACCCTGGCAATAAAGGTGCCACAATACAGAATATGACTTTGTGCCGTAGTAGGCACGCCCCCGAAATCGAGAGCGACGACGATGAAAGCTCATGTTGTAATCTCTCGCTCGTTAGCAATGCCGTCGCCAACGACACCAGCGCTCAAAAGCTGCAAAATTGTCAGCACCACACGCAACCTAGATGACGTGAGCCATACTGTATTTTTGAAATGGCTCAACGAAATGGACTCGAGGTTTAGAATGCAGCATCGTAAATGCCTCCTACTTCTTGACAACGATATTGTCCATGAAGGGTAAGATGAGGCCGCTTTGACGAATGTTGAGGTGGTATTTCTCCCAATCACCAGCAAACGGCAGCCATTAGATACAGGAATCACCGCAGCATTTAAAAGGCGATACCGACGGCGTCAAATACAGCATGCTGTATATCAGCTTAAAGCTGATCCAGGATTGAATCTGAGCACGGCCGTCAAGCTATAGAACGTTGTCGTGCGGCAAGCTATTTCGTGGAACATTGCCTGCTGGGACTCTATGCCTTCTTCGATATTTTTGAGATGTTGGGCTGCTACAGGCCTCCTAGACCATTATAACTGCGACTTTGATGAACCTGAAGAGAAAGACGCTATTACAGAGGATCTTTCAACCATGCTGTCGCAACTTCACGCAACAATCCTATGCCAGTTGATGAGCTGCTTAACCCCACAGTTACCACACGATCAACAGGCTTTCGACACCAAGACGGGAGCTGCAGCGGTCGTCCGCAACATGAAGGCCATGCTTGGTGAGCAGCAACCCAGGGGTTACAGCCTGGTTTTAATAGACCGGTTCTACTCGTCTGTTGCTCTAGCGCTTGAGCTGCTCTCTATGGCTATCTACGTTATGGGGACAATCGTGATCAATCGAGTGGGATATGATGGACGTGTTGTAAGCGCCGACAGACTCGGCCACGCACAATCGAGCGTGGATCATTTACGTTTTCCCGATCCGTTGAGGTCTCAACTATGATTGCCTGCCACTGGCGGGATCGCAAGCCGGTGCATTACCTCGCGACTGGTCCAGTGATGTCGAAGCCACTATTCACCGAAATATCAAAGGGGTCGGCTCTTCAAGAATCAAATGCCCAAAACTGGTGACCGACTATCAGCGCTGGATGGGCGGAGTTGACGTTCACGATCAACTCCGTTTGCAATCGTACTCAATTCAGACGACATTTCGTTTCCAAAAATATTACAAGTCGTTGTTCATGGGATTCGTGGACATGGCTTTAGTCAACGCCTACGTGACGCACAAAGAAACCTGCCGACTAAACGACTTGCTCCCAAGGACCGCGGAGACTGATACATTATCCTACACAAGCAGCTGCTACAACTCAAGGCAGAAGACTTTGTGGATGTGTCTGTATCGGCACCTTCTCCTACGTCGCCGTCCCGCAAGCGCCGTCGACTCAAAGGACACGCTCACATCCAGTTCAATGATTGGGTTGGCGTTTCTGGCGTTCAAAAGCGCCGCCAGCGGTCATGCAAGGTATGTGCTTTGCTGCGCGGTGATCGCAAAAATCTTTCCAAACGACATATTATTGCGATGCCTGCTCGCAGCCCGAGGCGAAATGCTTCCTATGTCCTAAGGCGCGCCGCACGTACGGAGGCACGCTCAAACCTGCTACCAGATTTGGCATGAAGATTTTGACAGTGGGGCATCCATCCCAGCTTCGCTGGGCAAGCGTGTTGTTCTGCGTCGGTCGGGAAAGGTTGGCGCACGCAAACCCACTAGTCGAGAACTGCTCCGAAAATAATGACGGCGACGACAGCAATGGAGAAGTACAGGAGGCTAGTGTTTTGATTGCGTTGTGACAGCGCTTACAATTACATGCTACGTACGATTTTTGTTCAGTTTTGATGTGCTAGTTAAAACTGAACAAAAATCGTACGTAGCATGTAATTGTAGACAAGTGCTTGACGACCGGAAAGTCGTAAGTGACTTCAACGTGGGTCGGAGCGCGCTCTCAAAGTCGTAAGTCATACGACGTACGATGGAGGAACCTCCAGAAATCTATGATGGATAGTCCATGTATCTTAGCATGAATCGTGCACTCTCATACAAACTCTTATACATATAGGAAGTCATAACTTACGACGTAAAATATGCGGTTCCTGCATAGGATTTGTGGTCTTCCCCGCGCTTACCAACATAGACCTCGAAGCTGTTCTCGCAGTATATGAGTTAGCAAAATCTACAACCCAACCAAATATCTATGAGTGCACAGAAACCTTACCAGTGGCAGTACGCGGTGAGCGAGTCGCACACCATAAACATTTTTGTCTCGTAGCGATGCGGTTTATCCGGCATGAACATGCGCGTGGTGTTGCGCTTTTATGTTGCTGGGAGTACCCCTTCATCGAATGAAAACTTGCTGCCCAAAGACCATCCGGAGCGAAACCTCGACTACAAGATGTCAACGACAGGGCGAAGCTTCCACAGTTTGTCACGAACTCGAGGAGCCTCGTTGTTCACGAAGTGCAGGTCTCGCAGAATCGACGTACAGAGGTTCCTTGCCATGAATTTGCCGAAATTTCCAGCCGGGATTGCCCCATCGTCTGTCATGGCCCAGTGGCGAAAAAATCGACTTGTCATTGGGTTCAGCATTTTTCAACTAGCAGCCCGACCACATGTAATATTTCATGCGTCTCGTACGCCGACTCAGCTCGCAACCTCCTCTCTATCTGTTTTACTGTCTCCGGCGTCGCCCCAAGTCGCCTCCTCTGCTTTGCTCGAATTCTTGCGGCTCTGAATTGCACGTTCTGCATCTTGTAGCGATTGGTCTCCATCGTAATGTTCGCCCATAGAGACTTCGGAATGTAATAGAACAACAACATGATGGGGGTCAGCCATGCCTTGAATCTCAACGGTCGGTGTGGCTACGTCTCTAGACAGCTGCGGGTACGCTGTGCTAGGCTGTTCGAAGTCCGACGATAGAGGGCCCCAAGCAAGACTCCGAAGTGCATCCTGGTTGATTGCGTCGAGGCTTAGCGTCCCACCCAAAGACTCGATGAATGCATCGTCCATGTGAGCCACTTCGTCATCAGACGGGGCAAGTTCACCGGGGTACTCGCGTCTCTCGATGGCTTCGTCGCCACTATTGTCACTGCTATCGCTGGCAGTTGACCCCACCTCCTCGTACTCATCCGATAGCTCTCCGACTACCATGTTGTTAACATCTTTGGGTGTCATGCTGCAGACAAAGACCGGCGTAGCTCCCACACCTATGTTGTCGTCCAGGATGGATGCAGCGTCGGGGTTGGTGTCGCGCACGCCAGCGCGGCTCACGTCGGTGCCATCTAGGTCGGCGTCGTGTAGGTCGGCGCGGTGCGCGTTGGTTCCGTTCAGGTTGCCGCCGTCCAGGTCGGCGTCGTGCGGGTCGGCGTTGTGCACGTTAGCGTCACACAGGTCAGCGCGGTGCGTGTTGGTGTCGGGCAGATCCGCGTCGTTCGGGTTGGCTTCGAGCGGGTCAGCATCGTACAGGTCCGCGTCGTGTAGGTCAGCACGGTGCACATTGGTGTCGTGCAGGACCGCGTCGTACGGGTTGGCTTCGAGAAGGTTGTCGTCGTTTAGGTTCGCGTCGTGCACGTCGGCGCCGCCCAGGTCGGCGCGGTGCACGTTAGTGCGGTGCAGATCCTTGTCGGGCGGGTACAGGCTGCGGTCGTTCGGCCTAGCGTAGTTCAAGATGACTGGGTTCGAACAGCCACCATCGTTACGATCCGCGAGCAACACTTTATCAATCGTGTTTGCCGAGAGAGCGATATACGTATCAATCTGGGAGGCCGTGACGACCTCGACTTCCTCGCTGTCTAGGCGCTCGTACTCTTCGCTGCCTATAAGCCCTGACTTGATCGCAAATGCCACAACTGCGTCCTCACCTACATGAATACAGTCTCGTCAGAAAGTGTAGACGTATCGATCTCGGCATGCATACTACGTACCTACGAACGACTCTCCGCTTGGCGAAATGTACGTCCAGTCGATCACGAATCCAGAGGGTCTCTTCCACCTCCACCCGACTTGCCGTAGCTGCCTCCAGAGGTGCTTTAAGTCTACATCTCGCACTCCAATCTCGTCCCCGACGCTCTCCTGCATGTTCCTCGCGCTAGATCGGCCTCTCGCCATTGTGGCAAATTCTCGAATGACACTCGACCACTCATCCTTATCCATCATCACCATTCCCTATCCGCAACCTTTTTTAGCCCCCCTCATTTGACCTCTCCCAGCTTATATTTTATCCTCGTAGAAAATGAATTGATTAAAGTATGGTACCTGCTTGATCCGAGCCATTTTCTATTGAAGCCTTCCTTTTACGTCGTAAGTTACGACTTCCGCTCTCCGTTTTGTCGTAACTTACGACGTTGGTAACGGAGGGGTTAATCCAGAGGAGGGAATGAAATCGTGGACGATCCAATTGGCAGGTCTTTTGCGGGATCGGGGAGAAGGAGAGTGCCGACAATGATGTTGCTGAAGACGATGCATGCGAGAATGCTTCTGACAAAGAAGAAGAGGAGCTGACTGCCGTCGAAAGCAAAATTATCTCGGATAGGTAGGAAAACGTTTAATTCATGCCGATACTATAGGAGTGTCAGACGGATCATTTAGCGGACTTCGTGCAATGCAGCGATTATTCCGAGAGGAATTTGGAAACAGACAAGGACGGAAGATGCAGGTGTCAATGCTAGACTTCATAGATCGACCTGTACGACTTTGACTTTAGCTATTGTTAAGCACCCTTTTGACGGAATATAATGTATTCAATTTTCCGACAGAGGAGTTTTAGTAATAATTACTCAGCTTTGTATACCACGCGTGTCTAGTCGGTCATCGGGAACCAACATTTTATTCCATATTTGAGCGGGTATTCCAAGTCTGGGAATTACTAACGAGGGGTGCATCTGTATCTACAGATAGTAAAAGAAGGACTACGTTCAAGGAACTACTGAAGTAAGTACAATACCGAATAAAACGCCCCATCGAATAGAACTCCCTTCGAATACAACGCTCTCTAAAAAGCGTACTATTAAAATAGAACACCCAGCTACTTTCAAGGGTAGCAATGAATGGTTGCAAACTGCTGAACGCTTCAGTACAGAACGACCATTCTTAACTCTCAAGTTCCAATGCCGGCCGGAAGAAAAAGCATTGAGATCAGCATCAAGCAGCAAGCAATCGAGTGGATTGCTAACGAAGGAGGCGGAGTACCCCCACGCGCAGAAGCCCACTTTCGTCAGCGTGGGTGGTGCATAAGTGCATCGTGCTTTCGCCAGTTGTGGCGCGATCGCAAACAGATAATGGCGAAGCATGGCGCCCGCCGACGCATCGTAGGGGTGGTCGCCTACCGCTGCTTGGTGCAGTCGAGGACGAGTTGATCGATCTGATCTACGAGAAGCGGATCCGAAAGGAGAAAGTTTTCCCCGGTGGGATTGCGTTCACGGCCATTACTCTCTACAGGCTAGTCGCACGGAAGAAGAGCATGAGGACCACCCCATCCGATTCGTCGCGTCTGATCCGTGAATTAATAATTTTATGGCTCGTAACGACTTAACGCTTCGAAAGCGCACGGACCTGACGGCCTTGACGGACGAGGTCCGTGTCGACCGATCAGTGGGCGCACGAACGTGACGACCTTCGCGGACGAGGTCCTGGTCGACCGAGCAGTGGCGTACATGCAGTTTCTGGAGGAGCACAAGCCCCGGATAAACCGATAACATACCATCCAAATGGACGAGACGGCGGTGTACTTTGAAGACGCTCGCCCGTATACAGTCGATTATGTTGGGGCTCGTCATGTTGTGGTGAGGTCGACTGGATTCGCATCGATGAGGATTAGTGTAATGCTAGCCGTCACCGCTACGGGCAAGAAGCTCCCGCCGTGTCTCATCTGGAAGCGAAAGACCCGCGGCTCAATTGAGCGCCTTGGTGGAACCAGCGGCAGGATAAGCCACTGGAGTCACCCTTGAATGATAAAGCTGACGCCAAGCTGGCTGAGTAGTTTGCACAAGCCATGGACTGGATCTCAGTCGCCAAAGTGCGGGGTGTTACTCCGCCGATTCAAGCAAAGAGTCCATCTACTCCACAATATGGCCAACTACACACCGCAGTCGACAACTATTGAAGTCGATATAACATACACAGCAAAGGATGAGATAGTAATAGTTTCCAGTACACTTAATTTGGTTTCGAATCTGCTAACTACCCTAATAATGCATATCCTTTTTAGTATACGAAGTTTGTGGAGTATAATCGAAGTGACCAGATCGCGTGTTGAGCCGGCTATCGCTCACCAGCCAACACGTCTTCGGCACCGAACGTGGTGCTTCACACTCGCCCCTTCGCTCACTTGCTGCCCTGTAGGTGTTTGGCGGCTCTGCTGCCTCTGGTTTGATTTCGATGGGTTGGCTCACTCGGTCAATATCGGCCATTTTTGTATCGTATTTTAAACAGGCGTAGGTCCAGTCGCGGCTGGCAACCAGCATACGCATCGTTAAAACTGGTTCTCGGTTTGCACAGCTTGTCCATGATGGGGAGAATGTCGCCCAACTGACCAAGGCATCTAGAAGACTTGCGCAGCCACCATTCAGGCGGCTTGCAGTCCAAATCGTACTTCGTTTTCCGCTTGCAGTAAACTTCTACTGTAGTAGAAAATTCGGTACTATTGATTTCCTACATCAGCTACTGTATTACTAAGTATTTCAGATGTAAAATTCACCAAATATAATTAGTATTATGTCGTTAAATAGTACTATACCACGATATCGTGTTGCTAAAAACTGTGAATTGTTTCAGGCCGTGGACGGCTGCAGTCGGTACTTCGGATGGCATCATGAAAGTGCTCGATGATATTGCTGTACATTGTTGTAAAGACCCTTGTTTTGATTAACGAAACCAGGCTCGGATGCGCACGAGATTTACTAATCTCATCAGTCAGTACAGAGTCGACCAGTGTCAGTCCATGCGACATTGAAAGGTCGGGTGCGTTGCTATGGCGTCTCGCTATGGGTGAGCTTGCGAAAGACATGGGCAAGGATTTCGACCCGTTTGAAGAGGCGGATATATCGGTAGATGCTGAGAGCGAGTTCGACGCAGACGGTGGCTCTAGATTGCCTGCTCTGGCTTCGCTGTCATCGACGACTCTAGCTGTTCCAAGCCCTGCTCAGGAGTTTCTAGCTGAACCACTTGCGACAGAGAAATTTCAGCAACTTTTGCAGCAGCACCAACTTCCGCATTCCAACGAGGACACCACGGAAACGGTCGAGCTCCCAATTTCGTGGACGTTCTAGCGGTCGCAAAACAAATTGCAAAGCGAGATCAACTTGATGCTGTAACGCAGGCATTAACGGGTGTTATTTGGGGGCGGGTGAAATCGACAAGGCCAAGTATAAATACAAGACAAGAAGACCAGAGTTCGAGCGCGAACCGGAAGAACAGAAGCGTCAACACGACAAAGAGGAAGCTGAGAAGTGTCGCACTCACGAACTTCAAATCGAAGAGCGTAGACTGAAAGCTGAAGACGACCGAGAGAAGCGCATGCACGAAATTTATTTGAGGACCCTAGGCCAGCAGAAGTCTAGTTAATAGTCACTGCGGTTGGGCCCCTTGCGAATTGATGCGCAAGTAGGAGTCCATCGAGGGAAGCATCAATCCGAAATACACCGATATTTGATTTCCTAATGGCTGTAAGCAGGTATGGCAATTGAATAGTAGCACTGCCACGAAGAAGTTTAAACCCACTGGATCTTGACGTACGCGCTGCTTTTTGTCCCAATTTATAAATTCCCACAAAACTTTTACCCTCCACAAATGTCCATTCAACACCTTCGCGCACACTACTCATGTAGCTGGTAAACGCAGCACTCGGTGCACCCCAAGCGTTGCAGGAGTGCTCACAAAGTGCTGCATCCGTATGCAGGGTCTCCATAAATGACCTTGCCCGTGAATGTATCTTCTGTATCTTCAGTCATGACGTCCAGCACACCGCTAAACGTTAAGAGTGTAGAGTCATGTTTACGGCCTTCCACAGGTCCAAACATGCTCACAATTATTCTGTCGGGAGCCTGGATGCTCTGCCAGATAAAGCAATGGTGCCTTGGATGTCCATTAAAGACAGACCTCTGCAGATTCTCATAAGAATCAGCTGCATCCTATCGTGCACTTGGGCGTGAAATGTATTGCTTCGTACCATCGATAAACCCCCAGCAAGCTCGAAGTGGAGCGCCAGCGGCTTGCGTGGCTTCGCAATATTCGCCAACACCATCCTTGATGAGGCGATCATTAAAGTACAGGAGGTTGCGGTGTTTCGTGTATCGAATTGCAATAGTAGCGGCAACTATCCTGCTGTAAGCTGAGGTTGATCTCCCGAACTCGGTCGCCACAGTCAAAAGTTTGGCAGCTTCCGACAGCCTCCGACACACCATAGCAAGGGCCTCAAGTCGAGGAACTCTGTCACCAGCGCTATTCGTCACACCCTGACGCGGTTTCTGCAACTTGCAGACGAGTACTCGCAGTTGTGCTACTGTGAATCGATAGCGAACCTTGCAATAGTGTCATCAAACATGTCATCGAATCGTTGCGAGTTGTTAACAAAGAAGTCGCGTCTCGAAGCCGAAGCCGTGCCGGCGAATCAGTGTCTTCATAATGCGCACGATGTGCTTCCTATTCCCGCGTGCAAGGCGCCATGCTTGCCTGAGAACCAATAGCGCTTAATCGCCCGTCACCTTTGGGGCCACGAATATACCCAGTTGAGACGCTTCAGACACTTCAGGGACAAGCGTAAGAACACCACGGGTGAGACGACGGGTGAAAGCTTCACACAGGTGGGAGCGTATAATCAAGTACACCACGGGCGACAGGCCACGCACGTGTACACCACGAGTGACAGACCACGCACGATTACACCACGGGCGAGAGCGCCACGCACAAGTACGCCACGGGCGAGTGCCGCGCACGAGAGAGGCACGGGTGAGATCTCCACGCACGAGAGAAGCACGGACGAGAGCGCCAAACACGAGAGAAGCACGGGCAAGAGCGCCACGCACAAGAGAAGTATGGGCTAGAGCACCATGCACGAGTAGACAACGGACGAGAGCTCCACGCATGAGTACACCACGGGCGAGAGTGCCACACACGAGAGAAGCAAGGGCTATCGCGAGAACACCAGCATTTACTGGAAGTGAAGTCAAACGGGGTAGGCTTGAGCTGACTTGGGCTGTTGCTCAAATCAATCCGAGGTTGAGTTGCGTTTCTCACCTAATCCACTCAAAACTGAAACTGAAGCTGAAAGTGCACGATGTAAGGGCTCCGAAAGTCCTCTACTGTGTAACTTAATCTACTAGCTTTCTTGGCACCCGCTCGCGCGGACGCTGTGGATTGACTCCGTTCCGCTTGCCTGCGGCTCACTTCACTATTCGCAGTTTTCGTCAATATGGGTCCAAAGCGTGCCCTTCGGGCCCGCAAAGCAGTACAATAGGGGGTCCAATGAAAAACGCGGATATGGGTGACGATTGAAAGTGAACGGGTGGGCTACGCTCTTTTAGGAGGAACTAGCAGCGGGGCGCCCGCTCACGCGGACGCTAGGTCATGGTTTGTCTTAACCCGTTCCGCTCGATTTGCACCTCGCTGCACTACTCGGCAGCTGGATGGAGCTGATCAAACCCTCAAGCCAACGAATAATGCTAAACCTAAAAATGCATTTACACGGTTAAAAGTCCTTGGCTACTCGCAAAGATCTCTCTGTACACGATGTCCTGTGGTGTGCGCGGTGTCGTCTTCAATAGCCGAATAGTCAATAGCAATCTGAATTCCCTTCCTTGAAGTTGCACGCAAGAGTGCCACGTACAGTTGCCCATGGGCAAATACTGGTCCATTTAGACAAATCCCCCGCTATCCAGCGACTGTCCTTGAGCCTGATGGATTGTCATCGCGAACGCCGGAATGACAGGAAACTGCTTACGTCGAAGCTGGAACGGAAAGTCCTTGTCGTCGTCGTCGCTGATGAAGATAATCCGAGGGATGAAGACACGCCGGCCTTTCCGGGGCCCTGTCATAATAACGGCGTCGATGCACCTCTCGCGAAGAGACAGAACGCGCAGCCGCGTCCCATTCGACAATCCCGCGTTGCTGTTCAGGTTGCGTACCAGAATGATAGGACTGCCGATCTTGAGCACAATTCGATGAGGTGGGATTCCAGAGAAGTTGAGAGAGTGTAGAAATTCCGGCTTGAAGAGCATGTTATCTGTACCTTCCATCGCATCCACGGACGTGTACTCCCGCGTTTCCCCGGATAGCCGGTCTGCAACTAACTCGTTAATCCGACGAATATTCGCGTTCGTCGGAGCTAAAATTGCCCTCCACGCGAAGTAGTCATCTGGTAGATTCTTCTCATCAATCCCCAGATAGACAGCATCAATTAAGGCGTTGAGACCGCGGTCGTTTATATTTCGGACAATTGGCCCGTCATCTTCCTCGCGCTGTTCAAGATCAGTTGGAAATATGGCGAAACTGGGGCCCTAGATCTTGCTCGTCCCCGCGCCATCACCTTCTTGCTGCGCAGTTGCAGGAAAAACACACACGCCTCGCGGTAGACTCATGTCATCTGCATCGATATCGTGATTCATTGGATACCGCCCCTCGCCGATCTCAATAGAAAGTTTGAAAACTCCTTGGGTTCAGCCGCGCTATCGGGGTTAGGTGCTGTACGCATGCGCATATTTTCAGTAAGTTGCATCTGGTGTAATTTACTCCACAACCTCGACAACTTGAAACAGGCTCTGGTAGTTTCACCGCCAGCAGCATTCTTCACAACAGGCAGGGTTTGACGGAAGTCCTCACTGAACATCATCACTTTACCGCCAAACGGCTTGTCGTTGCGCATGATGTCACGGAAGGTCCTGTCAACCACTTCAAAACACAATCTGCTCATCATAGGTGCTTCGTCCCAGATAATGAGACTTGCACCACGAATTAGCTTCGCTGTAGGACTATTTCTCTTTATGTTGCACGTGGAGGTTTCCAAAAGTTTGATCGGGATCTTGAAAGTAGAGTGCGCCGTGCGTCCAATCGTCAGTAAAGTCGCAGCAATACCACTTGATGTCACGGCAATTGCCAATTTGTCTTCAAGACGGACTCGAGCTAATAGCTGCTCAAGCAAGAACGACTTACCAGTACCACCCGGTCCATCAATGAAGAACATACTTTACCTTGTCCCGTATACTTTACATATACATTCACGACTCCCGTTGAGTGCACGGCATCCATTACTGCACGGAAAATGGCATGTTGTCGTTCGTTTAGCAGCGATACCAACCCAACCGTATGCTTAAGTTGTGCCCTCGCGTACTCGAGCTCCTCAGAATCAATTGAGACATCCGCACTGTCATCGCTATTATCAACGTCACTGTAGTCTTCGAGCGGAGGAAGTTGATAGTCCGACAGCGACTTTCCGTTAGTCGCAAACACCTTCTCGGTGGCCCTGAGAGTCCGAAATTTAACCGTTCTGTCATCATCATCAGCTCCGAACTGTCTTTGGAAATCCTCTGACATCAATCCTTTGAACTTTGTCCACAGTGCCGGTACATCACTTAGAATGGAATAGACTAAAATGACACCGAACAACTGTGTTATCTGGTAAGGCATCTGGAACTGTGCTGCCACAGCGAGGCACTCGTTCCATTCTTGATCGTTTTTGAGATAGCCGGCTGCTTGAGCAGCTTCTTTAAACATTGGGTATAGCATACCCCGCACCGTTCGTAAATCCTGGAAGCACGTGGGCCCCCTCACATAACCCAACATCAGTCGCAAGTAGTATCGCTCAGCATCTCTATGCGAAGCATGCACCATCCGACCGAGAGAGGGAACGTACTTCTTTACCGCTCCCAACACTTGGTTTCGACATTCCACCTGTACTTACTTGGAATGTCGAAGTAGAGCATGGTCCCCGCCACATCGGGTTCATCTTGGCAAATGTTGAAAAACGCTGTCAGTCTTGATCGCTCACCTCGTCGTTTGAGGTAGCTTAGGTGTTCGTCTATTGCATCCCCGAAAGAATTGCCGCAATCTGACTCGGCAAAGTGAACGTGAAGGACAACAACTGTATGTGGTGAGGCATACGTCGGCATGTAAATGTGCGTACAGGACTCCACTGGAGAGATATAACGCGCCAATTGGTACTGTAGAATCTTGTTGATCACTTCATGTAATCATTCAATCGTAACCGTTGTCCTGTCCACTCCTTTGTAGACGTACTTGTATATGTACTTGGCCGAGCCACATGATGTACACACCTCCACGTTAATATGGCAATTGTACTTTTGCGCCAGGTAAGGGTTGTATGGAACTACCCACTGGTTTACTGTTGCATTCTCCCACACCATGTGAGCGGTCCATCAGGGCGGCGTCGACGACGGTGTACGGGATACTTATCCTCCGCCATGGCCGAATTCTCAGCTAACGGCATGGGAAAGTGTTTGGTACACTTGTTACTCTCCATACAGGGACACTTGTCGTTTAGCTTCCCGCTCGGATCATGCATCATCCACGAAAGTACGGTTTCGTACAACTCCGGCTGCGTTTCCTTGTCAGGGATTTCCGCAGACACCTGACTGTCAATGTGCTCAGCTTCGTTGGCCTATCTTCAGGTCGCAGAATAACTTGTATATGCGCTTGTGGAAGTCCTCGCTTCTGGTATTCCACCACGAAAATTCGCGCTGCTTGAATTCCTAGTACTCCCTGGCCCAGGTCTTCTTTTAGTGTGCTCAGCTTAAGGTTGAATACTCGCGCCACCAAATCTGGTCGATTGGCAGCTGTGTACCCCGGCCGCAGATTTTCCCTAATCTCCGGCCAGTTGGGATTGCACGTCATAGTCATGAACAGACTGGGTACTCCAAGAACACGTACCAACGTCATGGCGTTCATGAAAAGCTGTTGCATCTGGCGAGGCGACCCCGTGAATCTTCCAGGTAAAATGTGACTCACTTTTTATTTGCGGCGTCAACGTCAATGTTCTTGTACGCAATATGTTTTGCTGTGGCAAACTCCACAGAAACTGGCTCGCTTTGACAGCACCGAGAGTTGAAAAGATCTATATCGGCTGCCGTTAAGCGCATCTGTCGCAATCGGCGCAGATCATCAAACCATTCGGGATCTAGCTTACCACGGATCTGACTTGTTAGTGTCCATGCAAGTGGAATGTTCTCCCAATTTTGTCTACCTTTGCGATGAACGTCATTTGTAAGTTTATGCATCGGTGTCGAGAGAGAGTATGGCACGACAGGGTCGAGTTGAGCAGAGTCACCTGTAAATATCACATCGCGGCCACGAAAAGGTAGATGTCGGTGGCTAGGCTAGATCTCACGCATCCTTTCATCAATCCAGTATAACATCCCGCACGAGATGACGCTGAATTCGTCTATCACGACTAAATGTATCCATAAAGCGTTGCTGTAGTTTGTTTAGCTTCGCGGGGCCATTTTCTGGACTATAAGCGGAGTGTAGGGAACTAAAAAGCAGATCGAGCGAACGAAGCGAAATCCGAAGGCAGAGCAGAGTGTCTGCCCCTTAATGTTAAATGCAGCGGTGCCTTGATGCGCCAGGAGCAAAACACGCCGAGTCGCACGCTGCGTACTGCCCTCGCAAAACACGTAATGCACATCCCGAACAATGTGTTCGATGAGCCAGCTCTTCCCTGAGCCTCCCTCTCCGGTTATAATTATCTGGAGCGGCTGGCATTCTGTGCAATCTAGGCTAGCTTTTAGTCGAGTACGGGACTGTTGCATCGCTAGTGCAAATGGAACCCACTGAGATTCAGCCATCGTCTCCACCTTCGCGGAACTACCGTCCTCCATATCCACCGGATATCTATACACACGACCACCGACTCCATTATGTTTTGAAAGTGCTTGTTTTTCTTTCATCCAGGGTCTCACCGACTCCTTTATAAAATCTCTAGCTCGTACAACATCCTGCGGTGAATACTGGTGCTTCGACCTCCACTCAGATGGCTGGTTATTCACCGGTGATTCACTTTCAATGAATGCAGGCTGAGGAGAAGGTTCGTCGGCGGCATCGATGAACACATAATCGGAGGTAGGGAGGTGCTCAAGGACGTGCACAGTGTTTGCTCGCCTCAATAACTCTAGGTTATGCTATCGTGCAATTTTCGAATTTGCCTCGGCTAATAGTTCGCTGTCCCGGTTTCTCTCCTGTGCATTTACAAACTCAGCGATGCCGTCGTCATCACTTTGAGGTAGTTCGCCTAGAGATCGCCAAGGGGTATGAAGAAATAATTCCGCATAGCAAAAGTTAGGATTAGATATGTCAGGGGATATCCATGGCGTCATACGAATAACTTGGGCCTTTGCTCGTTTCTTTATATACGCGCACATATCCAACCAACAGTAACTATGAGCCGACGTTCGCGTCTGTAAGATCTGAAAGAGTGGTAGGCACGAGCTGGGCTTGTCCCTTCACGATCGGTCCTTTTCCAGTGGTCTTGAGTCAATCTCAAACTACTGACATCATCAACTAAATCGAATTCTTCGACGAACGTTGCAAAACTCATCGAGTTAAACTGAGCAAGGTCAGGCCGGGCCATATAACAAGCACGTTCAATTGGCTCTAGACGAATGCCTGACTCCGAAGTGTTAGCTAGACGAACAAGAATCACGAAATGCTATCTTTTCTACGCGGTAACATCTCAAGTTGTGCCATAAAGCTTTGACTCTAGCAACAGACCTAGACTTTCCGTGGAGCGGCAGCTCACGAAGCAAAATATATTTCGCTTCTTGAGCACTGACTTCCCTTATGGAAAGGGTCGCATTGGCAACTCGCTTTAGTATCGCATGATGCGGCAAGTTGGGGTCGCAACGCTTAAATGCAGTAGCAATAACTTTCTTGAAACGAATTGTATCAGGTTCTGCATTACTGACGTATGCACCGGCATACTCAGCAGCACCATACGCATTTCCTATGAGCTGAATGTCCATGTTCGCTCGCCAGGCAGATAGTACGGCCGGAGAACAAATGTTAATGTTTGACACTTCGCGCTTAAGCTTCACAGTGAGAGAAGGCGTCCCGTCAGACCCAATTTGTGCATCGATTTCTGTGTGAGACTGTAAGGCTTTGGGGTACCCGAATCTACACTCACTGCTCTTTTTCTGCAGGGAACCAGTATAGCACATGTGTTGCTGACACGCTGGGCCAGTCGCGAGAGATCGCATTCCCACTCATCGGTCCCGTGGGCAGGCGGTCGCATCGCCAGGATATCAATATTTGCTTCCTTTTGAAAGCAGCAAGTAGCACAGGAGCACGCATCGAAAGACTGAAGGGACCTTGACAGCACCGAGATGTTCTTGTCGACGAATTCAGCTAATTCGCACCTACCTTGCTCTGAGCTCGACAGCTCTATCACATCGGGTGCATCTTTGATCCACAAAAAACCATGAATATGCGGTGATCCACGTTGCCGGAATTCTACCCTCAAAAGTAGTCCTCAATTTCTCCTATTGGCTTCTCCCGCCTGCACAGCACATTATCCACAAATGCCTGGAACCGGTGATGAAAAACACGAGCTGCAATATCGGGGTTTTCATTCAAATACCGTCGTCTTGTCTTGGACGGCAAATGACGGCACTCAATGAGGGACAATGCAGGATTGCACGCCTTGAAAAACTCTGGCCAAATCGTATCAGCTGCGCTCAAAGTAAGAAAAATGTAGGAAACCTTGAGGGAAGGACCCGACTACCGATCATCGACATCAGTTCGTCCCTAATGTTCGACCAATAAAGCCCAATACGGCGCACAACGCGAAAGTATGGCTTTAGAGACTCTAATATCTGTATCGCTTTAGCTGTGTCTCTATCAGTGTCGCCTTCCTCGTCATTTCTATCTTCCGTATCGCGATCATCACCACCTACTCGACGAACTAACCCGTCGATCTGTCGTCGCTGTATTAGGTTGAGACAGAAGAATTTGAAGTTGCCATGTATAACATAGCGACGGCCATGCCACTTCATCAGATGCGCACAGAATCCAGCCAGGTGAAACTCGTGAGATCTAGTTTCCTCGTCGATCGGGATGTATCCACCTTCTCCATTCGGAAAAAGTGTCGAAAAGCAGCTCTGCATCAATAGCTTAGTGTTATACTCGTCAATTGGGTCTGTGTGACGTTGCAGCTCTTTCACAGGATATTGCGCAGTGTCACTAGCTAAGTTCGCAGCCTCAATGATCCTCTCCAACTCGGTTTGAGTATCGCTGTCATTTCTCTCTAGCTCAAAACTATCAACCAGTCCGTCCAGCGGATCCGATGGCTGGCTGGGATAGCTACGATGGCTACTTTCAGACTCGCAAACGATGTCAGAACACTCTGAGGAAACTAAGGATGGGTTAGAACAAGCACCACGCATGCTAGCATCGTTAGAATTAGACTGTGTTGACAGGTCAGTGCTGCACTCGACGGCATCCGT